>VDMD01000022.1:0-492682 GCA_007026445.1 Schizophyllum amplum | reverse complement strand
GCGGGCCGCATGAGGGAGTGGGAGGAGGGCCAGTGGGGTCGTTCGAGTGAGTGAAAAGTTGTTCAAGCTGTAAGAGAGGACCTGCCGGCCGTGGGCCAATGTGCCGAGGACCAACCATACAATGACGCACAGCTAATCGAACACACAGAATATCCATGAACCAAAAGCGGCGAATATTGACGTTCGGCGATGTCTGCACGCGGCTGGAGAGCGTTCTATCAAGTCCGGGGCCGGTGAGTGGTAGCAGTTGATCGTCAAAGCGACTTGACTGAAGAATCTCGCGCTCGCAGGGGCGGTGGCAATGGTCGTTGCAAAGCGTCACATTAAGATGGGACTGCAAAAATCGACTCGACGATGGATCACCTTTGTGCTATGTGCGTGCATCGTTACGTTACGGCCCTTCATGGGGTTGGGCGTATTTTTATGAAAGGCTAACCTAATCCCTCAGTGCCACGGCTCCGGCCGCTCGAACCACGACGTACAGCTCGCCTCCTTTGTGCCTCCACCATCCCTCGAGTCGCCCCCATTACCGCTCGCCACGCTCACCGTCTTTCCCGACGGGCATCAGTATATGGACCACATAATCGTGTCGGCGCTGGTGGTGGTGCGGCAGATGACGGCTGCGCTGTGACAGTAGACGTGGGCGGTGCTTTGAAGGTCCTGGCTCGCCGGGCTGTGGCAGCTTATGGGAAGCTCAGCGCAGTGGTAGGGATTGTAGGACGGCAGCTATGGGATTGTGCATGATCTCTGCCAGCGCATACATTTACTTGTGCTTTTAGATGCGCATACGGACGCTTTGGATGGATTGGCTGGTGTATGGAAGACGATCGTGGAACTGTTAGTAACAGCTGTATGCGCGTGCGACGGGCCAAGGACTTTTGAAGGCAGACTGGGCAGACTAGTCTCTAAGGGGAGGCGGTCGTGACGTCAATCGAGAAGGCGCGTTCGGACATACCTAACTTGTTCTCTTGTGCCCATCGATGCTTCTGGCTTCTGAGTGCCGGGGTTCTCGACTTCCTTTACTTCTGCAGTACGCTTTCCTCTCACGCCCCGAGCTTCAGCATAACAGCTGCATAATAGCATATCCAAGTGAGGTCAGTGAAGTCATCAGCTCGCCGTCAGACAGAAGGTCTCTCCGGGATGAACTGGCTACGGCCCCAATGATCCTCTGGCAGTAAAACGTGAAATGGAAGTTGTGGGCGCTTTGCAGTGTCACGTGCGACGTTGAACTTCGGCCATTCGGCATGACGGCCCGGTGAATAATGGAGATTATGCTGAAAAGGTACAGCCGAGCATCTCCTCCTGAACCCCGTCATCGTGTCCAGAGCGCCAAAGTCCTCGCGCAATTTAGTGACTTTTTATTGCGCTACTTGGCTTCATTCATAGCTTGTTATGGTCAAACACAAGTCCCGACGCCCCAGGAGCTCTACAAGGCCCGCCAGGAGCGCGAGGAGCAGGAGCGGACCGCGCTCTTACCTCCAGGCCTCATCAATCATGGGAACACCTGCTTCATGAATTCGGTTCTGCAGGGGGTGCGTGGCTGATCAAGTCGTTATCGCGCGCTCCCAGCTGACTGACCGGCCCTGCAGCTGATCGCCACCCGCCTGCTATCTGACCTGGCCCAGTTCTCGCCAATATCACCAGCCGTCCAGCGGCACTCGCGGATTCATTTGCTATCACAGCGATCGCCGCAGCTCACGAATGCACATACACAGGCGGGGGAGTACGAGCAGGAGTGGTCCGACATGATGCCCATCGGCGACGTGTTCATCCAGACGATGTACAAGGCCTGGGATACGCAGAACAACCTGCGGAGGGAGAACATCAGTCCAAAGTGCCGTGTCATTTGCCATGACCGTGTACGTGTGCTGACGAGGCATAGAGCGCTACCTGCACGCCGTGGGCAAGAAGTACGACCAATACCTGGGACTTTGCACCAACAGGACGCGCACGAGTTTCTGCGCATTCTGCTCGATGCTATGCGGATGGAGGAATTCGATGTGCGTTGCTTTTCGCACCGCGATGACTTATCTCACCCTGCTCCTAGGTAATCAAAGCACGGCAACCGCCTCCCAGTCACAAGAAACGCAAGAGACGCCCTCCTGAGCTTGGCGTCACGCCCGTAACCCCGCAAGAAGAAGACGACGCGAAGCTCGTCTCGTTCACAGACATGATCTTTGCCGGCCGCCTCACGAGCGTTCTCGTTTGCCAGAAGTGCCGGCATGTCTCGCAGACATACGAGGATTTCAACGACCTGAGCCTGAGCATCAAGCCGGACGACGCCGGAAAGCACCGCAAGCGCAGTCGCTTCAAGAGCTTTGCGAAGAGGCTGACTGCGGGTGCGACGTCCAACTGGAACACCGCTCTGCAGATTCAACGCTCGGCATCTACCCCGCCAGGCGGCCGAGAACGCGCGGCGACCATTGACGGGGCTGACGAGGGACGAGCTGCCGGGAGATCAGGATGATCGGCGGCGAAGTTTGGATCTCGTCGCTGATGCAGACACATCGGACGAGAACGAGGGTACCTCCAACAAGGACGCCAAGCCTAACGACTCGGAAGACAAACCCGATAGCGACCAACCGCATGTCGAATTCACAAAAAGCCCCAGCAAGGAGGTCGATTCCAACGAGCGCAAGCGCAAGGACAAGAACCCCGATGGCTGGGTGAAGCTAGGGCGGCGGCTCAGCATCTCGATGGGTCTCGCACGCACATCCAAGGAAAAGGAGCGTCGGAGCCGGTCACGTCAGAGTCGCGAGCTCGCGAACAGTAGCCCGATTCCCGAGGGCCAGCTGCCGCCCGCACACAGCGCCTCGTCGTCGGACAGCTTAACGAGCGCGGGAGCGTCGGACGCGCCGGCGCCAATCAACGTCTTCCGCGCACGCGTTACATCCTGGTCATCCAGTCGCCCGGGCTCCGCCGCCGGGCCAGATTCGCGACGCGGGTCGCTCTCGCCCGCGCCACCCTCCATGCCCCCCTCGATCCCGCCGACGCTGCCGTCCTCCATACGGCCGACCCCCAGCGTATCCCCGAGCCGCACGGGCACGCCCTGCCACCGCGCCAAATCGCCGAAGCTGCCAAAACTTCCGCCCGCGGAGGCTGTGTTCCTCCAGCGCGTTCTCGCGGACGTTGCGCTCCCGGGCGGACATTTTGGCCTACTGGGCCACCATCACCCGACCTCGGCCGCAGCGCACTCGCCCAGTATGTGGGCAAAGCTCGGGCACTACCCCGACGTGGAGGAATGTCTGCGCGCGTTCACGGCGGTCGAGGTGCTGGACGAGGAGAATATGGTTGGGTGTCGGCGGTGCTGGAAGATCGCAAATGGGGTATATAAGGCGCAGGGAGGGGAAGAGGATGGGGAAGATGGGGAAGACTCGGATAGTGTGGGGCCGGCCAGTCCGACAGTACCGGAAGAGATTCTCCAGGATGTGGCGCTGAGGTCGATATCCTCACCGGTCTTCAGCCCGGTGGACGAGAACGGGTCGATGGCGTCATTATCAAGTCGAGCGGCAGCGTCTGCGCCAGATTCGGCGGTCGACCTGAGCGAGGTGCAAACACGGAGTTTAACAGACGAGAAGCCGTTGCCCCTCGTACCGACGATATCCACGACTGACATTGATGGCGAGGGTGGGCAAACGGCGGAAGGCCGACCTCCATCACCATCTCGCCACTCGCTCACGATCCCACGTTCCACATCTCGCTTGGGCGCCGACCCCGACGCCACCTCCGGCGACGAGAGCGACGGCTCCGCGCGCTCGTCCGTCTACTCCGCCGACACCGACGACTCCGCCCGCCCCGCTCCTGCGTCCAAGAAAAGGAAGCCCAAGCCCACGGTCCTCCGCCCGGCGTACAAGCGCTACCTGATCGCCGCGCCGCCGCCGGTGCTGGTGATCCACTTGAAGCGCTTCCAGCAGATCAGCAAGACGAGCTTCGTGAGCTTCTCGAGCGGATTCAAGAAGCTCGAGGACTACGTCGCGTTTCCGGAGTGGCTCGATCTGAAGCCGTACCTGGCGCCGACGAAGGAGGAGTGCGCGATGGGGCGCAAGGCAAGTGCGGAGCATGTAAGGAATGCGGCACCGTGCATGTACCGCTTGTATGCGGTCGTGGTGCATATTGGCAGTATGGTGAGTGGGAGACTGTTCTTAAGGGGTGAATGGCGGCTCATATAAATACCCCTACAGCTCGGCGGGCACTATATCGCGTATACGGCGCTTCCGCAGCGCCAGGAAGAGGGCAAGGAGGGTACATCGACAGGAGAGAAGGACGGCAGACCAGGCCCTGTCACGCGCCCGTGGGCCTACATAAGTGACACGATCGTCCGCCTCACGACGATCGAGGAAGTCCTCCGGGCGAAGGCATACATATGCATGTACGAGCGGGTATGATCTGACTATGTACACATTCGAGGCTAGTTCTCCGCCGCCTTCGTTGCCCCATGCCCGGAGCAGAGCGACTACGTTCTCACCTTCATCTAACTTATACCCTTCACATTCGCCACCCTATCATTCGCCACCTTACTCAACAATCATGCGCATACGCACTGGACTCGTCGTTTCACACAATTGCATACATGTTCCTGCACAGTCGCGTACCAAGCTCGGGTGTATCACATAGCAGGACCCTTCCTTATATACGACCTCGAAATTGTACTTACTAGTTTCTGCCCGCAAGGACGTCCTTTGTACCCCTCGCCATAGAAAATGCGCCTGTTGTTTATTCGGTATCAACTAGACCTTAATGTACATGTCGACTGGACGGCGGAAGCCTGTGGGCAACGAAGATGAGTATGCGTGCGCAGTTGTGAGTAAGCTCAAACGTAGACTGACCGCCAGTACCGGCAGCACCGAAGTGTTGCGCCTCCCGGAAGCCGATGTCGCGGAGGAGCGATTCAAAGTCGTCGGGGCGGAGCTTGAGGTTTTGGCCCGTCTCTTTGAGGCGCTGAAGGGTGGCCGTCAACGAGCAGGTTCGTTGTTGATAAGATGAGCGCTTACTTTGTCCATTCGCTTTGCTTTGTGATATGAGTCCCAGGGCTGCGGCTCCAACACGAAGGCGCCGCCGGTCCGCAGGACGCAATGCACTTTACGGAAGAAGACGAGTAGTCCGTCATCGCCGCAGTTTAGGTGTATCCATTTCGAAACGGAAAGACTGTCGAATGTATTTAGTACCTGTCGGAGGAACGTGTAAGGCAGAAGGAAGCAAGGATCGATAAGAAGAAAGTTTGGAAGAGCGGGAGACATGGAAGGGGGAAAGCGGAGACTGCAGAGACGTAGAGACAACGTACGCGAGCACGACATCGTAGCCTTCCGCGTCTTCAGGTATAAACTCGTTGACCCAATCCGCGTTGCGGAAGCTGACATTGTGCGGGAATTCATTCCTGTCACGACGTTCTGCAGGTGGGATCGGTATGGCGCCGAAGAGCTGCTCGCAGGAGGCGGGGAAATAATCCGGCTCAGGCGAGGAAGTCGCCTCCGTGCGCTTGCGTTTTCCAGATGCCCTCGCAACGCTGGCAGTCAATTCCGCATCAGGTGCTTGGAGGGACCAGACGGTCTTCCGGCGTCGCCACGCAGCCCGAACGAGCGCGTCGTCAATGTCGACGCCGAGCGCATGAGAGGCGCGATATTTCTGAGCTGGTCTATGTTAGAGTCAACGCCGTCGCATATGAGCAAAAACTATATGAAGGGAACATAAAGCTCACCCATCTCGCATGTCACCCAGCCCTCATTGCAGCCTACATCGAGGACCCTAGCGTTGGGGAAGAGGGCGGGAGGCAGTAGGGCGAGACGGGGGTCGTCGCGCGTTGGGCGCTTCAGGTAGTACCTAGGACCTTGAGTGTTGGCGAGATGGCAGAGATTTATTTTGGCATTGTGCTTACCCGTGGTAGTTTCCATAGACCGGCACTTGGGATGTTGACATGGTGGACCAGGACAGGACGAGAGTGCGAACTCAAGTCGCGTCTCGGAAGTCTGGTCGAAGTCGCGTCGCGTAATGTGATGTCGGAAAACGGCCAGATCAGTGATCACTGGTGACGAGGGGTGAGGGGGTGATCACCGGCGGCGGATCGAGTGATTCCTAGTGCTCACTGGTGATCACTGGGGATCACTCTCCAGGCAGGACGTGATCACTGGACATCACCGTGACTAGTGGTCACTCTGGCGCCTCCGGGCCACTGGCCGGGCACTGCAACACTTTTAAGCCTGCGTGTGGCTCATACAGCGACCCCCGCGCATCCATAGTCTACATGTATGCAATACTAGCAGTAGAAACGGCGTGCATTGATTCCACTGCAGAGCGCGTCCGACTTAGAGAATTCCGGGCTTGGCTCGCTGACAAAGCCGGCGTTTGCCGGATGACGTATATGAGCGCCCCAAGCCTGAGCAAGCAACCTTGTCTCCCGCCACCACATCGGGCACTGCTCTTACACCATCGTCGCTCTTTGTGCACACCCTCTCACCGCAGGACTGTGCCTCTCCCTCAAGAGGGCGACAGGTCGGTGTTCTGTGTCCATCTCGACCGCATCTCTTATCGTTGCAGACCGATGGAGAGCGTGCGCTGCGCTATACAGCGCATATGCTCGTTCACGCCCGTTGTAAGTCAGGATCGAACGGTGGGTGCGAATATCGCTAGCAACGAACGCTTCTTCATACTTGACACGGTGCTACAGTCGTACTTCGGCGTGATCGTTGGACGAGGTGAGTGATCATTTGGTCGTTGAATCCGTAGTGACCAGTCCGAGTAGACTCGTAGCCATGCTGCAGCTGCAAGTTGGGCGCAGGCCGCGGCGCCAAATTCCTACCTCGGCTTGTCCCCTACCCCTCAGTTGTCGCTGTGCACATCTTGTAGTGCACTCTACATAGTTAGATATATAGCACAGGGTAGCTCTGTGCAATCCATGTCATTGCTCTCGTCTTTGCTTTGTGTCCTCATAAGATTGCATCTGTTCAATTCTTTTTTTTTTTTCGGCGGGGGCGCGTCAGTGATCACTGGAGGCACTGGTGATCACTGGCCCTCACTCTGATCACTGGTAATCACCAGTGATCACAGTGACCACCGGTGGTCGCTTCCAAGTGTCGGGAATCACCCGGTCAAAGCGGTGACGCGGTGATCACCAGTGCTCCCCGGTGCTCACTAGAGCTCACTAGTGGGCACTGAAACGGCCGTTGTCCGACATTGACGCGCCTTGCCACCGGCGCGGATGATCCGACCATGTCTGAGTCACTCGCAGCTCGCTGCACTGGATCTACATTATCATAGTCGTTACCATTCCATCTCAGCGTCTACTACGATATCCTACAACTATGCCGCCAATTATATTCTACGATATCGCTTCAGACAAGGTTGGCTGTTGGTCAGCCAGTACTTGGAAGATACGGTGAATAGTATACACTGCGCGCTGTTGCAGCTTAATCTCACTCATATAGATATGCTCTCAACTACAAGGGTCTTCCATTTCAGACGATATGGGTAGAGTACCCGGACATTGAGGCCAAGTGCAAGGAGATCGGTGCGGAGCCAACGGGAACGCGCGACGGCAAGCCTCTGTACACGTTTCCCGTTATCCACGACCCTTCTACCGCACACATCATCAGTGACTCGCAGAAAATCTCGCAGTACCTCGATGAGGCGTACCCAGATACGCCCAAACTCTTCCCCGAGGGTTCGCAAGCCAAGCAGACACACATTTTCAAGGAACTCGTCCAGAACGCCCCGCGCTGGCGTCTGCTCGTCATGCCCGTCATGATCCACATTCTCAACGACGCCAGCAAGCCTTACTTCCGCACCACCCGCGAGAAGATGCTTGGCGGAAAGCTGGAGGAAGTCACTCCGCGGGGGGGAGAGCGCGCTGCGACGATGAACGCGCTCAAGGCCACATTCACGACGTTCATGGCGCGGCTCGACGAGAGCGGCCGCGACACGCCGTATCTGCTGGGTGCGGCGCCGTGCTACGTGGACTTTGTTGTAGCGTCTTTCCTGCAGTGGGTGAAACTGTCCATGGGGGAGGATGGCGACGTGTGGACGGCAATTCGGGAGCTGGAGGATGGCCGGCTGATAAAGTATCTGGAAGATCTGTCCGCCTATGAGGGGAATCCCAAAGCGTAATTGTAAAGTGAACAGTTCAGCGAAGTCAATAAAATTTCCTGTGTACCCGATTGTCGGTGGAAGAGACCAAGAGGAGACGATCCACCCAGTAACTTCGGAAGTACGGTTCGCGGGAGTTTGAGGGCCGACCTCTTTCCTCGCTATCAAAGTCGTCCTAGTCGTATTTCCAGTGTCCAACAAGACTTGATTGTCGTCGTCCCCGCAGATGCGCCCACTCGAGTACCGGAGACGACTCACGCGTACGCAGACATAGCCGAGCGCGCAGAGTTCGAGATGCGTAGGCGCGTATAGAAGCCGGCCGTTTTGTTTACCGCCTGTCGCGGTAGATAATCAAGCGGGCGCGGTGGAGCAGCGTTGCCACGAGGGCTGCGCTCAACGCTGAAGATCGTCCCGTTGTATGGCAAACCAAGGCTACACAGCTGGCCATCAGCTTACGGTGCGCCCGAGGGGAATGTTTACAGTTTCCCCGTGAGTTGCCTTCGGTTTCACCGCGGGCTGCCCGCGGGGAGCTTGCAAGCTGAGCATCAATTTTGATCATCATCCGCGCTCGTGGATCACTGATACTACCCAAATATGGTACACACGTAGATCAATGGCAGCGCTGGTCAATCGTCGGTCGCAGCATCGTGCGGCGTCGGCTTCGTTGAGCAGGGTAACCTCATTCATTGCTAGCACATATAGTGATTCGTAAAGTATACGGGACATGTAGAGCTGGGGAAAAGGTGCACAGGGAGGGTCGGGAACTCAGGCCTCAGGGTGTGCGTCGTCATGCAGCGCATTGCTCCGCGTCCGGCGCGACCGCGTCTCTAGACGTGCATTGTACTCTCAGCGCAATAAAGGAATACATTACGCTATTCACGAGTGAAGAGACTCTTCTTGACAAGGTCAGCATGTTGCAGGGACTCAGTTGGAATGCAACGCACCGTTGACAAAAGCAGTCGCCGACGTCAACACCCGGAACTCGACGCTGAGCGGGGCATGTCTGTCGGCTGTGATGGGCCACAGCAGTGTCGAGAAGGCGTATGCAGCCGACAGTGATATACACGGGTCACCGAGAGGCGGACGAGTGGGCAGCTATGGCGCCTCGCTGTCAAAGGACTTAGAGAAAAAAGTACGAAGTCAAGCTGAAATCCTGCTGAAATCATACGTGTCGATCGAGTTTACCGGCCCAGCCTGGGCCCAGTTTACGGGCTGCCCGAGGGGAGACCCACTGTTTCTCCGGCCTTGCGGGCAGACTGCAAGCTCCCCTCGGTGCGCCCGAGAGCAGGATTGATGCTCGGTTTACAGTCTCCCCGCGGGCAGACTAAGGTTAAACCGTGGGCAGACCGCAGTCTGCCCACAGATTTTTCAGTTCACGGGCGCACCGCAAGCTTGCCTCTGGCAGTGTACCGAGCGCGCTGTTCAGTGGGAAGACGGCCGCAATGATGTGCCCAGGGGCGACCCCCACGTATTTACGCATGTCCTGCGAGAGGCTCACAGACCTATTTGCGTGAGAATCAGGTTTTTTTCTCTTGTGGACGTATCGATAGGACTCGTTTATGCAGGCAGGCCCCAGTTCATCATGGACCTACAACTGACAAGCCGGGACGGTCCAAATCGAGTAATTTTAGTGACCAAGATGGTAATTGTACTTTCTTCCCGCGGTGATGTACGGTCGGTTGCTACCGTATCATTTTAAATTGCCAGTAACCAGGCTACTTATCTGTCAAAACAGCTGTTTGGAGCTGAATGCCTTGCACGAGTCGCCGGCCAGACCGCATTGCGCAAACGCCCCCTGAAGCTCTCACACATCGCAATTAGCGGGCACCCCTGTGGCTTCGGAGTCTTTTCCCTAACGGTGCCAGTGGCTACCTAGCTGCTACCTAGTCATGTAGGACCGTGACACTGGACAGCGCTCACAGGATGGCTTTCGCCATCTGCAATCCTGGTCAAGTTGTGGAACGCCTGTACACGACCGGAACTCCTTGTCAAGGGGGTGCCTCAATAGCGCCGCCCTTCGGCAAAAACCACAGCGCCTCCGCAGGTTCCTGATTACTGAGGATCGGTTGTGAGGCATTTCCCACTTGTCAACATGTCGACTTTGAGCCAACCTCGGTAATAATACCGTGATCGAGTATATAGGTGCGACACGGCGCCCAGAGCAGGGCACTGTTCTCCTTCCCTCGCCCCTTCCTCCCATCTTCTCCTCGCCTCTCCTCGGGCTTGCTCGTCATCTGCCGGAAATTCACTCTCTTTGACCACTTCATTCGTTATTTCTGCTCCGCAATGCCTCGCCTTGCTCATTCTGCTCTGCTGGTCACCGCGTTGTCGGCGCTCGCGCCGAGCGCGAGTGCCTTTTTCCTGCAGGGACTCGGTGCGTCGTCTTACAGTATCCGCGCTGCAACTCAGCAACTGACGCACACAACAGACTTCATCGTGACCGAGCGCGCTGACCCTGTACGTTTGAGCGGATTTTGACGAGCGCAGCCTTGACTGAGATGATGATGATGCAGGTTGTGGAGCCTGGCGTCCAGTCGGCTCATGTTCACTCTGGTGCTTCCGTTATTTACTGCGCATAGTGGACGCTTCGCTTATAGCTCGGGCTCAGTCATCGGTGGCAGCAACTTCGACCTCATCACGAACACCTCGTACTTGCAGCAGAGCGAGTGCACGTCCGCCCAGATCAAGCAGGACAAGTCGAACTACTGGTTCCCGGTGCGCGCGATTCTTCCTCTACTCTCTCCGCTTCTGATTTGACTTTCCGCATAGCACATGTACTTCCAGTCAGTCCTGACCGAGTTCGAGATGCGGTCCGCGTTCTAATGCCCCCCACAGGTGGGCCAACGGTAGCTTCACCAGTCTCACCGGTGGTGCCGTCACGTACGTTCTCATTACTACCTGCCGCTGTGTATCTAGACTCACCGTCTGTGCAGCTGTAAGCACTCACCACGCAACACTGTCGCGCAGGGCTAAGCTACCGCAGATTATCTCTTTGGTGACGAGGCAGGCTCTGCAACCGCGTTTCCTGACGATGTGCGTGACAAACTGAATGCAACGCTTTGTCGAATGTCTCCCTGACTAGTTCACAGTTCCGCATGGTCTCTGGTCAGTCTACTTTGTCGTCCGATAAATCGTTCCTTACGGTCAACATGAAGGTGACCCCATGCTACGCACGTACAATGCAAGCAGCAAGGCCCAGCAGGCTGTCTCGTTCAACTGCCTCGATTTTGAGGGCACGTCCGTCACCTACCCCTGGATGCCTACCGTCAACTGCCCGTCGGGTATCCGTGCTCAGATCGTGCGCATCCGTCTTCAAGCTTTTGTCTCTTATTTTTGACCCTCTTACTTTCTAGAACTTCCCCATGTGCTGGGATGGTGTGGTACGCTCGCTCGTTGTTTTCGCTCAATTGCTGCTGACGACTGTGCTAGAACACCGACTCCGATGACCACAAGTCGCACGTTGCCTTCCCCTCCGGTGGCGCTGACTCCGGTACCTGTAACGACCCTGCCTTCCCTGTCACTCTCCCGCGTATTTTCATCGAGGTACGCCGAGTATACTATCTCCGAGTGCATGTACCCAACTGACATGATCTAAAGGTGTACTGGGGTACCGGCGACTGGTCCGACAAGTGGGGCCAGGCCATGAACACCTCGCAGCCCTTCGTGTACGTTGAAGATATGTACCGCTGTTCCTTATACTGACTCTGAATAGCTTTGCTAACGGCGACCCGACCGGCTGGGGATACCACGCTGGTATGCTGCGTTCTGTCTCTCGCTCGATGTGCACTAATATCAATGGGCAGACTTCATTAACGGCTGGGAGGACGGCGCGCTGCAGAGCCTGATGGACAAGTGCGGAGCGTGCACGTCCCAGGCGTACGGCGGTATTGATTGCTGCTACGACATGGGCGTCGTCACCAAGAACGAGGACGCCAACAACTGCTCGATCGACCCCGTCTTCGATGAGCAGGGTGCGCACACTTTCTCCTAGACACATTCGCAATTTGCTCATAACATTACCAGTCACCGGTACTCTCGCCGCGCTCCCGGGCAACAACCCCGTCACTTACACATCGGGCGCCGCCATGGTGCCTGCTGCCGGCGTCAGTTCTGCGGCTTCCTCGGAGGCAGCCACCTCCACGTCGGCGTCTGCAGAGCCCGCGTCCTCCGCACCCGCGGGCAACGTCAACCTCGCTACGCCGCACCACGCTCACCACCACCAGCGTCTCACGCACGCTCGCCGGGGCTCGTTCTAAGCTCATGCGGAGACGACCCATTCTCTAAATTATTTATTTAAACTTCGGTCTGGAGGTGGTGTTCAAGATGGGGCTTGGGATATTTACTTATTGGCGTGCGCGCCACCGGTGGTGCGCCGCCGCGGTTGTGCTTAGCTATACACACAGATACAGTTCATCTTTTCCTGCAATGGCATCAGCACATTTCAGAGTACTCAGTATCAGGCCTGGATGCAACGTCTACTATCTAGCTTGAAGACTAATAAGTAAGTGTCAGGTCAACCTCAAGGCCGAATCCCGATGCGACCGAGACACCTCCCTTCCTCCCTTGTAAGTAGTCCTGAAGTCCCGACTATTTCTTTATCGTAAGTCGTAGCGAGCGCTTCATCTCGAGGATCCTTTTTCATTCACGACATACAATTACATGGCTTCAGGTACTACGCTAATGATACAGCTGGGCGATGCATATGATCATAAATACAACATGCGAGACCTTGTGCCCCATATATCTGCCACAAAGTCCCATACAAAGACAACAAGAAAGCACGGTTGGAGAGAGAAAAGAGGTATCAAGCATAACGATGACCGGTGAGCGGCGGCCCCCGACTCAACTCCGTCGCAATCTTTTGCACAAGCTCCATCCCAAGCGGAATGAGCACCTCTCCGAACACGCGCGTGCGCCGCCGGCCCTCGAGTAAGCCCAGCGACCGCTCGCCCGCCTCGCCCTCGGGACCAAACACAAAGAGCTTGTCCTCGTCCCAGGGCGCCTCCCCATACGCGAATGTCAGCCAGCGCTCTTGCATCGTGTCGCGCACACGGCTAAAGCTGAATTCGTCCACCGTCGTCATCGACCACATATCATCACTCTCATCGCTGAATGGCGCGCGGTACGAGTCCTCGTCCTCGTCGCTATCCGTATCGCTAAAGCTATCGCAGAAGTCGAATACTGGGGCGGGAGGCGACATCGCGCCCGGCGCGGGCAAGTTATCGAAGAGGTATATGAGGTCCGCCGCATGGTGCGTTGCGCGCCGCGCCGGGCTCTCTTGGTCGAAGACGTAGCGGAAGACGCCCTGGCCGTGACGCTGGTGATGCGCGGCGGCGTATAACGCGTGCGTCGGCCAGTTTACGCGTGCGTCGCAGACCAGCTCAAGCAGGTGGTCGGCGATCTCTTCGTCCGGCGTGGCTGAGCCAAAGTCGTAGGCACGCATGAGTGCGTTGGATTTCGTGAGCGACTGGCAGACAGCCTTCAGCCTGCGCACAACGGCGGGGGCGGTCCAGTGAGAGACTCCGCGCGCCCAGAGATCAGCGTCCGCGACGCAGTCGCCAATGATGAGCGGAGGTAAGCCAGGCGGGAGGTTGATGTGCGGAGCGGGGGAGACATGTCGGGACAGGAAGGCGGGTGACTTCGCGCGCGGCGTTCCTGCGACAGCCTCCAAGTGGTGGTGATGGTGGTGAGCAGTTTCGGGCGTGAGGCAAGACTGCCACCCAGGCCACAGAAAATGTTCATCGTCCACGACGCGCAAGACGTGGCCGAACGGCAACAGGCTGTCCGCGGGGAGCCGGCGCAGCTGCTCGAAGCTGCTGACTTTGAGGGCAGACATCACGCGATTCAGACGCCACCCCGCACTATTGACGTCCGGGAGGCTGGGCTCGATTCCGACCGCGCTCTGGATGATTGCCCGCGCAAACATCGGCCGGACGGCATGCTCCGACGAGAGACAATGGTACACGATGTCTGACGCGCCCGTCCCCGCGCCGAAGACGGTGACATTATGCGGGTCGCCGCCGAACTCGCTGATGTACCGATGGACCCATTCCATGGCTTTTCGTTGATCCCGCAAGCCTGGGCTGCACGTCAGTACGGTGTCACCATAACACGGTTGGCGGGTCTGCTGACCATAGTTCCCAGTCCCGGCTTCGCCCGAGACTGCGCTCTCTTCTCGAATATGAGGACCTGCGGCGAAGCCGAACAGGCCTAGGCGAAAGCTGTTCGAAAGTTAGCTACCGTCAGTATCGCTTGTGAAACCACCCACTTTATAGTGACCAGGATAACTGGACGACGGAGCAGGATGCTGCGTCTGACAAAATTTCCACCATCGTAGATCCAATGCGAGCCCGAGCCTCTGTCGCCACCCCTGTACGCGGGCCTTCAGTCACTAACGAGGACTGATGCCGAGGGAAATACGCACCCGTGTATCCACAGCATAACAGGGACGCGCGACTGAGGCGTCAGGTCAGCAGGCCGAGTAATATTCAGGTTGAGACATTCAAGTTCATTCTGCTTGAATCGCTGTGAGGGGAGATCCGCATCATCGACACCAAAAAGACGCTCCTCGCAGGTGCGCGTGTTGTGCGCCTGCGGGCAGATGGGTCTGCACGAAAAATACGTGAGCAGAGCGGCGCGACCGCTAGAAGACACTACACACCCGTATTCGGTTGCATCCGTCACGGTGTGGTAGCTGGTGTGCAACTTGCTTTGACGAAAGCGAGCGGGGACAGAGGCAAACTTGATCCCCCGGAATTGCTGGATGGCGGCGTCTGGCGTCGACGCGTCGTGTTCGACACCGCAGAAGGTTGTCTGCAGAGCCCCGTGGTACAGTGTAGGCCGATTATGGGTGAGCACAGTAGAAGGCATGGTGAGCCAAAAGATCCGTGTAGTACACGGTGGGCACGATGGATGGCAGGAGGGGGAGCGGAAGGAAGGGAAGCGACGGCGAATCCAGGGGATGTGCTTTTGTATGGACAGCAGACGCGGCGTAGTCGCGCATCACGCCCAGAATACGTTCTGCTCAGTTGGCGATGAGAGCTCTGAGAAAGCAGCTGTCCGTCCCAGATAGGAAACTAACGCGGGGAAGGATAATGGTAGCATTCACTCGATCTCACCACACGTGATCGCACGACAGGCTCTGGAGCCTTCGGTCACCTCCTACGCGCGACGGACGTCCGCAACCTCGACTGCGTCCCTGAGATCATCGTGAGTCTTCGGACGCAAAACATGCACTTTACGTACGCGAAGGGGGGCGCAGCGGCGAAGCTCATGTTGGTGCGAAGAAGGTCAAGCGTCTCGACCATTTTGGTACTACTCACTTATGTACGAAGCGTATGTGTGGGATGGACGGGGGACGAGACGCAGGAGCAGCACTACGCGGGCACGCTCGAGACCAGCTAGCCGAAGGACCTTGGAAAGAACAACTGATTCAATCCATACTGATCAGCCCTGCCTCCGCGTCCTCGCCGAGCCCTCTGATCCGAGTACGTGACCGCTCCTCCTGGTCCTTCTGCTCCAGCGCAGCGAGTAGCTGCGATATGGAGGGCGTAACGCTGAAGTGTCGTGTCACCGGCCCCAAGGTCGTCAACATTGTGGGTAGTGCAGGCTGCACGGGTGGGGTCCCTTCGGCAGGCTGCGCGGATGCCGGAGGCTTGGGCTCCGGGTACCCTATGTGTACCGCAGCTTGATGGAAGGACGGTTGCGTCGACGGAGTGACCTGCGCGAGCATAAGCCTGGTGGTCTCACATACTTGGATGAACACGCACGTCATAAATTGCCCCGTTCCCCAACTGCATCTGAATGCGGCCCGACTGGCGGACAAGTAGAGTGCCAATGACACCATCCAGATGCTCCGTCCCGTCGAGTATACAGTCTACTGGTTCCTTCTTTATGCCGGGCTCTTTCTTGACAGTGACGCCGGAACCCGGTACGGCAGCGGGCTTGACATCGGGTGCAAAGGACACATGTCTTCCATCGGATTGCGGCGCTTGGTCGACGTCCATGCCGTCCATGGGCTGTACGATGATGGGGAATGGCGCCGGTAATTGGAAGAAGTACAGCCGGTCTTCGAAGGATGGCTACTTTGATGTAAGTATGGACAACGCAGCGTATGCATGTCTGTGCGCACCGTTCCGTCCGCGACATCCGCTTTAAAGGTGAAGTCCTCCACAAAGTCTTCCAGCTCCTCCTCCTCTTCCGAGTCGGACAGGTCAAGCGCATTTGACGCGTCGATCGGTGGCGTCACGGAAGAATCTGCTTAAGCGCCTTAGAGACTGTCTTCATCAAACGCATTACAAGTCGCGCACCTTTCTCCTCAACTTTTTCCTTCTTGACACGCGCCTTGGCTTCCCGCTCGCGCCTGATGCTATCCGGCGCCATGTAATCGAGCGTCTTCACATCGTCCATGTCGACGATCTCGACGCCCTCGTCTGGATCGGAATACACCTCGTAGTCGTCCTCTTCCTTCTTGACGATGTCCGATAGTGCTGGAGTCTCCGATAACGACTGCCGATCGTCGCGCGCCTTGCCTTTGCCCTTCACGCTAAGAGATGTCGCCGTAGGTTCTAACTTAACTGGAACGAGACCAGAGTCGAGGGAGGTCGCAGGGCGGTTGGGGACCACGACCGTAGTGGGGGCCGCACGCCTGACGGACGTTGTAGCTGGACCCATAGCAAAGGGACCCGACGCCGTCATCTCGACAACGCGAGGGCCAGCGTCGCCTCTCCCGCGTCCCCTGCCTCTCCCCCGCCCACGTCCACGCTCTCCTGCATTATCACTCGGGATCGCAGATGTCGAGGGTTCCTACAAGCCTTTGAGACGTTGTCCTGCATACTCAAGCGCCCGATTTACCTGCTTTACCTGCGCATCTTGAGTTTTGCGGCGCGCAGGGAGTGTGGGGACAAACTTGAGCTTCTGGGTCCCCTGCCTCGTCGTC
Organism: Schizophyllum amplum; assembly: GCA_007026445.1. Taxonomy (NCBI): domain Eukaryota; kingdom Fungi; phylum Basidiomycota; class Agaricomycetes; order Agaricales; family Schizophyllaceae; genus Schizophyllum; species Schizophyllum amplum. The sequence goes on along the minus strand of VDMD01000022.1, from coordinate 475,668 downwards.
TGATTTTGTGGTGGCGGTTTTGCGAGCGAGGATATCGCTTTCGGAGGCGGCTTCTGGCCGGACATGATGATGAGGAAGAGGATGGGATTTTCCTAAGTCCAAGCGTGAGAAAGGGCACAGATTTGGATGCCTTTGTTCGCCGCTTTGGGAACTCTTTGTTCTCTGTCGTGCGCCGTGCGGCCTTCATCTTACTTGCCGTGCAAGTAAACCTGCCATTTTCTTGCTCCTGGGCCTTCTATGCAATATTTTCTTATATGACTTGAGCTATGCTTTGCAATTAACCAGTTCAACATCTGCCGTCGATGTCATCTCGGACGGGCTTGTATGACACGATCTCGGAACCGACAGTCCACATTCTCCTCTTCGACTCACTGTCACTCGTTCTCATCGTCTTCCATCTACTTGCTTGGCCTCGTTCTGCTCCCAGCATATGAAGTCTTGTCACTAGAACTTAGGGACCAGCACGATGAACAAGGCTCGGCTGCAACGGGCGCACTCCAGAGTTTGGCGTCTGCGACTCACGCACATACCTGCACATGCCGGCCGTTGCCATGAAATAACGACCAACGGCTCTGCGAAGGCTCGCTCTTGCCTACCGCAGACGCCCCTGCTCGTGTGGCTACGTACCGCTTGGCGCCTTTGTACCCAACGGGCCTAAGTAGTTTTCCGGATATCGCGCATCCTCGCCCTTTCCGACGGACCACTGGTATGTGAAAGGCCCAAGGGCTCGCACGGCATGCTCATATATAGCCAGGCGTAATACCCGCAGGGCCACGTCGTCACTGCGGCCTAAACCGCCTCAGGCTCCTTCCCCCTATTCAGGCAAGTCGAAAGCGCCCACTTGACCAAAAAGGCATCATCCTGCTCGCCTTCTTCCCTCCCAATGGGCCGTCCATGAGGCTCCCTAATCATCCCACCACGCACATGCGGCTAGCAATCATGGTGCGCCCACAGAGAAGCGTGGTGAACTCACGCTTTTTACCCGCCGCGGCATCACGCATCCTCTCGCATCCCACCCAGCATGGCAAACTATGCGTTCTCATCAGGCGGACGAAGCGCGCTACGCCCACAAAGGACCCCGGGCAGCGCTTCCGCCGCGGACAGCGGTCGGAAATCAACTACCCTGAAATCATCGAAGTAATCATCGCGAGTCCTCGAAATAACCGCTCCGGCATCATCGAGGGGCAATCACTTTGGAAACCTCGAAGTAACTACCCCAGTCTCTCTTGCGCCCACAAACTGCTGATTGAGAGCCATTCAGGTTGCCGCATAGGGTAGCAAGGGCGCCCGACGCTATCAGGTCTCCCCCTTTGGCTTAGCTCTCGTCGCGGGCGGCGGTGGGCGTGGTCAGCGACGTATCTTCGTCGTCAGCACAAGTCCCGCTCGGATGCGCCGGGTCTTGCTGGTCGCTGATGTCTTTACGCCGCATGCGTAGCCCTCTTTCCTCCTTGGGTGGTCATCACTGAACAGTGAACTTACATCTCAGTGAATGCGAGCTTGAGACTTTTGGTCCGTTCGGCGCTCCCTAGTATGCGTGGTGTGCGCGCATCCTTACTGAGACATCCCTTCCAGTCTGATGCGAGCATTGCGCATATTTCGGCGGACGCATCCAACTTTTCTAATCGTTGTTCATCTACCGTGCCGTCCCCAGATATGCACCACTTTCAGTCTGCGAGGCATTGTGGCTTGACAAAACCTCGGATTCCTTAGCAAATAAATGAGCACACTCATAGCATGACCCTCAACATGTCTGAATATTCTTAGCCATTTTGACCACGAAACACGCGTTGTACTGCAGAGGGGGTGTAATGCACCACTCGTCAAGGCTCGGAAGACCGGCGCGAGATCAGTCGTGTTTTGCGAGGTGTTCTCGAAACCATGCCCCATGTACCGAGCCCTGTTCATCTTTTGCAACTCAAATTACATGGCCAGCATCTTCATGGTCTGTAGTACCACTCCAATTATTTTGGTGATTTACGGAGCTATGTGAAGCACCCAAGCGTTGCTGCGAAACGGTGCATGGTCTATACAGGCGGCCATCAAAACTACTCTCGATTTTCTGTATGCCCTCGACAGAGTCGGCGGGCCGTCAAACTTTGTGAGATTGTAGAGAGGCAGTGTTTCTACCATCTTGCAAGTTATCTAAGAGATTGAATATATTTTAGCACAACAGGAGCCAAATGGTGCACTTCTGGGTACGGTTTGCCGAGTGGTGCATATCTGGGGACGGCACGGTAGTCCACACGTCTACTGCTCTCGTGCTCGCCATGCGAAGCCGCCGTCGGCGAGCATAGCCACCGACCCCCGACCTCACCCGACACGACTAGTCTCCCGCGCGACAGGACTGCATTATAGGGTTGCCTCGTGGCACGCCCGTGCCTCGTTCCGCATCGCATATCCGACTCTGCGAGCTTGACCACGTCGTTTTAATCTCCTCAGACTTCAATCTCCTCAAAGTTCAGGCCAAGTCACTGGTGGTGGCACCCTTCTGGATATGAATTGTTAGCGGAGGATGGTGACTCTTCGCGGCGGCAACGGGGACTCCGACAGGGGTTCTCTCAAGTTCATCTCTCGACGCAGAGTGGGCCCATGTTGGTGGGCAGTGGTTTTCGAGCTCTCGGGTCTCTCGTACGCTCATATGCGCGTCGCCGAAGACGTCAGGCCGATAATCCCAGAACTATCCGGCGTATTTCGACGTCCTTTGCGTCGCCCTTGATCCAGATGGTCTTACGTTGGCCAAGGTCGAAGACTTTCCAGTGGACTTTTCTTCCTCATTTCTTGCCGGACTCGGCGCTCTTCTGTACACTCGGCTTGACCTGTAGGCCGACTTTCTCTCTCTTCTGCTGGGTCCGGTCTCCCCCAGGTTTCTCTTCCCACAAGAATCTCAATGATGATAGGACCCGTCCGCGCGACGCGCATCTCTTCGGTCACTCTGCCGTCCTCCGGCTCAAGCCAAAAACCCGCACCGTTGCTCTCTCCCCCTTCTCCTCTCCACCAGCTTTCCCAGGTTCTTGCGAAAAGACTTATCGGCTCGACACGGCCCGCGCCGCTGACGCACACCCGCCCTCTGGACCCCCTTCCGTGGCGGTTCGTGCCACTGCGTGGACTTGTGCGCACCCACGCTTGTATTACAACCCGTGGGTCTCCGTTTCTCATCACCGCACCCCCGCTAACGTCGCGGGCGCGCGTGCCCTTGAAGTCTAACACCTCGAGGCCCGCTATGCCGTTTGCCAGCACAATGTCCAGCTCATAGCCCTCCTCATGTTGACGGCGAAGCAGCGCAAAGTCCAACCTCGTTGCTACGAATCTAGCTTCCCGTCTGGGACTGCATCCGCTCCTTGAGATGCTGAACGTGTGCGAACGCTGGGGGCGGTCAGGTGCGCCTGCGCTGCCGTTGTCCTGTCGGTGTCCTGGCTCGCCGTGCACAAGCAACGGCGACTTACGTGTGCCGGCGACCAGGCGCCGCACTATCCCGCACTCACCCATGCTTGTTATTGCGTACTTTCGTATCTCCCACCGCGGAATATTCAGCCCCGACAACTTTGGAGATTCTTGTGTTTCGCGACGTCCTTCCATGCCTGAGGCGTTCGGTCCAGCATGTTTTACGGCGAGGGAACGACATGTGCGCAGCATCATCTCGGGCTGATCCTTCGCTGCTCCGTTCGAGCTAGGTCCCCGTCATCGGTCTGCAGCGGGCCTCGAGGGTATATGCCTGCATAGATCTTGACTCGCGACGTCGAGCGTTGCAGCTCACGCCAGGGATGGACCATGAAAGACATGGATGGGGCGCGACACAATGACTACGATGCCTTGACGATGAATGCCTTTGCATGGTGCGCCTTGATGCGCCCATGGGCTAGTGGATCTGTGGCGGTAAGTAGTTTCTATTCTGTTTTCTCATGATCCCCAATACGCGATCCAGGCAACCTGTCGATGCTTTATGCATGTCGATCGAATGCGACGTTGTACGCCCGTCGATGGTCTCGCTCTGCTCGATGTCGCGTTGCGGTCGCGCTGTGCAAAGTCCCATCCCCAAGCACAGGAAGACTTCCTTCGCCTCGTGGTGATACCAATGAACAGTCGAAGTCGTTCTCTGCACTTTGCTCGGCGACGTGCGATGGATGCGCTCATCCGCGCTAGAGCGATGAACAGTCTGGCGGTGGGGCTCCTTGCATGGTCCAGGGATGCGGTGGCGCGCAGAGGGCAACCGTAGCTAGACAGGAACAAGGAGCACCAAAACGGGACTGAAGGGACGCGGTAACAGATTACCGATGTGTTTTACGATCTTGACCGGCGATCAGGCCTTCAGGTTCCAGGAGCCTGAAGGGGACCCGTTCGTCGTCACTGGGAGCCTCTGAGAGCAAACTGAGAGCAGAAGAGCGCGCGCCGACTGCTGAAGTTTTCGACGGCCTTATCGGGTGGGCGGAGAGTATTCTCTTCATTTCGGGTAGGAGCACGTCGATTGTGAAATGTTGAAGGGGGTTGACACGTCGGTGGCTTTACTCTTGAGGGGTCCGGGATGGAAGAATAGGGTGCTGACCAACGTAAAGCTGCCCGGTACACCGCCAATCGGATGCACCAGGCAGCCACATGATGATGCCATGCCGGATGCCGGGAGACCACTATAATTTTTTCTGGACAAGCTGTCGCCTCTGAAGATGTTCTGAGCGTCTGGTGATGTTGTAGAACCTCGGAACGGACTCTAAAGGAGACCATCGATGTTGAACACTGGCGGAAGCAAAAATTGACTAGGCACGTGCGCGGCGTGGTGGCGTCCAAAAGGGCAAGTTGAACCAGGTTGAACCTGAGTTGATGGGGGACCAGGCTTGAGCAGGGACGGTTCTGACATGCCTATCCGGGCCTCTTAGCTCTTCGTGAATCTTGATGGATCATTCGGAGATTTAATAGACCTTGCAGGGTGTCCGCCATTTAAGGGCTAGCAGTTACCCTTGTGCTGCTGCGTGTGCCCCCCACTTATTTCTCCTCCTTGATTGCGCACCAGCACCTCTGCTCTCTGTCCGCGATGGCCCCTACACGTTCCAAGCAGCCTAAGTCACAGCCGAAGGGTGGTAAACCAAAGGGAGGTGGTGAGTCCAAGAAGCCCTGCTCATCGTCGATCACGCTGACGATGTCCCCCCCCCCCCCCCCCCCCCCCCAGGAAACCAGACGGTCTGGAAGGCCACAATAGTGGCCCACGGTCCCTCGGACTTCGCGTTCACCGAGAACGTCACCCCCCAGTCGTACAACACCGACGTGGCTGCGATGCAGTACAAGTTCGAGCCCTACTCTCGTGATGCCCGCGAGTACCTCGATGCCCGCCGGGAGAAGTCCCACCAGCGCAAGCGCTCCGTGAACCACATCCCCCGCCCCCCGAACGCCTTCATTATCTTCCGCTCCTCCTTCATCAAGGCCCACAAAGTGAGCAAGACGATCGAGAACTCTCACGCCAACCTCTCCAAGATCGTCGCCTCCGCGTGGAAGCAGCTTCCCCCTTCCGAGCGCACGTACTGGTACGGACGCGCCGCGGAGGCAACCAAGGAGCATCAGGCCCGGTTCCCGGACTACCAGTTCGCGCCGCGCCACATGCCCAACAATTTCGTAGGAAAGCGGCAGGTTCGCGACATGCCGCCCATCGACGAGGAGCGAATTCAGAAGATCACGGAGCTTATCGCAGAGGGTCTGACCGAGGACGCCCTCGACAAGGAGCTTGCGGCCTGGGAACGCGCGCGCGTACCGCAAATCATCACGCGCTTCGAGCCGCCTGTGACTGCGACCGCCTTTCGTCGTTCTTCGTCGGCGCCGCCCGAAGAGACTGAGCATATCCGCCGCTCGAATGAGTTCCTCCAACTCCCTGAGCCAATTCGCCGTCCCTCCACTGCCGAACCCGAAGACAGATCGTCTCCCGACCGCTTCCCGCCCGTTCCGAGGCCTCAGTCCTTCGGCGGGGTCAACCAACCCGACCCGCAGGTCGTACGTGCTTTTCTCCACTCTGCTTGCGTCCTTGACTGACATGCAACGTGTAGTCGTTTGCAGGCTTCTCCTTCAACAATACTTGCGCGGCGCCCAAGGCTGTCGAAGTCGATCCGCTGACTGCTGTGGCCCCCAGTGTCTATAGCGGCATTTCGCACACGCCCCCGGCGTCACATTCTCTTCGTCGGCGTGCGGCCGCCAGTCCAACCTCCCTGCGCTCGCCGGCCGAGTATACTCCGGCGGCGCTGCCGGAGATGTCTTCGCCCATGGCGCCGCAGTCCCCCGTCTACGAGGCCTCCTCTCCCGAGGGCACCCTCATGGCCTACACCCCTATTGCGCAGTATCACACGCCATCGCCCGCCTCCTACATGGCGTCTTCGCCCGCTGCGCCCAGTCCCTACGTGCCCGAGATGCCCGTGGGCCCGACGTTTGCGATGCCAACGCCCATGTACGCCGCGCCGACGCCCTACGGCCAGCTCACCATCGACACGTCGGTTGGCACGCCTTATCAGGGTGCGGAGTACGACGCCACGCATATTTACAACCCACCACCGGTTCCGAGAGGCGACGCGGACAACGCATCCTACAGAAGCTCTAACTTCGGCGCGCCGCCTTCGGGCAATGGCAGCACCACTGGGCCGTATGCCGGTCCATGTGACGCCTCGTCGCCCAGCGTCTACGATACAACGTACATGCCGTCGCCCGCTGCATTCGATACCGAGTACGCGCAACCAGCGGTTTACGGGCAGGGCATGAGTCTCGGCGAGGGCGCTGAACAATGGTGGGACCAGCATGACGGGGGCGCCAACGCGATCGCCGACAAGGGCTTCCTTAGCGGACCGGACTTCCTCGGGGATGCTGTGGACATGGGCCCGATGCCCATGGGCTTCGGCGCGTACGACCAGATCTATGCCAACGAGTTCCAGCCCTACATGCCGGACATCATGCAGTACGACAGCGTCCACACGCCGTTCTAGGTGCTCTCTCGCGTTTCTGGCCAAGTCGCTCGTCCTCTTAGCCCATATCGCACCTCACGTCTGGATACCCCCTTCCCTCTCCCTCTTCTCTCGGCTGGATATCATCGATCCCCTCCGCATTACAGACTAAAAAGCCAATCATCAATCCGGATATGCCTTACCTTACCTGTGTTCTCTAAATTTATTTCCGTGCTGGCGACGGCGGGCCCTCTTGTACCGTTCTCTCCTCCACGCTCTTTGTTACTCAACTCAGCTGTATTTTTACTCTTCGCTAGCGAGAGCGAGCTCGCGCGTTTGTCTTCCATTCCTCCGGTGCTTGCCGTGTTGCGGCTCGCGCTCTCCGTACGTTGTTATATCTCACTTATATCTTGAATACTTTCCGCAGTGTCTGAATCGTGTTATACTTACTTATATGTGGAGTCCTGTAGCGTACGTGTCTAGACGGAGTGGATGAACAATCGTACATCTGGCCAGTCGCGTCATCGACCTCCCATTCCCCAGGAACCCATGAACGATAATATCGATAAGCAGCTGCTCGTGGTCGGTCGGCCGCTGAATATGCAGAATATCTGAATAGCTAGAGGTAGCTTCATATGCTGAGTTCCGACGACGTCCCCCGTGACTCACTCTGACCAATACAAAGGTACCTTGTCCATTGACGAAGGGTCCAGGGTAAGTTGTGGGTCTCTGGCGACTGACCACCTCCTAGAGAGCTCCCACTCTCTCCGGGGCGCGCCTTACAGCGAGGAAGCGGGACGCACATGGGCATAAACTCTGTCTAAACCTTGTCTGGGAGGGCCATCGGCTATTCTCAGCGTGCTTCCCGAGGACCCGGCATTGACGACGTTCATGCAGACCAGAAGCGCCGGCGAGCGACCCGGTGGCCTTCTCTGAATCGAGGAGGCAGCTGTAATCAGGTGGGCATATCGCAGAGTTACTTACCCAAGAGATACGAAGAGCCCGCCCGGCCTTACAGCAGGCGTCGAAGAAGGCCACGATCCAGACGCATCCCCTCGACGTCGGAACGCATTATGATGCCAATCGCTCACATCCAGAGCGCCCCGACCCCACCTTCCGAGACCCACCTTCGAAACCGGCCGTCGTTGTCTGTGGCGTCCAGTAGTTCATTTAAACAAATGATCCTGATTTCTGACATGTCCCCTCACCCCCTTCTCAGCCACAGAATGAAAGCCCTCCATATGTAACTTATCAACGCACCTCCGATCTGAGCTACAAGAGCTGTGACCACCAGCTACCAGAGTTCCTGAGCTGGGCATGACGACTGACCTCCGCTATGAGCTAGCGATTAGGCTAGTGCGTACTTATGTTGGGGCCGATACATTGCATTGCTGGCACCGTCGCCACCGGATATGTCCGAGCGCCTTCATCCAGATGAGGTATGGTTTCCAAGGCAGACGGTTCAGGAGACCACTCTTGCTAGTGGCAGAGACTCAAATCACGGACTTGTGGTGATCCATGCATGGCGGGCGCTCGCTTTCTTTTGTGGTTGCGGGTTGTGGAAGAGATTGGACGGATTGCCGTATCGCTCTGATTCGCAATCGTATATTACAGGTCTATTGACCGTTCGACTACATATGCAATCATAAGATTATCGAGGTCCTTGAGTGCTAGCACGAAAAGTCGGTCGGTGTGTGTGAGCGGGTGGGGATGGAATCACGCACGATCATCCACGCTAGAAAATCTGACCGGAGCAGACATTACGACGGTACCAGGAGGCCGCCGGCGATGAACGTGCTCAGCCATACAAGGAGCGCGCTCACGTCGCTCTTGGAACCTAGTGCGCGTCCCAGGTTCACCAGAGCGGGACCGGCTTGTAAGTCGTCAGAATTCTGACACATGCGTTAACGTATAGGTTGACTCACGACAGATCCCGAGCATCCCCCATCCGACGCCAAAGATGGCAGCGCCAACGAGGAGGCGCGCATTGACAACTCTGCCTCGCGGTATATTCCACGGACCACCTAAATGTGGCACCTCTGGCCCCCGTAGATAACGATATAGCACCATACCTAGAGGTAGCGCGCCAGCCGCCAGGAAGGCAAGGGAAGGATCAAAGGGTCGTGTCGCTGGGCCATCTACGAGCCCGACAGCGCGTAGAGGTGCATCGAGCAGGGGCTGTAACGATGCCGGAAGCACGAGGAAGGAGAGCACCTTCTGCACGTCGACGAGATTCGACAGTCGCAAAGCAAGTGCGAAGTCGACAGCAGAAGTGAAGGCAGCTGCTAGGCGAGCTCCGTGGTTTGCAGTTGGCTCATCCCTTTTAGCCTTTGGACGCTGAGGATTATAAGCACATTGGCCAGCAATCAATGTTTTCCCTCACCTGATATGTCGTATAAAGCGTAGCAAGCAGAGCGAGAGGAGCGACCTGTGCAGCTAGCAAAACGTAGCCGGCCGATCCCAAGGTCCAGTCTATACCTGCACTTGAGTTGACGGATGTCGAGCCGTGCATGACACGTGTAGTGAGAACGCCGGTGAGGAAGAAGGTCGCTGTCGCTGCCAACGATCTAAACGCAATCAATTATGCATAAGTTAGTTTATATGTGAAGACATTCGACTGACCTTGTCGAGAAGCGTGAAAGTCCGCAGACCATATGTCTGTCATGCTAATCAACGAATGCACAGCTGCTGTGCTGAGTCTACTTACCCTGATGTACAGCCGTTGGCGAGCTACAGAGACCGCTGTCAACGGTGTGATTGCGATATGAGCAGACAGGTAACGCACCTTCGTCCCTAGTCCGACCAATGAGCCAGACATCGCGACTAAGGGAAATGATAGAGTAATCGGCGAAGGCCCTGAACGGTCAATGAGGCCGGCAACGACCCCGCCTAGAGTAGAATCTCGTCAGTATCACCCTACTGTATCGCGCAAGCCTCGAGTATTGACCTAGCACAAGGCCGGCAACGCCTGCTATTGCCTCTCTGTCGCCCCGCACACTGCGATGCATGAAGCCGGATATACCAAAAACCTTGCCATTGAGGTAGAGGAGAGCGTGTGCGGGCAGGACGAGCCCCACGCCACCAATGAACGATTGAAGAGGCGTTGCTAGTTCCGCCTGTGAGGTCGACAGATCAGCTCATTCATACAAGTTAGTGGATGGCACGGCGTACCATAAAAAACAGCACTAAGTGGAGATTATAGGGGCTGTCGAGTCTGTTGACGATTGTCGACGCCTATGGGCACTGATATAAGGATGCTAGCGAGATCAGTTTCTCTAGAGAATTGTTGACGAGGAAGACGTCCGAGAGGCAACTGGGCCGCAGCTGGGAGGCGCACAGCTTATATACCGCGATGAAATCAAACATCTCCGAATCCTCTACCGCACTTCCGCGACGGCTACGCGGCGCCAGTTCTGTCATTCGTCCCGTGACTGTTCTGACAAACCAACATTTGCCCCCGTGTCACTGTTCGTATTCTTTGCGTGCGGGCTGGGCGGGAATGGGCATTGCAGGCGACGTCCTCGGTAGACCAGTCGTGTGCGGACTTCGATCACGTTCTGAGGCGAAATTGCCCGCTGTCGGTGTCTCTGCGCTGCCGTCTGCCAAGTCAACATGTAATCTCGTCGCAGGACTCGCTGTTTATCTGTTACATAGCAATGTAGCTAATCTTCAGTTTGTCTTTGCCACTGTTCTGGATGGCTGATCGGAAGGGTCGTCGACGTCGAAAAAGCGACTCCGGGATGTTGATACACAGCTCTGAGGAAACGAATGATAACTCCGCCGAGATGTTTGGCATTTGGTTGGTATTCGCACGTTACGAAACCATCCGCAAGGCCTGACAAGCTCCCTGACTTTTCGACCAGTGTGTGCCGTCTCTTTGGTCAGTCTGAGTCGGCGGTGAATTGGATGAGGGGAGGAGACGTGACCATGCGTGACTGAACGCCCAAAGTCACCTTCACGTGCATCTGTGACGGGCGCGAAAAGTCGAAGTCTACAGGAGGCGCAGTGAGCGCAGCGCTCTTACTTGGAAAATTACTCAATTGACAGCTACAGAGGATACTAGCTAGGTGCTACAATGCGGATCGTGTGGGGGGTATTAAGGATAAGATGAAGTTAGATGTTCTACAATTCTAGTTGTCAACGGTTCGTGAATATCAGAGGACACCGGGATGCTCTACAACGCAAAGCTTTTGGTCGAGTTCTACCTCGACAATAATTTAGTATAAAGAGAGGCAGGGTGTGGCGGACAGTAGAAGATGTGTGCTGGGAAGAATGAGGAACGGCAACCGCCAACGTCGAATCTACTCCGGGGTACCCTCGCGCGAGTTGCCGTCCACGAAGACTTCGCGAGTCTCGAGCGTCCGGCCATTAGCCACGGGCACACCGTGGCGGAGGACTTCTTCACCGACCATAGCCTCTTCCGGATGAGGTGGACGGAAGTTCTGCGCCTGGAAGGCCATCTGTTCCTCAAGGACATTCGCGCCGCAAGCCGCAGCCACAAAGCCAAGGAACGGCGGTGAGGGGTTCAGCGGCCGCGTGCAGAACTCCGGGTGTGCTTGCAAACCGACGAAGAAAGGATGATCTGGAATCGCAGATGAGCATTAAGAACGAGGCAAATGTAAATGGCGCACGCACCGCGAAGCTCCAAGACCTGCATACGCTCGCCCTTCTCGTCCTTGCCGACAAACGGCAAACCACTTCCCTCAAGACGCTCAATCATCGCCGGATTGACCTCATACCGGTGACGGTGGCGCTCCCAGATCTTCTCAGCGCCCGCATACATCTTGCGCGTCTTCGACCACGTCTCCGACCCAGCCTGGAAGACCGTCGGGCGCAGCCCAAGGCGCATCGTCCCGCCCATATGCGTCTTGGAGATCTCGGGCATGAACACGATGATCGGCTCCTCTGTGTCCTTGACGAACTCGGAGGATGTGGCGTCGGCTTTGCCGAGCACGTTGCGCGCCCACTCGATGACGGCGAGCTGGAAACCGAGGCAAATGCCAAGGTAGGGGATCTTCTTCTCCCGGGCATGTTGAATGGCCATGATCATGCCGTCCGTACCGCGAAGGCCGAAGCCACCGGGGACCAGGATTCCGCTAAGACCTTCATTAGAAAAGCAGATATTTATGAAGGATTCTGACGTACTTTGCGGCTGCGACTGTCCTCCACGAGTCGTAGTATTTCTTGGGGTCCTCTGCTTTGGTCGCTGGCTCCAAATCGCTCGACTCGACCCACTTCAGCGATTATGAGGCATGGCGCAAGTGATGTTAAGAAATCTACGGACCAAAACGTTCAATTTCCGATGAACGCGGAAAGCAGAATGCTCCAGCGACTTCGTGACAGACATATACGAGTCCTTGAGGTCGGTGTACTTGCCGACCAGTACAATGTTTACCGAGTCGAACAAACGTTCTTGGCTGAGCAGCATGTCAGTTGAGTGTTCATTGGTGGTTAATTGACGACGCACCTCGACGTGATCTGTTCCCACCGCGTAGAAAGGCTCTCTCCCTTGAGTTTCATTTCGGGCGTAATGTTGATGGTGTCGAGAGCGAGTCGCTTGCGGAGGTATTCGATGATGCCCTGGGAACGTAGGAGGAGGGGAACGTGATACACCGAAGAGAGGTCGTGCACGCCGAAAACCTGTTCCGGAGTGACATGACAGAACATGGAGATCTTGTCCTTCGTAGCAGGTTGGAGGGGCTCAGGGACGATAAGACGGCATGCAATCTGAGGAAGGTCAGGCCTTGTTGTTAGAGGCAAGTTATGAGACGCATGCGCACCAAATCAGGCAGCAGGCCTAGGCCGCGAAGGGAGTGGACGGTTGTTTGCGTAGGTTTTGTCTTCTGCTCGCCATGGATGTCGGGTACGAGGGAGACATGGATGAGGGCGAAGTTTTCGTGGCCGACACGGAACTGGAACTGGCGCATAGCTTCGACGAAGGGTGCAGACTCGATATCACCGACAGTACCGCCGAGCTACAGAGATATAGTTAGCTATCATGATCGTAGATTATAGCAGTTGACGCACCTCGACTATGCAAACATCGGGCTCCTCAGCAGTGTCATCGACGGGGACCTTTGATACCCTCTCGATCCAGTCTTGGATCGCGTTCGTCACATGGGGTACAATCTAATCGCTTTTAGCATAGGTTCATCCATCAGAGAGAATAGACTGACCTGCACCGTCTTCCCGAGGTAGTCGCCCTTGCGCTAGATGCACGTTCGTTAGCATGATTCCCTCCAGAGATCTTCCACGCACCTCCTTCTCTATAACCTCCCGGTAGATCTTACCCGTCGTTATGTTGTTATCCCGGGAGAGGGTCACGTTCAGATAGCGCTCATAGTTCCCAAGGTCCAAATCAACCTCGCCGCCGTCATTGAGGACATACACCTCCCCTGCATACCATCAGCATCCAATTCACTCCCAAGCGACATCGACGCTCACCATGTTCCGTAGGGCGCATCGTCCCCGCATCGATGTTCATGTACGGGTCGATCTTGATCGCCGTGACCTTGAGCCCGAGCGTTTTGAGCAGCAGCCCCGTCGATGAGGCTACGATCCGTTGGTGTACGCCGATGCGACGAGGAGCGCAGCGCACGTACCAATGACACCCTTGCCAATGCCGCTCACGACGCCTCCGGACACAAGAATATACTTCGTCATTGCGGCAGACGGCGAACAGGTGAGAGCGGGAGTCAGGACGCGTCGCAAATTTTATTCAATTTCCAGCGCGTCGCGATCGCTGTCGATAATAAATGAGTCACGTGATTGTCAGTAGACTTGAAAGTTTGACTTGAAGTTCAACCGAGTGCAAGTCTGATCGCTGGTTCCGCCAGAGATGTGATGCATACAAGGGCCCCGTGAGCGGTCGGGGCGCCCTAGGTGTAGCCCATTACATTATGCGTAAAGTATATCTAGATGAGTGTGGATGTAAGTAGGATAGCACGAAAGCATGCCCGAAACGAGAGAGGGAGTGAGGCCATGGAGGAATCAGTAGTCTTCACCGGATTCCCTCCTGCCACGACCGAACGGGTTAAACTGTTCGCGCCGCTCGCCGCCGTCGAAGCTAGGCCGCCTCTGCCCGCGATCCGAGTCACGGTCATAGCGTGATGTCCTGGAGTCGCCCCCATCATACCGCCTGCGTCCGCCGTCCGAGTCCTGCCCGTATCGAGACGGTCTGTGCTCGTCACGTCCGCCATAGCTGCGGCGGTCCCGACCACCCTCTGCCATAGGAGCCCCACGGCCGACCCAAGGCTTCGATAGACGCCTGTCATTGCCACCGCGACGCTGGTCGGGTCGATCCCGGTGCCGTTTCTGTCCCTCGCCCATCCCGATGTCCCGCAGGAAACCGGGCGACACGTAGGGCGGCTGCGGCAAGCCCATCGCGTCCACTGTCCACTGCTGCAGCGCTTCGACGAGCACCGTCTTCTCCATGCGCAGGTCCTGGCCCTTCGAGGCATAGAAACCAATCATCGAAAGGAATGTCTCGCGCACGGCGCTCTCATCGACGCGGCGCAGCAGTTGTGCCACCTGCGGGTCGATATCCTTCACCACTGCGCTAGCGCTGGGAGCCCACGCCTCCTGCAGGCGCGTGGGATGACCCGGACGCTCGGACTCAGGCAGGGTCAGCTCGCCCGCGTCGAACTTGGCCGCAAGGTCCGCGACCTCGTCCTTGATCTCTGCGACCGTCGACGGCTTGATGGGAATGTCCGTGAGTTGCCAGGTGAGGAAGCCTGACTCCCAATTCTGCAGAATGAAGTCTCCGCGAGGGTTGACGCCCTTCGAGCCCGCGCGACCGGTGCGGCCTATGCGGTGGATGTACTGCTCCGCCGAGGAAGGGATGCCAATCTGGATAACGCGCGAGACGTTGGGGTAGTCGACACCGCGCGCGGACACGTCAGAGGTAACCATGACCGCCGCGCCCGACGTGTCTTTTCGGAAACGCCTGCGACGCCCGGTCACGCGCGTTCTGCGCCAACTTCGAGTGCAGCTCGTGGATGCGCGTCGCAGAGCCCGCGGGGACGGTTTTGTTCGCTACGCCGCGGAGGATGGTCGCGAAGAGCTGCGTAAGCTTGAGGGTCGGGAGGAAGACGATGACCTTGGAAGTGCCCGGGTTGACCATCTGGTCGTGCGCGATGAGGCGGAGCAGATGCGGAACCTGGTCCTTGGCATTCGGCAGAAGTGTGTAGTGTTGGGGGACATGCGCATGCACGGGGGGCGTGTCGTCCTTGATACAGTCAATGACCTCGTGCTGCGGGTGCATGAATGCTCGGGCGACCTGCTGGACGTTCCGCGGGACCGTCGCGGAGAATAGCAGCGTCTGCCGGTTCTGTGCATTGGGGAGGAACTCGCCGATAGCGTCCAGGTCGTCCCGGAAGCCTTGGTCCAACAACGTGTCGGTCTCGTCGAGGACGAGCTGTATTGGACGTCAGTAACAGTATCTCATACAATGCGGGATAACGTACCAAGTCCATCTTTGCAAACGCTGCGCGAACGTCCGGCTCCGACTGCAGCAAGTCCCTCAGACGCCCCGTCGTTGCAACGACGATGTCCCTCCGGCCCCTCGTAAAGTCGCGCATCTGCGCCGACTTGTTCGTGCCACCCGTGAACAACCGAACCTCCATGCCATGATGCTTGGTAACTCGGATTGCCTCCGCGGCGAGCTGCGTCGCGAGCTCGCGCGTCGGGCTGATGATGAGCGTGCCCACGTTCCTCCGCGCAAATGTGCGCTCCGCCTGGCGGCAAAGACGAGTGTCCGACTCGTCGCCTGCCTCCTTGACAGCCGCAAGCCCCGCCGCCTCGATTGTGCGCTTGCGCATTTCGATGGCGGGGACGAGGAAGCCGACTGTCTTGCCAGTGCCGGTGCGGGCCTTGACCAGGAGGTCCCGTGTCGCCGTGCTGCCCTCAGGGCGCTGGGATATGGGGATGGCGAGCTCGGGGAGGTGGGAGAAGACAGCTTCCTGCACAGGGGACAGGCGGGTGATGCCCATGTCTCGCAGGCCCTTCAAGGTCTCGTCGGACACCTTTCCTTCCAGCGTGTCGAGTGTGGGGGCCGGCTTGCTGTCCTTGTCGTCACCTGCACCGAAGGCCAGGTCGTCCTCGGCTGAGAATTGAAAGTGTGCAGCTGCGGCGCTCGTTGACTGCCTGTCGTAAAACTTGGTTACAGTCTGCGCATAGCAAATTTGACAAACTCACCATCTTGTCGCTGCAAAACGAGCGGCAGGACCGTTCAAGGAGCTCAACGAGCTACCCAGGAACGCTCTTACAGCCACGGAAGCTGGGGGAACGCGGTGAAGGGCTGCGAAGCGGGCTCCTCCACACAAAGTGAGTCTACGCAAGGCGGGCGCCAATGAAGTCGCCATTGAGTTAGGGAATAAGGACTGGGGAGACGGTTCGTCGATAAAACGCTGGCCGGGGACAGTCGCAGCGTGATCCAGAGAGAAGGACAAGAATTCAAAATTTGCTTTTCGACCTTTGTACTTCGAGAAACCGGGCCGGTCTCCCGCCCTCACGTCTCCGAGGCTTTTCGTTGACCTATCTTCAATTGCAGCCGCATAGTTATGCACTGATCGCTTTACATACCACAATGCCTTGATACCAGCACACGTTATACATAGGTATGACAATAAGGGAGCTACTCAAGTATCATGAGCCAAACCCGATGTACACTGACTGTACATTCCCCCGCTGTCCCCGCGGCTGCCACTCAGCTGAAGAGCCAATGTATATCGACCATAGATCGTCTGAATGCTTTGCTCAAGCTCGTGCAGCCATCTTGCTCTTGAGCTTGTCGTGGACGGCGTCCATATACTCGTTCGTGACCACCCAGTGCTCACGCTTCATGTCCTTCCCATGGATGGCAAGCGCGAGGTCCTTCGTCATTACACCGTCCTTGTCAATCACCTCGACACACGCCGCCTCCAGATCCCTAACCGCAGTGTGAGGATAGAAAGAATATATATGGCAGGGACACTCACCTGCAGTACGCCGCCAACGCGTCGTTCCCGTCAAGCTTGGCGCGGTGGAGGAGGCCACGCGTCCACGCAAAGATGGACGCGACAGGGTTTGTCGATGTCTCGTTGCCCTTCTGGTATTCACGGTAGTGCCGAGTCACCGTGCCGTGTGCAGCCTCCGACTCAATCACATCGCCGTCCGGCGTGATCAGCTCGGAGGTCATCATGCCCAGCGAGCCAAAGCCCTGCGCGAGGATGTCCGACTGCACATCTCCGTCGTAGTTCTTGCACGCCCACACGAAGCCGCCGGACGACTTGATCGCCTGCGCAACCATGTCGTCGATGAGTCGGTGCTCGTAGTAGATTCCCTTCGCCTCAAAGTCCGCCTTATACTGCGCCTCATAGATCTCCTGGAAGATGTCCTTGAACCGGCCGTCATACTTCTTGAGGATGGTGTTCTTGGTGGACATGAAGAGCGGCGCGCCCTTGGAGAGCGCCATCTTGAAGGATGCGTGCGCGAAGCCAGTGATGGACTCGTCGGTGTTGTACATGGCCATGGCGACGCCGGGAGCAGTGAAGTCAAAGACGTTCATGGTAGTCGGGGCGGCGCCGTCCTTGGGCGTGAAGACGAGCTCGAGGCGGCCTGCGCCGGGGACGATGTAGTCCGTGGAGCGGTACTGGTCGCCGAAGGCATGGCGGCCGATAGTGATGGGCTTGACCCAGCCCGGCACGGGCTTGGGGACGCGCTCGAGAATGATGGGTTCGCGGAAGACAGTGCCACCGAGGATGTTGCGGATCTGGGGTAAATAGTTGTGAGTGAGATACCGGGAGGGGGGAATGCGTGCACGCACGGTGCCGTTCGGCGAGCGCCACATCTGCTTGAGCTTGAACTCCTTGACGCGCGCCTCGTCGGGGGTGATGGTCGCGCACTTGATGCCGACCTTGTACTCGAGGATGGCCTTGGCGGCGTCCACAGTGATCTGGTCGTCTGTCTGCGGACTGTCAGTGCTATGACTCGCATGCAGTACTGTAGCACGCACCGCATCGCGTGCCTCCAGTCCAAGGTCGTAGTACTTGATGTTGAGGTCCACGTACGGAAGAATGAGCTGGGGGAGAAGGATGAAGTCAATTTAGATCTGTGAACGGAGCTCCCATCGCACCTCTTCCCTGATCTTCTTCCAGATGATGCGAGTCATCTCATCGCCGTCCAGCTCGACGACTGGGTTTTTGACCGCGATTTTCTGCATGGAGACTGCGAGACCTTTAGTTATACGCAAAGAGGGCAAGGGGGATAACTCACAAGCACGCGCGGACTGTGAGAACGCCCGGTACGACACGCCGAAGGCGGCAGCAGGCGTGCGGCTTGCAAAGCCGCGAAGGTATGGGGCGCGCGCGCAGAGCATAGTGTGGCGTCGAGGGCGTGAGGGTAGGGAACGATGTGCGGGGGACGCTGGACCTGCTGGCGGCTAAAACGTTCGGGACAAGAAGCGCGAGATCGCGCAGCTGACTCGTCCGGACGTATACGGCGCCACGCCGCACAGCCAGCGCAGGGCTCACACCAGGCTCACACTCGGGTTCATCTGACCTTATGCTCTCACGATGAAGGGAAGGACGGCACATCTTGTCGTTGCGGAGGTTCCACTGATACCGGACTACATAGCTATACGGCATTCGAATCGTCTCCCGCCTTTTCGCGCAGTACTTTGACAGCCTGAGGATAACCAAAGACTGTCCCAGAGAGCATTAAATGGCCCTGACAGTGCCATTAAGGTCGGCCTTACGCGCATTTACCGCCTAACGTCCGCAGGGCGCCCGGAGGGCGCCTGTTGTAAAGATGTTTATTTGTCCCTTTTGTTTGTCCCAATCGAGATGCGCGTGTTCTGCACGTAGTGGTTGGTTACTCATCTTATCAGATCACAATAAGACTTGCACTCTCCCGCCACCGTGACATTGTCCTCTCTGCTGCAAGCTTCGACAGGACGTCTTAAATTACAGCATAAAGGACATGGCCATAGACCTGACACATTTGGAAGCCGCCATACGGAGCGCCGTTCCTGTAGCTCATCTCGAGATTGAAGACCAGTCGAGCGGATGCGGAGAGAGCTACGCTATACTGCTCGTCAGTGAGGTATGTGTGCTGCTTTACTGTTCAAGGGGCTTTTCAGTACCTAGATATGCTGACCTCTTGGCGCTGTACAGGCGTTCCAGGGCAAGACAACCCTCGCACGACACCGCATGGGTCGGGGTCTTCCGTGCGCTGCTGAGCCTCGCTGATTCATTCCACAGTCAACGAATTGCTGAAAAATGAGATAGCACAGATGCACGCTTTTTCCCAGGTATGTATCGTTCCTCATTGCAACGCCAGGCGTCTTTCAACATGTCCCTCACAGAAAACCTTCACTCCGGCGCAGTATCAGGATTTCCTGGCAAAGAAGGCATGACATCCGTCAGAGCAACGCAAGCTGAATACAAATGAATACCCGTGCCGTATGTATTCCACTTGTACTACCCGAATTGTACGTATCACAGGTAGCGCCTGCTAGTAAGTAATTGACTTGGTGAGTGTACTGTCACTGTGCCGTCTCAGGCGAAGCGTACTGATGTGTCCACTAGTACTTAAATTTATTTGAAAATTCGCGATACGCCTCCTCGTACTTACGAAGAGTAGGTATGACACTCTCGAGCACCGCTATAAGGTGAAGCTATCGCTCGCTCTCAACATAATCCCGACCACCCTGCGCATGCACCATCGGATGCGGCGCAGCAACAGCTGCATATCTCATCTGTAGCACAACAATATCGGTCAAGGACACGTTACCAATTCTCGCCACCTCCAACGAAGCAAGACCCACAATACTATCATTCTCTTCATCTCTCTGCAAGCAGGATAAGTGCACAAGAAAGCCCGCCGTACCATCCTTCTCCGTTTGCGCTCGTGATGCAGCACCTGAATTGCTTCCGACATGCAGCAACGGGACCAGACTGGTACTAGACTCACCGGTCCAGGCAGCCCCTGAACGCTGTTTCCCGCAGTATGAGCAGAGGCTCTCCCTCAAGTCTCGGATGAGATCGAAGACATCGCCTGCGCAGGTCAAGTCAAACGTCCTTATACCCAGCCTCGGGAGCCGCGACCGCTGCTTGACCAGGACCACCAGGACCTCCATCGACGAAGCTGCAGTGAAAGAAGATGCAGTCATTCAGCAGCCGCGCACCCTCCATGAGCCAGCGCCCGCTGCGCGTTCCCGTGCATCACGCCAGTCAGGTAGATCCCAGGCTTCACTCGCCTGCCCTGATGCAGATATTGGCGCACGGTATCGATGACGAGCTGATAGGTACGTCGTTGCGCTTCCATTCTTCGCCTTTCCCCACTTACCCCTTCTCGTTCGCAGCACAACTCACGGACGCTGCACAAGAGTTGGTAGACGCGACGGTCGGCAGGTCCGACGTCTTCGAATTCATCTACGACACTGTCCTTTACTCGCACGTTCAAGCTGCCGTCGTCCGCGTTGCGCTCGCGTACCTGGAGCGCGCGCACGACTTCCACTTCTCCGGCTCTTACCCATGGCGTGCGTGCAACGCAGCGCTCGGTGCACTGGTCGTCGCAGCGAAGGTGCGCCTTTATCCCCACCCATCAAAATTCAAAGTAATCCTGATCCACTTCCCTCATATCAGTACACCGGAGACGCCCCACCCAAGAACGAGCACTGGGCCCGGTACGCGGACGTGGACCCTCGCGGTGTTACCCAGGCCGAGCGCGCCATGCTCGCCGCGCTGCACTTCAATCTCGCCATCACCGCGGACGACCTCCTCGTCGACCGGTGGCCGCCGTCCGGCGCTGTCCCAGGCCTCGACCCGCACCGCGCCCACAGCCCTGCGTCCGAGAGTACCTCCGCAGGGCCGACGACGCCGGAGACCGCATACCAGCAGGCGCCGCCGCTGCTGAACGCGCAGCGTGAGCTGCGGCAGATGTTCTCCTTACAGCCTCAGCAGCGCAAGAACTCTGCTTCCTGCCGCAGCGCTGTGGCTGCGGCTTCTCCGGTCGAGGCGCAGCCGTCCGCAGAGCTCCGCCAGCGCGCGCCCCTAGGGTGGTTTGATGCGTCTGAGGAAGAGGGGAACTGGCATTGGGTTTGTGATGACTCACTCGAAGGGTGTCTAGACCGCGCTCCGTCGTGGACGAGGCAATACCACATACAGTCACAGTGAAGTTATAATCTATCCGTACTGAGTGCCTCATTCTGTATACTCACCTTCGTCCACGCCAGACGACGTTCCGCTCTGATCATGTTTCTCTTTCAGCTCAGCTTACCTTCAGTTTTTACTAATGTTTTCCATGTTGTACTTACGTATGCCGGTTTTGGACCTCCGGCTACACGGGTTTGCATCTGTGTCGACAATTACAGCAATATGTTACTTATACTTACAGACATCGAATGTCTTGCAGAACATCCTCAGTTGGGGACGCGGATGAGCACGTTGCTCAAGTCGAAGTGGTATACTAGAAGGGCGCCCTGACTGTCAGCCAATCCAACAGACACGCAGGTGTTGCCAAAAGAGCTTACATCCATCCACAGTACCGTCAGCGCATTTAAATACGCAGTCGTAGCATTCGCCGTAGTGGGTGTTCACCAGGGTTGTCAGCGAGCAGCGCGGCGGCAGACGCCTGACCGACGAAGAGGGAAAATCCAGCAATGACGAAGGCAGCGAGCTTTGAGTTGTACATTGTGAGAGACGACATTTGAGGATGATGAGTCTGAGTGGTTGATGTTGCTAAGTTATGCGCGGTTGAGGTTGCGTACTATTTAGACCCTACCGGCGCAGCAGGCTTGAAGCTTGAAGATGAACACTTTGCTGGTTGGGCTACTTATTGTTACGCAGTGAATTAGGCGGCAGAAACAAATGGTAGATGTTCCGCGGCGGACAGCCCTCAAAACGCTACCTGGCATGGGCGCGGGGCATCTTCACAAGGTAGAAGGCACCATAGTCGCGTACATCCTCCGTCTACAAGGCACATATCCATTCAACATTTACGAAATTTGCGTTGGCGATGAATCCAGTGTAGTCTCGCCGCGCAAGGCAATCGGAGGAGTGGAGCTGGCGACGGCTGCCTGCTGATGCCGCCCAAACAAAGACGGTGACCAGAATACGCACGTATCTATAGAGCCTATAATGAACGCCCACAGCGTATTAGTATGGAGCATGAGCCTGCGTTCTCGCCTCTCTGGGGGGCGACGACGAAAACGAACATGGCACGTGCCGGCTCAGACAGCGGTCACGTGTCGCGCCTCCAAAGCTCGACGGCGTGTAATAGGCCATCTTCACGAAGTAAACACACTCTGCGAAATGGCGCGCAACATTGGGAGGTGAATGCGGCGTACGAGTTCGCCACCCTCGCCATCACCGCTCTCTCCTTCGTCTTCGGCGGCCGGCCAGGCGTCCGCCGCCGCGCTGCTCGCTGACTTGAACCCTAGTGAGCCGTGCTTCAGCTCGGCCTGACGTCTCCACGCAAGGACGGTCTCGCTGACGCCCCCGCCCAGTCGATGCCTGCAACGGCAGCAACCACTACGGCGGGGGTCATGACTGCGCCTTCAAGAGCGCTGACGGCATTGCGGAAGGATGTAAGCTCGGGCCCTTGAGTCGCGTGTCGACGATCAGTGAGCTTACCGGTCCTCTTCCTAGTGTGCCACTTTGACGCGAGCAACGTGCTCACGTGCGTTACCGACTGAGCGGGAGGACCAGAAGAGAGGGAGAGGGTTGAGGGAACGAAGAAGCTCATGAAAAAGACTGAGAGTATCGCAGTGTATAATTATTGATTTATCGCTGCTCCTATAGCCTGGGCTGATGATTGTCTGAATGCAGTGCGGTGAGCCGATGGACGAGAAATGGACGAGAAAGAACAATGGAACCGAGGGCAACAGATGAACAAAAATATCGAGGCTGACCCCGTTCACCGCGATTGTGCGCAAAATAGCAGCGAAGTGGACGCGCTCTCGTCCTTTCCTATCAATGTGGCCGATTGCAAGCTGGGGCATCACGAGGAGCGGGTGGCCGATGCAGAACACGCCTTGCTCGATCTGCATCCGATGTGGGGGTGGCTGAGCCTCCACTTCCGGCGTCTCGCGGCGTGTTGCCCCATCGTTCTATGCGTGTGTCATCCGTCGAGAATTGAGGCGTTTGGCGTCCACTGCGTCCGGGGGCATGCGTCCTCTGTCGATATTCGTGCCCTTCCTCGAGGCGCATCGTGTTCGTCCGTGAGGCGCGTCGCGTCTCCCCGGGCTCAGCATGACGCACCGTAAAGTCACGCGGCTACCAGTTAGGTTTCTGGCCTCGCTACCTCGCACCATCGTTGACCCTTGGACCCGGCTTGCACCCTTCCCTGACCCTCGCCGCGCTCGATGAACCTTCGTCTCGCAGGATGTGTTGCGGCACATTCGGATATCAACAGCTTGCGGTGCGGTGTTACCAGGAGGTGGCTCGCGAAGCTGGTAAATTTCTTGAGAGATTCCAAACTCTATTCAGACGTACAGTGTAGTCTCCTGCGGCCGACTTTCATGAGGGATCCCGGGAAAAGTCGTGAGGGACTCCGGGAGAAGACGGGCGGGAACCTACGGGAGTGTAGAAGTGAGCCGGAAGTGAGAGCCAGGGACGTCATGTAAATCGCTTTGTTGCATGCTGGAGTAGCACAACTACTGAAGAGAAACGCATGGTGAGGAGAGTTGTCGGAGCTGGCAGCGCACTTCAAAGACAAGATACAGACTCAGCTGCAGGCGACTTCGCGCGAGATGCAGCGTATGTCTTTTGGGATGGGAAGTCGGCCTGTTATATCGCTGTTATCAAGCTCGCGAGAAACGAAGACATAAAGAGCGATGGGTAGGTTGCAGTGGTTGCGATCCGACATCTGCCCGAGCCAAGATAACTTGCGACGTCAAGGCGGCGCGAAGAGTGTTCGAATGCCAACGAAAGCAAGAGCCATGCTGCATCGTCCGCCGCCAGTATTAGCGCGTCTCTTGAGCGTAGACACCCTGATACGTGTCGAATATAGAAAGAAGGACCACCATCAGGCGCGTGAAGCAAGCTGGAGTCGTCAAGGCAGTTCCGCCGCGTCAAATAATGACATCTAGGCAACAGCGAGAGCAAGGACGAGTCGTCTAACGCAGCAGCTGACTATTGTAAAGCCAGTATTGGGCATCTGGGAGCGAGTTCGGGACTGGGCGCGATCCGGGTGCCAGCGAAGCCACGGTCGTGAAGAACAAGCCGAAGGGGCGGAGCTACCGGCATCTGCCGGCGTCAGTATTCCTAATCAGGAAAAGCTTTTGTTTATCTCGCCCACGACCTGTCCCGCTCGCAGCTCTACTACTACCCGTCTCCGCGAGCGCCCGACGTCGCCCGTCGTCTCCCTTGGCATCCATTGACTCCGCCCAGGATAGTGGCCGAAAGCCTGAGAGCATCTGTCGGCTTGTGATCCCAATGTGATCCGACCATCGCTCGAGACCCGCTTCTGGACGCAAGCCCGACGAGTCGCCAGTCATTCGTATACCAGGACCACTATTCGGATAGGTATTCGTATAATGGATTCGAGGCCCATACATATATGCTCGCCCGCCAAGGTCGCGGGACACTCGAACGCCCCGACAAGCTAAACATACCCAAGCCAAATTGTGCCGGAACAACAACAAGACGACCTACCCGATACCTCTGATACGCGTACGCCACAGCATCATTGGACCATGGCCAAAGACAAGTCGACTGTGACGATCGAACTCGACGAACGCGCCGTGTATATGCGCCAACCAGAGGATGGTGGTACAACACCGTCCGCTATGGTACGCGCCACGCTTGTGTTGCGCCTTGCGCACCCAACACGTATCGCGTCCATTGACGTCACTCTCTGCGGCACTTCGTTCGTGCACTGGCCGGAAGGTGCGCATATATGCAGCATATACTCAAGTCCCCCACTCATGATGTCCTGCAGGGCACAATAATCACGTCGAGCACAGCGAGAGCCACATCGTTCACCGCGCGACGCGCGCATTGTTCGATGCACAGGCGGCTGCTGATGCAGAGGAACTCCCGCCACCGATCTACACCGAGACAGAGGCGTCCTTCGCCCGTCCTCGTCTGCAGTCATTCCAATCCTCTGGGTCCACCTCATCATCCGCCTTCTCGGCCTTCATCAGCTGCGACGTCGACGACGAGCAAGTACAACAAACCCGTTCCACCACTCGACCAGCGACATCTCGCGCTGGCTCTCGCTCGTCTACCGCCTCCGCATCGCGCTCTTCCGCGTCCGCATCTCGTCCGGCTGCGTGGGGTCGAAGGGCTAGCTCCCGGACATCTACGGGGCGCGCTACGTCCCGCTCATCGACACGCTCGGCTTCCTCGGATCATAGCGACCATCATGCGCATGGCCTCCTTCACCTCCTCGCCCCATGGCGCGCGCTGAAGGCGCACAAGGATCATCCCCATGAGGCCCACGCTCCCTTGATCACGACGCCGGCAGAGGACATACCCACGGAATCGTATAGGAGGGTCACTTCCAAGGAATTCGACGCAGGTGAGCTCGACCAGAGCCGTATCGAGCCGTCGCTTACGAGCCCTACAGGCACATACACATACCCCGTCGCCTTTGCTCTTCCTGCGAATGCACCACCCACCCTCACATGTGGACGCGGCTCCCTACGTTGGAAGCTCATCGCCCGCGTTGAACGTGTTGGCTGCGCCACACACGGCCACGGCATCCTCGACCTACACAGTCACGGCCAGGACCGCGGCAGGCGCCGCCGTGAACCTGATATCGCGCACGGCGACGCCCACAGACATTTTGCGCACAGCGACGAGAGCAGTCACTCCATGCATCCGCCCGAGCCGCTTGTCGACGCATGCGAGGTGCGCGTGCTTGCCTGTCCCGGAGGCGACGGCGCAGACAATGGATGCGCGGTCGTGGAGCGGGAGTGGCCGACAAACCGGGAGGCGAGTGGACGCAGAGACGAGCGCGCACGAAGGAGTCGGCGGAGCGGGGAAGACGAGCACCGGAGTCAAGGCGACGGTGCACAGGGACGCGCGATCACGAATTCGCCCCAGAGGAATGTAGCGCGGCGCACGCGACTGCAGTACGCGCTCACCGTGGGCACGCGGAGCGTCTGCGCAGGCGACACGCTGCCGATCTCGCTCGTCCTCACGCCCCTCGCGCGGGTGCGGGTGCATAGGATTAACGTGGTGATCGAGGGTCAGTAGCCCTGTTCCTCATCCATCTATCTTACTGCATGTTCTGACGAACGACACAGAACAAGTCGCATACCTATCCCAGATGACCGACGTCGTACGCGTCGACCCGGTCGTCCCCATCGCTCTTATGAGGGTGAAGATGGGCGAGAAAGTCAAAGGCATCAACGGAGAGGACGTCATCACCGTGACCGGCGACGAGGCCGTACAGGTGCCACACACAGAGAGCCCCACAGAAAAGGACTTGACAGCGTCCGCTTGCTTCCCTGCCAGCTCCCTCCTTCCGTCGTCCACCTCCTCTTCGTCGTCCTCCGCCGTGCTCCCCGGCACCCTCCACTCTCCCTGGGCGCTCGCCGCCTCGCTTCGCGTCCCCTCGCGCGGCCTGAGACCGACGAATGAGAATCGAGCTGCGAATGTGCTTGTTACGCATGCGCTGGCGGTGACCTTGCGTCTCGGCGCTGTTGACGAGGGGGATGACGGCGAGGCGGGAGAGAATGGCGAGGAAAAGGACGACGAAGAGCAGCACGAGAAGCTGTACGATGTGACCATCCGACTGCCGCTGCATGTGTATTCGGTGAGTAGTTTCGTTGCTTTTCGAGGCGGGGCTGTTTGTCGTAGGGCGTAATGCGATTTCTTTCACCATATTTCATCCGTTCGTTTGTCGTTGTCATGCGCGAGGAAGATATGCCGCCGTCGAACGACTGTTGCTGTCGCGATGTCTTCTCATTTTATTCTCGTCCTCCTCTCGTCCGATCGATGTTAGAATGCGTGAATACTGACATGAACTTTCAGTCGCTTTGCAACTCGGACGCGCTCTGTCTACCGATGTACGAAGACAAGGTCGCTGGATCAGTGGGACACGGAGGAGGCCATCTCGACGTAGGGTGCGAACTCGCCGGGGGAGCACATCCTGACGTCGTCGCTTCGCATGCTCTTGCGGAAGAAGCCCGAGCACCTGTAGTCGTGCCGTGGGCGTACGGCTGGGCGTAATAGGCAAAATTATGACGGCTGGGGATGCGGGCGCCGCGGACTTGCGGTCTGCGCCCAGGGCGAACTACCGACGTTGCGCTCAAGTAGACGGCTGGGCTACGGCCGACATTGCGCGACTGGGCGTGGCCGCGAGGTGCGCCACAGGGCTTGGTCAATGGCGGGCTTAGGAGAACACGGCCAACGATGGGCTGGATCGGCATTGCGCGGACAGGGCTTGGCCGAAGGCGACTACGCCCCAAAAGTTGGCGATGACGACGCTGGGCTCTATTGCTGCTCTCGGGCCCCAGGAAAAATTGGACGCGGTCGGGCCTCATGAAGACGTGGTCGAAGACGATGGCGCAACCCACGGAAGACGTACTCCGGCCTGGGTGGCATGCGGGCGGGTTCTGATCTTGCCTCACCATCTTTTGCCTATTTTTCCCTTCTGCGGCAGTCGATCCACCTGCTACAGCCCCTGCGTCGTAGCAGCAAGCGCGCGCAAATGAATGCGAGCGGTTGATGCCCGGCAGTCGCCGGCCAGGAGAAAGCAGAGGGGCTCCACCACCACACCGTCCTGCGCGCGCTGATGACGTCGGTGACGCGCTCTTTCGTCGAGCGACGTCGGCGTCGCCGCACGGCGCAGCGACGCCCCTGCCTCGCTGCAGGACAAGGGCGACCGCGGGGCAGCTGACTCCTTGATCGTTGGACATGACGACGGCCTTGCGTTGCGCCACTCCGGAGGCTGGGGATCGACTGGACTCGGGCGACGATTTTGCGTGTGGGAAGCGGAAGGCAGGAAGAAGTGGCGCGGATGGCGTGGGGAAGACTGCCACCGTGTGGGGATCCGGAGGCGGGGCGTTATGGGGACCGTATGGGGAGACCATTGTTGTTGGCTCGTTATCGATGCGCCGTCTGCTCTGCGCGCTGGCGAGTATGGGGATACTCTGGTCGGGTTCAAAAAATGACGTCGACTTTACATGGAATCTTGATGGCTGCGGCCGAGTGCTTTGTTGTCGTGATGCGTGCAGGTGCATATCCCCGGGATGTACGGGGTCTGGGGAATTTTATTGAACGATATTGGTGCTGGTCGTCGACTGCTGGAGCGTCCAAGACCTATTCAAGAGCGTCTGTATTGTTATGGGCGAAGACCAACGCGGCCCAGTCTAGACAGGGTCGGCGGAGGCGGTTTCTCTCGTAAAGCTGTTGACGACGGAGCCGGTACGAGTTCTATTCAGTCAGATCAGACCTGATGGAGTAAAGGCAATGCTGAAATTTTGAACGATGGATGTCAGCGCGCTTATATAGCGCCTGGGGGAAACGGGAGCACTCGTCGACGACCTCTGCCCCCCCTTCGCCATGCAAGCGCTCACCTCCGCGCCGCTCCCCCTGCACAGCAGGGGCCACCGCCGCTCGCCCGCTGCAGACTCGTTCACCATCGGCCCGGTCGTCAGTGCGTTCCCCCTCCCTGTTCGAGCAGCAAGGCGTGTCTTCCACATCCACGACGACGCCGACAGCTCGTCGGACGACGATCGGCCACAGCGCGCGGGACCATCGGCCGTCCCCTTCCCGCGCACGGCATCGCCCGCGCCGGCCGCGCGACCGCCATTGCCGCGCTCGCAGTCGGCGCCCACGGTGTCCCCCATCGAGCGCCGCCCGCTCAAGCCGTCGCTCAAGAGCGCCTCGTCCCCTCACGTGCGCTCCGTCTCGGCCCCTGCGACGCCCGGCGGCTCTCTCCGTGTCCGCTTCGACGCCGAGCTCGAGCGCATCTGCACGTTCACCAAGTCGAGCGCCGTCGCCACCCTGCTCTCCCCGTCCTCCGAGGCGCCCGCGGTCAACTTTCCGGCTTTCGTCGCGCCCCCTGCGCCCAAGTACGAGATCGACGTCGCGGCGTCCAGCCCGATCCCGAGCACGAGCGGCTCGACCAACGATCATGTCCGCCTGGAGGCCTTATCGTTATCGTGCACGCCCGAGCTCATGCTCGCTGGCAGCGTGCTCGTGCGCAATGTGGCGTTCCAAAAGGAGGTCACGCTGCGCTTCACGCTCGACGGATGGACAACTGTGTCGGAGGTCGCGGCGCGCTACGCAAGCAGCGCTCTCGACGGGCGCGATCGCTTCGCTTTCACGGTGCCCCTCGCGGGTGCGCGTGCGGAGCGCGTCTTGGAGTGTGTCGCGCGCTACACCAGCGAGGGTGTAGGCGAGTGGTGGGATAACAACTCGGGAGCGAACTACAAGGTCGTTGTACGGAGAGGTGCGTTTGTCCAAGTCCTTTGTTGTTGTACCGTAACTCATAAATCGCCTTGCAGTTTCCACCCCTCCGCCTGCAACAACCAAGGCTGGTCGCTTTGCAGCGGCAGTGCCCGCCCCTGTCACTGCACCCGCAGTTCTCCCTCGGCGCCCCGTTCATATCGATACCGCTCCGCGCAAGCCTATCGTTGTCGCCCCCCGCAGCGCATGGTCCGACGACGAGTCTGACTCATCGGATGAGGAGGCCATTCGCACGCCGGAGGACATGGAGGTCGACATGCCCGTCAAGCGCGCCTTCGATGCGTCTGCCTTCGACGGACCTAAGGTTGACCTCTCTGCGCCCGCGTACCGCGACCTCATCAGCGAGTGGTGCTTTCTCACGACCTCGACGCCGCTTGTCGCGGACCACATCGTCGTATAGAGTCGCCTCGTCTGATGCAGTCGCGTCGCCAACATAGATCGCATTGCGGCATAGAGCCTCGGCAGAACGTCCTCCAACACCTCCACGAACCTCCTCACCCGACCCTACCCGCTCCCCCCTCGGCGCCTCACCACCCGCCGATCGACCGCCACGGACACTAATTTGATTCGTATTTACAAAAACTGGGTCTTCGTCTCCACTTCCTCTTCCTCTTCGTTGTTTCCTCCTTTGGTGTACAATCACTCGCATGCAGCCTTTTTCTCCTCGCCTGATATTCCCCTACCCACCTACAACGCCAAGGGCACACACGCATCACACCCAACGGCCGGGCGCTACACTCCTCTGCGCCTTCGGTTGTTTGATACAGCTTTGCTTATCTGCCCCCGCTTACATACCACCACACACACACCATTCCATATCCCTCCTCGCACCATATCCCCATCCCCGCCACATTCGGTATCCTTCTTCACCCCATAACAGTTGGCGCGGCACGCCCCCTAGTCGTGCTGCGCCTTCCTCACCCCCACGATTCTCCCACCCGATCACTCTATCGCCCTGCTGACCACTTGGCACTAAATTATTCGTCTCGTTTTCCCACTCACGCCGCGGAGGCTTCGTCGCCCTCGCCTCCGGCCACGGCCACGACCACGTTCGTGGCTGGTGCCCTGGACATGACTTCCCCCTCCGCGGCGGCGGCTCTACGCCTTGCTACATACATCGCGGCACCTCGCCCGGGCTTGCCTTACGCAGCCCGCCTGTACCACCACTGCAAAAAGCACACCTTACTTACGAATACTTACGCCTGCCACCCCGCCTTTGTTGATGGATGATTAGAGGGTCAATATACGCGTTCTGGGTTATTGCGTTGTGTGATTTCGACTCTTGTCGAGCTGAGCGTTCAAACACTGGGCCCAGACCTCAAAGGCTGGAAGGGAACCGTGAAGTTGAACACAGAAACCGTCACGAGCACGATGGAAGCTGCGCGGCCAGATTAGGCACAAAAGACGTAGAAGACTCAAGATTGCATGGAAGACCTCTATATACAGCCACGGCGCATGAGTGCGATACTGAGCCGGGAAGAGCCAGGAAGGAGCGGTCCTTGAGCGGGTGCGCAATACGGAGCGAAGGATCCGAAGGTCGTATGCGAAGGGCTCGGAAGTTGGTTTAGTTAGGCCTTGGACGCCGAGATGACTTGGAAGGTATTCTAGGGCTGCGCCAAAGAACTTTTGTCGAGGTACGGAGGCGCTTCTGCTGTATAGAGACACTTCGGCTGTGGTATGAAAGTTGGTCTGAAGGATTGAGTAGGAGGAACGGGGGATGGAGCGAAGGTTTGGGGGAGGAAGTGTGGGAACGTAGTTATTAGGAGCGAGTGAAGAGCCGGAGCGTCGCATGAAGGATAGTCTCTGCCCTCATCGACATCAACAGGCCAGGAAAGTTCAACTGCATGCCAGGTGATCATCCTGTAATGCACCCACAGGCTGGTTATTAGGTCCCCGTCGGCGAAACGTGAGCTTTGTCGGCATAGCAGGTCCCTCTCGCTAGCTGATGGTCCCTCTTTGACGAGGAATAAACTCTCGGGCCCGGACGACTGACTACCGCCTCTGGATGGTTCCGTCGGTGATAGTCAACAGTGCTCCATCGCCCAGACCTGAGCATATACTCCAGTGCACCGTCTGCCGCACCCTGACTTCTGTCGATCGCCTACGTTCGCCAGCACATTGACAAGCCTGCACGCCATCGCTGCGCAGTCAGCACAACCGACGGCGTACACATAATGACCGTGCGGTCAAAAGATAGGCGAGATAGCACCACTCAATAGCCTGGGATTGAGCCCTGAGTACTTGAGTACGTATGAGTAGAAGATGGCGTGAGGCCGTCGAAGCCTACTCACCTGGCTCGGGAACGGCTTCGTTTGCGACGTCCTGCGCGCGCAGACGCTCTGATTAGCGAGCTGCACTCGCTACACGGGCCTCACCGGCCGCGAGCAACTTGATCAGTTCTGCGAACTTCTTCGCGGGAAGCGAGTATTCGCTGACGGCTCCTCCCCGTGGGCTGAAGTTAGACCTCCCCGTGGGCAAAGCTACCTCTCCCCACAGGCAGCTTACACTTCCCCGCGGGGGCGGAGACGTTCTCCAAGCTGACAGTAAGTGTCTCGGCACGGCAGAGGCGCAGCAGACCAGCTGATTCCGTCTTTGTCTGGACTTGGCTCTTGGTTCATAGATGTCTAGAGTCAGCTTTGAGTTTCGAGGCCGACGGTCCTTGGTTCAAAGCAGTGACAAGTGAGGCTGCCTCATCGGAGAGAGATGGAGCAAAAGGGTATGCGCCCAATCGCGCAGTTGACAGACTGAAACTGGTCGGCTAGAGTCAAATATGCAGTGGTCGCCTGAGACGTGTTCTTTGAGTCCATAAACATGATGACGGTGTTGAACATGGCGACCACCCGTGACCACTGTGAGTTATCGTGGGAGACATTCGGCGATTGCCGAGCCAAGTGAACATCGTTTTGCTCGGCCGTCCGACCGTCGAGTCCTCGCCATGAATACATCCTACGGACACGGAGCCCGACAATCTTCCCGTCGCTGCGGACAACGGCCCCAAGGCACCGCCTGGGCACCGCGCCTGTGGCCAAGCTTATATATAGGGCGGACGCGCAAATAAGCACGCCTGGCGAGCGCATGCATGACGATGACGGCGTGAAGCGAGGTGCGACTTTATGTGCACTATGAGGGCGAATTGCACGTATCATCAAGACCATCTTGAGACCATGGGATGTGCGAATGAACCATCCGCCGCGGCGCCAACAGCGACCAATGGTTGTGAGCGGGCACCGCGTACGCTGTGTCAACCCACGCGCTACCTATCTTCGCGCGCGAAGCACCGAACGAGTCATTTGGTGGAAGCCCAAAATGAACTCCACTGGAACACCATCGACATCGATGCAGCAAGCTGGAGCCAACAGCTCTCTCATGTCGTCAAGATCCGCGATGTCTTGCAAGGGACGGGAGACAGTCCTTGTACCTGCCTAGCCACAAAGTCAGACAACGTCAATCACAAATTCGGGGCCTGCATATTAGGACAAGAGCAAAGGGCTCGAGCATAGTACACTCGTCCAGCAAGCGCGAGCCATAACATAGCTGTATCGTGCTGAGAGCGGGAGAGCGGGGCGTGCATAACTTATCTACAGTGCGAGCATGGAGAGAAAGCGTGGCTATGATACAAAAGTGCTCTTCCAAGTCCGGAGCGGGACGGCGTTCGTGGGTAGCGATGAAGGGGTCCGAGGGCGCGAGGCACACGCGAGAGCGCACGGTGTAGTGGTGTTCAGCGGTAGCTGTATGGATAGCCCGAGTATCGCGAGCGCCCCGCGCTGTACCGACGCGCCGCCTGCGGCGCCCGCACGGCGCGGTCCATATGCCGTAGACGCTCGAGGTGCTCCTTCGCGAGGAAGACGGTCCCGGAATGCTCCTCATACAGCGTGCCTTCATCTGCCAGCACCTCAAGGATGCGCAGGTCTGCGGGGTGAACGGCGATCGTGCCCGCGAGGCGGAAGACGGAGACGCAGTCGTGGCGGAAGACTTTGACGTCCACCACAGTGAGTCCTGTAAGTGGGGTGTCCGGGCACACTGAAGGGGGAGAGGGTCAGCGCGGTCAAGGCCAAAGGGTATGTGGCGCACCTTGAACGAGATGCACGGCATCCTTAATCGTGGCGAACGCGAAGGACGCGCCGGCAGATGCGCTAGAGCTGGTGCTCTCTGGTGATGGCGCGGTACACGGGCTGCAGATAGCGGCGCTCATGTTGTGGGAGGGCGGAGGGGAGCAGATGCAGAGAGGCCCAAGCCAGTGCGTCACCTTTATACGCGCCGCCACGCGGAGGCGGTGTGACGTTTTAGGCGCGCGGCAGTTTAGGTAGCTGCCCCTGATCATCCCCATCCGGCACCCGCGCAGTACAATGGAACTTTGGAAGTCGGAGGACAACGGGCGAGGAGGGCTGATAGCAGGATAAAGGGTGTCTTGAGCGCATCAGCTGGGCCGGTGGTGAGCGGAAGACATGTGCAGGGAAGCGGCCCAGAAACGCAGAGCTAACACCGAGCATAGGCGGGCAGGCCGCGGGGCAGAGGTGCGAAGTTCTGTGAAGTCTTGAAGACGTGTTGAGGAAGTCATGGTGTGAAGGGGAAGCCTAATTGCGGATGAGATCTGCATGATGGAGATGTCTAGACCAGCAGGCGGCTTGTGATTATC
This sequence comes from Schizophyllum amplum, assembly GCA_007026445.1. Taxonomy (NCBI): domain Eukaryota; kingdom Fungi; phylum Basidiomycota; class Agaricomycetes; order Agaricales; family Schizophyllaceae; genus Schizophyllum; species Schizophyllum amplum. The sequence goes on along the minus strand of VDMD01000022.1, from coordinate 441,721 downwards.
GAGCTTCGGAAATTCGTACGATGGCCCAGAAACCTCAAGGCGAGGGCTGGAAAGCACTCGTCAGTCAAGTCTTCGGTCCAGACAATGCAGTATCTAAGTTAGGCTTGGGAGAAATGTTCGTGGAGAGATGGAAGGGGGAAGAAGACGGCTGCGGGGATGCAAAGCTGGGTACCTTGGCCTTGTGAGCCATGAGAACCACTCACTTCTTCAATCTTATCAGAGTGTACACTGACAGCTGGTGTACCACTGAGCTGACAAGACGCATTGGGAAAGCTCAGGTGAGTGTACTTACAAGGATGCTTGTCACGTCCTTGGCGAGACTCTAGTGCGCCTCCGTGGTAAGTCTTCAGGAAGGTCCTCATGTCTGATAGGTCCAATATCTCAAGAGTAGTAACTTTCCTTTAAGTGGAAGCAAAAGCCGGACGCTTGTGGCTGGATTGAATACGAAGACGTCGAGGAACGGACCAGGTTCAAGTTGAGGTCGAGGAGGCCAAGTGACGGTACGCGTCTGTCACATATCACGAACGCGTCACTGCGTCACACCCTGCCTCGTCCATCTTGACCTCGATCTTCCATAGTCTGTCTGTACGCAATTGTTGCCCCCACGCACACAATTCCATGCAGCAAAATCCTTGATATGTTAGCAATTCTCATGCTGAACAATTTCATCGACGGTAAGGAAAGAAACGACGTGTTGTTCCCGTACGCGCAGGGCCTCAAGATCATCCGGTATCACTGTCTCAAAGCTAGCGATTACGATGTATTTTACTGACCGAAAGTCTTACGCTGAAGGTTGTGTGAGCCCCAGGTGCGTGCTACGCATTCGAACGTTGTGCTATTCTGACTGCAGTATCACTTTCCAGATCACACTCGCTCTTCCATCGTCCATCTAGGATGCTCACGGTCTTCGACGTGCATCTGACGGAACGCATATACGCTGCATGCCTCTGCGCTCAGATTGGGCTCGCGCTCCCAATCGTGGCTCACATGTCGGGTACTTCTCGGATGTGTGCGTGCGGCCTGCATGCGACCCGCGGTCGTATGAGCGACAACCGGGCCGCCCTCGATCACGCCCGGCCCTCTTCAATGACACGAGAAGTACGGTACTTACGCGTCACTTTCCCTCCCAAACGCTTTCCCTCCCATAAGATGTGGTTCACGACTGCCTGGCTGCTTGGTGCGTGCTGCGGTCTGACTCTTGGACTGGATATCTACGACGGTGTGTGTACCCCATTGCCTACGCATATATGCACTGATGATGTTCCTCAGGTCCAAAGCCGGACCTCTCAGACACACCGTTCGGTTATGCCGCCGCGTCCACGGGCGGCACGACGAATGTGTCCGCAGTATATGTCGTGTCAACGCTTGCGGACCTCAAGGAAGCCGCCGAACTCCCTTATACCAAAACCATTTACGTTAACGGTACCATCCACGGCAACGAGCTGGACGATGGTGCGCCTCTGGACGTCTCTTTTTCAACTTGGCCCATTCATGCGTTCTGCAGGGTCAATGGCTGATTGTCAGACCTACATCGACACTACCGGTTCTGACAACTCCGCCTCGCGCCAATTCAACTTCACCCTCTACATACTTGCATTCAACGAGACATACACAGCGCTCGTCGATGCTGCAGCTGAGGCGGGGGAAACATTTGAAGGGCGGAACGCGACTGAGTACTCTGAACTGCTCTCACACCAGAACGGATGGCGCCCGACCGTCGTTGCGACCCAGAAATCGCAAGTGGGTGTGCGGCTGACGAACAACACATCGCTCGTTGGCCTCGACACGTCCGCGGCGTTGGACGGGATCAATCTCTACTTGTCCTCGATTGACAACGTGTGGGTGCGCAACCTGAAGCTTGTGAGCCCGGCGGATTGCTTTCCGGCGCCAGAGACTTTCCCAAGCTCGTGGAATGCGGAGTGCGTGTGCTCTCGCTGAAGACGGTGATATCAGCTGTCAGCTGACAATGTACAGATACGATGCAGTTGGCTTGGTGACGAGCACGAACGTATGGGTGGACGGGTGTGAGCTGCAGGATCAACTATCGGGCGAGTATGTCGTTCCGGACGAGCTCGACGGCTGGCAAGTGGACCGATTTGACGGTGAGTGGGAGCATTGGCCGCGAGGCCAAACTGAATCAACCTTTGTGTGTAGGGCTCTTCGATTGCGAGGACGGGACGGACAACGTCACGTTCTCTCACAATATTGTGCGCAACCACCACAAGAGCCTGCTCATTGGTGGGGGAACGAAAGAGGCGGATAGAGACCTAGGCAAGATGCAGTAAGTCTGTCCTAAGCCACCGTCATCACGGAAGGGGCTGACTGGGACTTCAGCTTTACGATCTTCGGTAAGCAGAGGCTAGCAACTTTCGTACTCCCTCGCCTCTTATTTAACCGTGGCCCTCCTCAGGCAACCACTTCGACAGCTCGGCCTCGCGTAACCCCCTCATGCGCTTCGGCACCTTCGATATTGCATCCAACTTGTACTCCTACGCAAACGATGCCGAGCCTCTATTCGAAGCCGCTGTCGAACGCCGCGCCGATGGGCCCGCAGATGCCGTATTCCAGTACCACCTCGGCGTCTACAACCAATCCACCGTCCACGTCCGCGCGAACGCCTTCGTCGCCACGGGCGCTTACGCCACCGACGCGTCGCGGCTGTTCACGGTCAGCGAGGCCACTCTGCCGGAGCGCCCAGCGCATGTTTGCGTGGACAGCGCCAGCACCTCAACCCTGAACGGTGAGGCGGTGGATATGGACATGGTGGCGCAGGCGACGGTAGACTATTTTGTGGAGGAGGGCCGGGCGGTGGAGGGTGCGGTGTTGGTGACGTGCGACGGGGTGGCGGATGAGGGTTATGAACTGCCCGTGGTGTTGGCGAGCGGGGAGGATGTGGAGCAGTACGTTCTTGCGAATGCGGGACAGGTGTAGGACGTGGGAACTGCGTTCCCCAAAATCATAGCCGTGTTCGCTACTGTGTGGTGGACAACCGTCTACGATTCTACATTTTCAGTGTACATATTGGCGACACGCTATACTAACAGTTGTTTTACAATTCATTCGTTTATTCACTTCGTCTTCACCTCCGCCTCCATCTCCTGGTCATGAATGCCGGCGAGGATATTGCGCACCGCGCGCGATGCCATTGCACGCCGTGTCTCGTGCGTGGCGGATCCAATATGTGGCAACAGGACGCATCTAGAAGGAGCGGGGTCAGTAACTAGTAAGGCGGAAGAACGTAATGGTGACGGTGTCGAATACAAGAGTCGGTGGTCAAAGTGCGCCAAACAATCGAATGTTAGAATAGTTTGCAGGCATAACTCACTTCGGCTCCTGCACCAACGGATGGTCCTTCCCGACATTCGGCTCGCCTTCGATAACGTCCAGGCCTGCGCCCCAGATCCAGCCCTCCTTGAGCGCCTTGGCGAGCGCGTCGGAGTCGACGAGGGTGCCACGGCCGGCGTTAACAATAACGGCGGTCTTCTTCATGCCCCTGGGTCATGGGTGTTAGTACATGGTGATGAGTGATACGGGTAGGGGGAAGGAGGAGAATGTGGCAGGCAGACGGGCAGTGTCAGAGATGACCGAACGATGTAGGAGGAGAATTGGAACAGACAGATAGACTGCAAGACATACTTGAGGAACGCCTCGTTGATGACGTGCTTCGTCTCCGGGCCTCCTGGCGCGAGGACGAACACGACGTCGGACTTGGCTGCAAGCTCCTCGTGCGACGCGCGCTTAACCTGAGAATTCACCCTGAGCATGTCGATATTTACTCCGGGAGGCACAGTATACTCACCTCCTTCACACCGAAGGTCTCTGCGAACTTGGCATCCTGTACCGGATCCGCCTTCGCTCCTGGCCGTGTCGCGTACAGGACATTGGTCACGCCGAAGGGTACGAGGCGGCGCAGGGTAGCCTGGATGCTGAGTTGGTGAATGATCGAATGCTCTGAGGACTGACATACATGCGATATGCGCCCAAAGCCAATGAAGCCCACTGTGAGTTCAGGCCGCTCGGGCGTGACAGACAATTGCGGGCCGCAAAACGCAAAAGGCGCCCAGGTGAACGAGGGCCACTGCAGGAGACATGAGCGGCGGTTCAATATGGATAGATGGTAGTCAACGCGCCAGTCCGTCCTTCGCTAAGGTCAAAGACCGTCCATCATTCCTACTGGCCATAAGCGCGAGCATAATCGACACATCCGCGACTGTCACGTGTGCGCGTCAGATCGAACATCGCCCAGGCCAATGTTGATGTTCACGCACCCGCGTCCGTCAAGACATCCGGCGTGTACCCCAGCCGCACGCCGCGCTTCCCAAGGGCCGCCACATCTACATGCTCATAGCCTACGCTCATCGTCGACACGGCCTTCAAGTTGGGCCCCGCGGCGTCCATCAGCTCGTCGTCGACGGCCATGGAGAGCAGGATGATGATCCCCGCCGCGCCTGGCGCGTTCTGCAGCAACCACTCGCGCGTGCATGGAGCCGACTCGTCCGGCCAGGTAACGAGCTCGATGTCCGTGCGCGTCGTGAGCATGGGCATAATGTCCGGCCCCAGGTCGCGCGTGAGGACGATCTTGTGCTTCGTGGGCGCGCTAAGGTGCGATCCGATAGACGTCAGCCGGCGCATCGCGGGGGAGGGGGGACTGGGCGAGGACCTCATCTTGTTTATTGACTGCGGTATGTGGGATGGGGGGAGGGGGAAGGAGGGCGATGGACGGGGACGAGAGCACTGATAAGTCGCCGGCGCTCGGGATTCCGGTCCGTAGTTTGGTCTCGGAGCTCGGCCCGCCCCACATATATCTTCCTGCTGGACATGCAAGGGGTGGTCGATCAGGAAATCGGGCACAGAGATGTGCTCGCGTGTGTGCTCCACGCCGGGCGCTCGGCACGACGGCAAAATCGGCACGCGTGCGGGGTTGTGACGCTGCTCAGCCTGCTCACGGCTCGTTCCAAGCTCATTCGCACCTCCTGCCTTTGGTGCTCGTCCGACTATCGTCAGGTTAGGGTTTGGCTGTAGTTTAGCGTATGTCCTTCGATGTGCTCGGGGAATAAACACTACATCTAAAACGACGATGGATCTGAGATCCCAGCCGACTCGGAGTCGTACACCTGTATAGTCCCATTGTGGGGGTCATGGAGGAGCTCGCGGGGATGGGGCAGGATGGGTGCATGATTAAAGAAGGCGCTGCGACGGTGGGAAGCGAGAGGCGAGCAATACTCATTCCCATTGACACTGGGTGTAAACATGGGCAGGCTCCATTGTCGCAAATTTATTCGGTATTTACAGCATCGATGAAGCCTCACGGATCCCGGGTGGATGGATGCGCTTGCGCGCATTGTTATGAGGCAGGCGAGCGACTGAGTACTTAGCGAAGCGCGCCGCGGTGGTGACTGCTTCACCTGTGTCCGCACGCGTGCCGATTTTGCCGTCGTGCCGAGCGCCCGGCGTGGAGCGCGCACGCGAGCACATCTCTGTACCCGATTTCCTGATCGACCACCCCTTGTGGACATGTTGTCGCTCTCGTTCGCGCTGTAAACGCACCACCTGACCTTTGAAGATACGGTAGTTGCGCTGGGGTGGCGTTATGTGCCTCCTCGACAGGTTATCTCCCGAAAGTGAACTGCTACATCACCTGCATAGGGAAGCGCGCCCTGCGGCCGATTGTGCTGGCAAGGCGTAGCAAACGGCCAGAAAGAATGGCCCAGACATGATCCACTGGCTTAGAGCGTTGCAATATTCCATGCTTGGTAGAAATGCAAAGAGACGGGAGGCATGGGGCGTGGCTAAGTGGTGGTGGAAAGCGCGACGAAGACGCCGCACCAGTGAGCGCGAATGAATGAGGAAGTAAATTAGCCTTCAGCAGAAACGCATTGCTCTGCCACACGTTGAAACTCGTCCCTATTTGTGAGGTTAGTAAGGCTTCGCGGCTGCGAAGATTGTGCTTGGGGGGAGTCCGAGTGCTAAACGAATGACGGAAAGGAAATCCTGAAAGGTGTCCTCGATCACTTCGATTCCAGGCCCCAGGGCAGCTTTTTTGATGCAGCCCGCGAGGCATCGCAATACCTGTGTGCGTCCAGGACTGCTGCCGGACGCGTCCTCGAGGAAGGACTAGAGATGTTAGATTAAATTCGTCGGTCGACAAACCATGACACTCACTGGTTCTTGAGTTGTCCCTTTATATCTAGCAGAATCGATGACCATGATTGAAAAGATGATACCACTTACACTCAAAGACAGTTCGGATATGGACAATCGAGCGGCGAAGAGAGGTGTAACGTGCAGCTTCCCTAGTTCAACAAGCTCGTGACGTCGCACGTGAGATGACGCGTCTCTACTACACAAAGAGACGCGCGTCGTCGTCGCGTCGCGTCCTGCACATAACGCGTATCTTTTCCTTCTCCTCCTCATCGAGTCTGCTCGCTGACCCCCGTCCGATTATGCAAGTCTCGACCCCTCATCATCTGATAAGTTCCACGACTGGTGGGAGGGAAGCCACGCCGCAGTCTGGTCGCAGCCCAGTGAATCATGCAGCTGCGCCTCCTTCTCTCCGAACCTTACCCACATCAGGCTTGTTCTTCTGAGATGGCTTGCCGAAGCCTCATCGATGCATCGCGTTATGGCTGGGAAGAAGCACTGTTTGAGGTCAGTTTTCAACCTTTTTCTCGTCGTGGTTGAAAGGCGTCCTTTTGCGGTTCCGTCGCACTTTCCTTCGCATTTCTCTGCAGCCTGTTCACATTGCGGCCACAACAGGCACACGTCGACGCGTCGGGGCAGCAACACGGAAGATTCCACTGCGTTCCGAAAACACGCGGCCGGCGATCGCCGTGACGGCTTGAACGCGTAAGACAGGTGGCGCTTAGTCAGCGGTGTGGTGCCGTGGTGCCGACGACCCTCGTTGTCGTTGTCTTTCTCTTTCTGCCATCATCATCTCTTTGCGATCTGCCGCCATGTCCGTCGAGAGTCCGTCGCAGGCGCCGCCGTTTGCCCAGCCCGGCCAGCACGACATCATCTCCGAGATTTTCAACCTCGACTTGTTCGCCAACAACAACGACTCAAATCCGTCCAGCGCCTCAAACGCCTCCTCCCCGCAGTCCCACTACTCCCATCTCGCCACCCCTAGCCCGCTCAACGACACCCTCCACACCTTTCCGCAGACCCAGGGCTCCGACTGGGACTTTGCGGCCATGTTTGCTGGCGATCACCAGATGAAAGACGACATTTTCGGCAGCGGGTCAGCCGTTCTGTCAGCATTCGAGCCCTCGCCCATGGTCGACGCAAACTACGCCGCCTCGAACATGGGCATCGACCCTCAGCTCATGGAGTCCCCCACCGCCATCGTCGAAGACGAGGAGCAGGAGGCCCAGCCCGAGCCACAGCCTGAGCCGCAGCCGCAGCCGGTCAAGCCAGAAGAGAAGATCATGCTCACGATCCAGCCCGTCAAGACTGCCGGCCATGGGTCCAAGAGGCAGGGCACGGTCGCGAGCGGTGGCATCACCAAGACGCGCGCGGCGAAGAAGGTCGCCCCTCCGTCCCCTATCGTCTATCAAGCCGCATCCCCGGCGCTCTCCGCCAGCGACGACATGGGCGAGGAAGACTGGCGGCCGTCGCCAGAGGTGCTGTCGAAAATGTCGAGCAAGGAGAAACGCCAGCTGCGCAACAAGATCAGCGCCCGGAATTTCAGAGTTCGTCGCAAGGGTAATTGTCTTCGGGTTTTTCGCGTGACCCTATCTGACTCATCACACAGAATACATCACTCACCTCGAGTTCGACATCGCCGAGCGGGATCGTCTGCTGGACGCTATTCGCACCGATCTCACGAGCACTCAGCACGAGAACCAGGCCTTGCGGAAGGAGGTCGAGACCCTCAAGCAGGCCTTGTTGGCAGGCCGCACTGGCTCCGTCGAGCTTCCCCCTCCCAAGGAGCTCGTCAGTGTCCAGGAGATGCTGGAAGCCACCTCCAACGCCGCTGCCGGCCCATCCACTCCCCCCGCCACTGCTTCCGGCGACGACAAGCTCCTCAAGCCCAATACCCAGAAGGACCTCAGCCCGAACGCCGGCTCTGCCTTCTGGGGCGGCTGGGGCATGGGCAGCGGTATCACTCCGGTGCACACCGTCCTCGTCCCGTCGCCGTTCGAGCTCGGGTCCATGGAGTCGCAGGACTCGGAGAAGGAAGCCCGCCGCAAGGCCCTCCAGGAGAACATCAACCCGGCCATGAACGAAAACCTCAACCCGAACCTCAACGCACAAGTTGGCGGCATCGTGCCCAACAAGGCGGGCTTCGATAGCTTCGCCGACCGGGAGATGTTTACGATGAAGTCCCTCGACGCGTACGTGACACATTTCTTTCATGCTGCCTGACGCTGACGCGATCCTTGCGTAGATATCGCATGCACCTCTGGTCGAAGATGGCGGCCAGCCACCCCCCGCAGCACCAGCCTCCCACGCCCTACTCCCCATCGTCGTCGCACACGACGCCCTCGCCACCGGGCTCCCCGTCTCCCTTCTACACTGGCCCAGCCCAGCCTCACGGCCCGTATCTCTCTGGCCTGGCTGGTGCTCTGCGTCCCGCGTACTTCAAGGCGCCTACCACATCTCCTTCCCTTTCAAGCTTGCTCTCTGGCAAGCACACGGGCACGGGCTTGTCGTCAATGTCGTCGCTCGCAGCCGCATTGCCGTCGGTGAAGGAAGGCAAGGAGACGTCGCAAAGGAGCAAGGCGCCAAATGGGCACGAAGAGAAGCAACAGCAGCACAAGGAGGCCGCCGCGGCTGCGATGGTCGCCTCCCAGACGCTGATCGGCAAGCTCGGCAGCGCGTTCTGGGACGCGTTCTCTGGTGCGCCGGCTTCTGGCGTGTCATCGTCGTCGTCGCATGGTAAGTGTATGCTTTGTTTGGCGATATGACTGAAGCTGATGGTCTTGCAGGATCTCTGGACAGCGACAAGGTCCGCAGGGTGTTGGAGGGCAAGGCTGTGTTGAAGGTCGTCGATGTGGAGGCGGCGCCTGCGCAGGCGCCAAAGTCGCCGACACCGTCGATGGCGTCGCTGAAGTCGAACGACAGCCTGCAAAAGCCGATCCGGCCGACGCTCCGCGAGAAGTGCTCGACGGACAAGTGCGCGTCTATGCTGGAAGAGAGCATGCGCAGTCTCAGCCTGGGGAGGCGGGCGTAGAGCGTCGTGCGCGTCCTCAATGTGCGCTTAGACGCTCCTGCCCTTCCTTCAACTTGTCCGCCACCTGCTCCTCATCATCATCATTGCATTGGTCCCTCTGTCCGTCCCGTCGCCCATCCGTCCGCAACCATCCGCTCATCTATACACATACACTTTTTCTCGGATTCTGAAGCATAACTTTCTCATGTCGCTCCTTGCGGTGGCCATCCTCGGTATCCGTTTTGGTATTTATCTTGTCTTCTTCCCTCACGTACCTCCCTCCCCACTCCCATTACTACTCGTCACGCCGGCCAATCTCTGTCGCCGTGCCCGTTTCCATCTCCCGGACTCAATTATTCTTGTGTTCATATAGCACTGTCCCTACCCGCGCCTGCCGTTCCGCTCGCACGCCTACCTGCCCGTCCGTCCCGTGCGTGCGTGATTGTTCGTACCCAGCGCGAATCTCGTCTGTTTCCCTAGTGGCTGCCCTCATATACTTACTACTGTCATCGGTGCTCGAGTAATAGTTCAAGAGAAGTGTAACATACAGAATTTCACGTATCAATAAAGGTCTTTCAAGTAGCTTTGGAGGATAGGATGTGAGTGGCGTCGGATGTGCGCACTTGATGTTGTACACTACTAGGTGGTGCGTACTGGTGGTGCGTACTGTCGAAGGGATACATATGGATCAATCTTTGCCATGACAGGTCGGAGGTCTGATGAAGTCTTGGGCGTCTTCTTGCCGGCCCTGCGTTCAGAATCCAGATACGATTTTCATTCCTCGAAGCATGGCAAAAAGACACCGTCTGTCTTCACTCGGGAATGGACGTTAAGGGGTTTGAACCCTTGACCTTTCGCATGCAAAGCGAACGCGCTACCGCTGCGCCAAACGCCCGATATCTTAGCAGACAATCACTGCCATATGCCCAAATCATATACACACATGTTTTGACTGAACCGAGTTGTCGCATCCTCTCGCAGTCCGTCCATAGGTGAGCGCTAGAAGGTCGCAATGCCTTCCAACAAGAGTCGCCTCTGGTTGATCATATGTATGTAAGCTGGCGGTAGTCCAACTTCAAGGGAGTCGGCAAGGAGTCGGGGTTCGACCTTATCGTGCCCCAACCATACACGCTTTCATCCGCCCTCCATGCTCGTCGTGCACTGCTCTGGAACTCCTCGCGAGGTAGGTGAAGAGACGTGACCTAGATGCACGCCTGCCAGTCAAATCATCGACCCGTTCTACGCATCCTGCTCACTGTCGACGCGTTCGACAAGCGTGATTCTCCTGCTGATCTATATGCTGATAGATCGGTCTCGCACACGGGACTGCAGCGTCGTCCCAAGTAGCCGCTTGCTTTGCTTTCTATGCAGAGTTCTTCGAGAGGACGGCTATGCTCAAGTGGGACGCCGTCTGCGAGGAGGCGGCCAAGTTTCTACCTTATCTCGAATCGAAATGGGCACCTTATGTGGAGGAGATGAAGGGTTAGTATGTCAAGGATTGTTTGGGACCGACGCGACAGGATCGCGAGCGGTGCAGTAGTAATGCAAGGCCTACAACAGGCGGCTGAAGATGGAAAAACTTTGCAGGTCTAGCTGAAGGCGCGGGACAACCTTTCCTCGCTATCCTTGCCCTCAACGTGCGGACGGAAATCGCATACGGGATGGCGAAGAAGGCGGAGAGCGACGGCTGTACGGCACTCAGCTACTTCGGGGACGGATCCGCTTTCATAGCGCAAAACTGGGACGTGAGTACAATTCCTTGGTCCAGGGAGCCACCCATCGAGTCCACCGGAACGTACCACTCACCCATTCCCAGTGGCTACCATCTCAGAAGGCCAATCTCGTCCTCTGCCACATCGCCCAGTCGGGGAAGCCATCCATCAGCATGATCACCGAGGCTGGTATCATCGGCAAGATCGGGCTGAACGACCGCGGCGTTGGCGTCACTCTGAACGCCATCCGCGCTACGGGCGTCCGCTTCGACGCCCTGCCCACGCATCTCGCCTTACGCACCGTGCTCGAATCCGAGTCGCGCGCCGCGGCGGTGGAGCGGCTCGAGGGCGCCGGCGTCGCAGCTGCGTGCCACATAATAATCGCAGATGCAACCGCGCCGGCGGTCGGCCTCGAGTGCAGCGTAGCAGACATCGTGCGCATTGAAGACAACGGCGGCTCAGGCTGCGTCGTGCACACGAACCACTTCCTGCAGCCGCATGTGGGGCGTACGGACCCGGCGATTCTGTGGCAGGACTCGGTGCCGCGGCTGGAGCGCATTACGACGCTGCTGAAGGAGAGGAAAGTGACGAAGATGGAGGACATTGAGCCGATGCTGGAGGATGAGGAGGGCTACCCGACTTCAATCTGCCGGGAGGTGAGCGGGGAGTATAGCAGTGCGACGCTGTTCAGCATCGTCATGGACTTGAAGGGTGCGGAAGCCCGGGTACGCGAAGGACGGCCAATTATTGCGGAGGGTGTTCTGTCTTTGAAACCGGGTACCGCCGTGCTTGCTTGACCTTTTCGATGTCCTGTACTTACAACATGAGAAGACCTGCGTCCATAAGTAACTTTGTGACCATTCGACGAGTGTTGTATATGACCGGACACCTTGGCAGTCGCAATGCTGGGCTGGCCGCTCCCGAACAGATTCCGATGTCCGCGCCACAGGATGGAACGGCGAGGGCATGCAACAAGCGCGACGCCTCGCACGGAATGGTGGTTCGACCAGGTTCGACCTGAGCATGAAATGTCATGCTCTTGACGCGACGACTGAAATGCTGACGAAGAGTTGAATTGCTGACGTTGCGCAGACCCTGCGCAGACCTCGTCTTCGCGGTCGTGAAAGTCGAACATCAGTAATGACGCCTGCGGCGCATGGGAGTTTGGCATCTAATCTGATACGGGTCTGATCAGGTCGGACGAGACCGGTCGCGACGCGGTCATTTGTTTGGACGCGACGCGCGTCGCGTCAACGGACGCGATCACATGCACCGTGTTTACCGTGATGTGACCATAACGGGCAGTTTTGTTTTTAAGGGGCAGTTTTGTGGTTCGCGTCTCTTCGCTCCCGACCACCACCTCCCACTTGGTCTTACCTGCACCCGCCTTTCTCTTCCCGCCTAACATCATGTCTTCTTCCCGCGCTACCTCTCCTGTCCGCGTTACGCGTGCGACGACGCCCGGCCCCACGCCGAGCAAGAAGGTACGCATCGTGCTATGCCGTCGCGTCGTGTCGCGTCTGACCTCGCCTTTACACAGGCTGCTGCCGCTCTCGAGAAGTTCTCGCTGGAGTCGCCTACCAAGCCTTCCGCCAAGAAGATGGTCGATGACAAGAAGCGCTCTGTCTCACCGGCATCTGTCACGGACGAGGTCAAGGAGAAGAACACCGAGCTCCAGGACACGACCGACGAGGATGACTGGCGCTTCCAGTACGTTGGCGAGGTCGATCTCCCTGAGTGTAAGTGGCCTATCTTATCACGTCGCGACGCGTCGCGCTTATCACTCTTCACCAGCCGAGGAGCCTCTGCTGAAGGACTCCATTCGTCGTTTCGTTCTGTTCCCCATTCAATACCCTGAGGTGCGCCACGCGGTTATCGCTCTTTGCGACGCGTACTGACGCGTCCTAGATCTGGCAAATGTACAAGAAGGCTGAAGCTTCCTTCTGGACGGCGGAGGAGATGGATTTGTCCAAGGACCTGCACGACTGGCAGAACCGCATGAACGACAACGAGCGCCACTTCATCTCCCATGTCCTCGCCTTCTTCGCCGCCTCGGATGGCATCGTCAACGAAAACCTCTTGGAGCGCTTCTCCGGTGAAGTGCAGGTCCCTGAGGCCCGCTGCTTCTACGGTTTCCAGATTATGATGGAGAACATCCACTCGGAGACCTACTCCCTGCTCATCGACACCTACATCCGCGACCCGACCGAGCGCGACCACCTCTTCAACGCCGTCGAGACTATCCCCTGCGTCGCGCGCAAGGCTCAGTGGGCTCTTCGTTGGATCAACGACGACCGCTCGTCGTTCGGCATCCGCCTCGTCGCCTTCGCCGCCGTCGAGGGTATCTTCTTCTCCGGCAGCTTCGCCAGCATCTTCTGGCTCAAGAAGCGTGGCTTGATGCCTGGCTTGACCTTCTCCAACGAGCTCATCACTCGCGACGAGGGCATGCACACGGACTTCGCTTGCCTGCTGTTCGCCCACCTCCGCCGTCGCCCGCACCAGGACGTCGTTCGTCGCATCATCATGGAGGCCGTTGCCATCGAGCAGGAGTTCTTGACTGGTACGTGCTCCGTCTCAGCATCGCACGCCTTTCGCTAACTAGTATCCTAGATGCGCTGCCCTGCAGCCTCATCGGCATGAACTCGAAGCTCATGTGCCAGTACATCGAGTTCGTCGCCGACCGCCTGCTTCTCTCCCTCGGCAACGAGAAGATCTACAATGTCACGAACCCCTTCGACTTCATGGACATGATCTCGCTCCAGGGCAAGACCAACTTCTTCGAGAAGCGTGTCTCGGACTACAAGATGGCGTCCGTTAACAACACTGGTGAGGCCAAGCCCCAGGGCAAGTCATTGTGAGTACCTTTGGTCGTCGTGAGCGTGTCCATAGTTGTTGACCTCCCTTGCAGCGTTCTCGACGAAGACTTCTAGGCGTGTTGTTCGTTAGTTGGCTGTATCAGAGCCTAGGTGGATCATGCTTTCCTGCGCGCATATCTATTTCTTTTTCTATCGGTATGTATCACTCATCCTCGCAATGTAACATTAGCATACAAGTCAGACCAAATAGATTGGTAGACTCGCGTGGCCAGTCGGCTTCCGCAAGCTCGGCTCTGTCAGGTGATCGGTTCGGGAGAGGAAAGTCACGGGACAGAGCGAGCTTGCGAGCCGACTGGGCACATCCGGAGCGATTTTGGCGGGCCCGCCAAAGATGAGTTTGACTTAGCGAAATCAGGCCCTCGCGCACAGCGTGCCGGGGACGCGATGTCTTCTGCATCGCCATGAGTCCCCGTTGGCCCTCCAATTGCATGTCCATAGCATAGATATATGTGTTCTCTTGTTAAAACATATATGGAACTTGGGTGTAAGTGCTCTGAAAAATGGTGCAGAAGGCTTCCTCGTGCAAGGCGAGCACTGTGGTGAATCCCTAAGGCAGAAATTGATGAAGGGGGGACTCAAGTTCATTCAAAACACTAGGACAGAGTATTATGTGAAGTAAGACAAGAAGTTCTGACATACTCGCGTTCATATGTGCAAGCTAGGTCTGCGAGTTTGCGTGCCGACGGGGAGAGTTCACGTCCGAAGTGCCACAACGTTGTTCTGAAGATCCTACTACTACGCATAGGGGCTGTATGACATTCACAAAGATGGGGATACACCGCAACAGAGGGATTTCGGACGTGGGCAGAGATGGGAATCAGGACGGATGTCTTGCAGGCGAGGTTGACCGATCGCGCGGAGACGAACTGGCTTTGCTGGCAGAGACATTGCGAGAGAAGCTTAAGGTAGCCTCCTTGCTAGATGGGAAAGCATCAACGCGTCTAGAAGCCCTAGGAACATGGTCAGCATGACTAGTAGGATACACGCGTCGCGCGGCATCGGTACTCGCACCTGCTCCTTTTGCAGCCTTGAAGCTGCTCAACCCCTCCACGCAGATGCACCATCCTCATGCAAACTGTATTGGTGCCAGTCTGATGTGATGCTGGGCGATGCGCGTGCTCGAGCTCGTCCATATTACGGTCATCTTGTTAGATCTCGTATCGATGCGCGTCTTCAACGCGTCTTCGGCGACGTTCAAGAAGAGCCTTGCACCGAGTATGGCGAGTATAGGGTAGCAATATGGGACTGGTGGGCATCACGGGGAAGGAAAGTCAACGAGACCAACGAGGCGGCAGTGGCGGCGGCGGGGGCAAGACGACATCAGACGCGCGCCTGCGAGACGCATCAGATTTTCACTAAGTCAAACTCATCTTTGGCGGGCCCGCCAAATTCGCCCCGGATGAGCCCAGCCGGTCTGCGACCCCGCGAGGTCACGAGATGCGCAGACCGAGCTGGTTCACGAGCCTAATAGATTGGTTGGGAGTGTATCTGGTGTGGGCTGTCTGGCGGTCGTCCGAATGGTATCGGTCAGTGCGCTCTGCATATGTATACTACTATATGAGGTCTCGACCTTGGCTTTGCGAAGAGAGATCTTGAATCTGCAGCTTCCCACCCGCGTTCGTTGACGGCCTTGCTCTTGTCCACCATGGCTTCTCAAGTGGCCTGCGCGTGCTGTAATGCTCTCTGCTTTCGTCCCTAACGTCAACGTTACTACTACTATACTACATATTGGTCTAAGTCACTCTTGTCAATACTTGAGCTGTAGTTGAAGTTGGACGTGTGCGCGTCACGTGTTTTGCCCGGACACTGCCCGGGCAAAACTCTGCGCCCCTAAGTATCACTGTCAGTGTCAGGATTTATATTTACTCTCGGCGCTCGACGTCAACTGACCACCCGCCTGGGATTGGCAGTGGTAGTGACTGGTTAACCACCCGCAACCATAACTCGCCGACCTAGCACCAACTCACAGCTCGCAAGGCATGCGCAAGGTTGGCGACCGGAGCTTGCTACGCATTGTTGACGTGTCTGCGTCTCCTGCATTCAATTGCCTCCCTCTTCCCTCACGAGCGATGATAATCACGTCGCTCGCACAGAAATCCATGAAGAGAGGCAGTTGTATAAGGCAGGCGAAAACAAGAAAATGTCCATGCATTATGCGTACAAACAATCTACACAACGACGCCCCACCATCGCGCGGGTATCCGCCACGGGCGCGTTACCGCGAGGGGCTGATCCTGGGCGAGTGCGAGTGGGTGCTCCCGGCATGCGGCGAGCTCACCCGCCGCACATCGCTCGCGCTGCGCAGATGCGTATGCTCGTCCGCGTTCTCGTCCTCGGACTCGCTCTCCTCGCGCAGGTCGCTCAGACCGACGTTTTCACGCCCACCGCCGCTGCGCGAGTCGTACGCGTCGAAGAGCGTCTGGCGGTTGAACGAGTTGGCGCGGCCGTGCGAGCCGGGGCGGCTCTGCCGTCGCATGCCGCCTGCGCTGCCAGGGGCCTCGAGGTCCCAGCCGTCGACTGACATGCGGCCCTGCAGGCTGAGCCGCGGTGCCCAGACGCCGCCCTCGGCGTGCGGCGCGTCGTCGAGAGGGAGCTCGTTCGGGAGGTCGCGGGAGTAGTTAAGGAGGTGCACGCCAAGGAAGGTGATGATGAAGCCGCACAAGAGGGAGAGCGTGCTGCCCGGGCTCGCCGTGTTGAACCCCTGGAAAAGGATGAGGGAGGCGACGAGCGTGCTCGTGGTGAATCCGACGAAGTACATCGGATTGACGCTGTGATATATGATGATTAGCTGCGAAATTTCGACGGTGTAGGGGTAGACACTCACACGTTCGTGTTGAAGGTGTCGAGAGCTTTGTTGAAGTAGTTCATCTGGATCATAATGCAGCCGCCGACGACAGCACCGAAGACGTATGTGCTGGGGTAGACGAACTGGTTGCTGCCGCCGAGAGTGAGCTTGACGGCGATGCCGAAGCCCTTGATGGCCATGATGGAGATACTGCCGACAAGAGAGCAGATGGAGATGTAGACGAGGGGGTTTTGGCGCCGTAACGCGGGGCAACGAGGTAGATCATCACGAGTGTGTACACCAAGACGGTGAAGCAGTAGAGCATGAAGCCTACGAGTTCATGGATACATGAGCATAGCTGAAGAAAGGAGAGGGAAGTGACGCACCTGGTTGTACGGCGTACTTGAGGATATCCTCAACACTGTCAACCGGGGTATCTTCTGGCGCGTTCATGATAATGATTAGAGTGCCAACGAGGCATAGTGTGCACGCCAGACGTCCAAGATGCCCTAGCTTCTCATTCAACAAGAATGACGCCAGTATAGCACTGTGACATAGCTCGTTAGTACGCGTTCCCCGCAAGAACTACACAACGCACCCAATAAGCACCGACAGACATCCTATCGGCGTGACCATGATCGGCGGCGCGAATGTGTACGCAGCGAAGTTTGCGACTGCGAGACGTGAGCTGCATCCTTTTCCCTTCAGCGCATTTCTCACTTTCGCCCAGAACCACTAGAGCATGATGAGTTCCCCGCCGTTCGCAGTGGCGCGTTCACGTACTTGTTAGCATGCCCGCCCACCAGATCACGTTGCGCAGGTAGGACAAGTTCTCCGAGGCGGACGAGCCGTGCATATCGCGTTCCCCTGCATCATTGAGGCCCTGCGAAGCGCGCCATTCAACGTCTATCTCTCGTTTTCCGCGTGTGCTGCGCACCTTTTTCGTTATGATGAAGCTGGTGCCAATGGCGATGGATCCCGAGACCGCCAAGGTCAGCCCGATGTACTTGTCGTCTATCATGGTCAGATCCAAGGAACGTGGGGGGAGGCGGGGAACTTGTCGCGGCGGGAAGCAGGCCACGTTGGGCCTATATTTATTGAGGGCGTGCGAAACAAACAGCATTGCCAAAAGAGGAAGCTTTTGTTCTTGGTGGTCAATCGTTTGGCCTCGTCAATGTTTGTTCAATCACAAAAGAAAACATCACAGTACATGTGGTCCAAGAAGAGCGCGCTCTGTTCGTGCACGTCCGTCTACTACAACAAGAGGTGCCGCACATTGCTTGAAAAACGTAGCATCTCGCCTGGTGCGGGATGGAAAGTAAATAAGTAGGAAGGTTGTAAAGTAATACATAAGAACCGACGTTGCGAAGACAGCGATAAAATAATGATACACTTCATGGGTGGCCTGGGACATAGGTTCAAGACGGGCCTGGGGTTGCAAGAAACCGCGTCGGCGCTGACAGGTATGGTGGCCCTAAGAGAGCAGCTCGAGCGTTTTGGAAGACAGATGAGAAGGTCCGGGATATGCGGCTTGGTGACGTTGCTCTTACGTTATCCTTGTTGTTGTTATCCATGTTGCAGATATTCATGTTGCAGACACCATTGTTGATTGCAGGTGTCCATGTTGCTGAGTCGGAAAGACCAGCAGCGGCCTTCAGAGGATCATGATAGCTCGCGGTTCGGGCAGAGGAGCGGGCGGCCCAAAGCGCACAGTAATCGTCAGAATCCCGTTCGCCATCCGCGCCAGGACATTTTCGCTCTGCAACGCACAATTACCCCACGCCGAACCAGGACTGACACCACAAACGACGCACCTTGACCTCCGAGCCCACCGCCAGCACCTTCCTGAAGCGCCCGTACACCAGGCCCTGACAGATGCGCTGCCCTTTGCCCTCGCTAGCGGGATCTTGCCTCTGGCCCTGGACGATAATCTCTTGCGCGCGGCTGTGCGCGTTCTTGACGAGTGTTACACTGAGGTCGGACGGCCGGACACCGGGCACCTCGAGTAGCGCGCTATACTCCCCAAGCGTGTCGTCATAGAACGTCTCCGTCCGCAAGCTCAGGACGCGTGAGTATACCTCACGATGCGACACCGACCCGCGCTCTCCGCCCTGGGCCAACGGCGGGAACTGCGCGCTGGGGAGCGTGATTGGCGAGGTGGCTTGGACGCTGGGAAGGCGATCAACGGCACAGTACAGAAGCGAAGAGACAAAGGGGACGGACCTTTGCGCTTGCTGCTGCACAAAGCCCGCAGCGGCTAGGTGTCCTGCAATTCCGGCAATGGGAGACGTTGCGGAGGATGAGGAGGGCGAGGGGTGCCGCGATTGCATGGGCACTGGCCCCGCCCCCGACTGCATAGACAGCTGTCCGTATCTTACATGCTGCGACGACGGCACACTGTGTCGTGCCCCCATGGGCGCGACGCTCTGTGGGCGCTGGTACGGATGCACGCGCCGCCCCGTGGGTGCGGTACGGTGTAGCATGCCGCTCCCACCCGGGGCATTGGAACTCAGTGAACTGTGCACACGCGATGGGTCATGGTCACCCGGACGTGAGGGCTCTGGCTCATGACTCGGGCCCACAGGAGGTAGATGACTTGGGCGCAGGGAAGGTGGAGGGGGGAGGTGGAAAGACGAGAGGTTGGGCAGACCCGCCTGGCTCAAAGAATCATCGAGTTGAAAGATGGAGTTGGGGGAGAGATGGGTGTGAGGGGACAGGGCTTGTTGCGCGAGTTCTTGTTGTGAGTGCTGTTGTTGTTGTTGCGAGTGATGTTGTGTGTGTTGCTGTCGTAGTCGCGGCGATTCTTGTGGCTGTTGCTGCAGGCTAGTATCCCATATTGGTGGCGCGCCTTCGTGAGGCGTGGGCGGATTTGATTGACTGCCTGCATACTGTCCGGGATACGGCGCGTTGTAGGACATGGTGGTTCAGGTTCAAGAGACGCGAAGACGCGAAGTTTTTGTTCCCGTGCCCAATAAATAGGTGCCGGAGCCGCGGGGGCAATCACTGACTCAGGCGCGGGCACGAGGAGAGACTTGCCCAAATAAGGTAATTTTACGTGATGCGCCGCCTCATTGTGCACAGCCACCCCGACGCGACGCGACGCGTCCCGCCGTTTTCGAGTCAGGCTGAGCCCAGAGGCACCCTGGAGGATCTATTGACGCAAGGCGCGCTACGGATGACTAGCGCGGCGGTGACGTGCGTGTTGCTCGTGGAGTACGACGCAAATATATTTTCTGGGGATTGTATACGACATCCCCCAAGTCGTCGCCTCAGTCCCTCTTCGCGGCCTTCCCTGTCTTCTTCGATCTTCCTAGACGGGCAGCCATGTCCAAGGCCATGATGAGGGGGATGGCAAAGTACGGCACGTAGCTCGAGAGCAAGATGAGGCGCTCCTCCGGGGTGACAGATGGCACGTTGTTCGCCTGCGTCCACTCATCGGTGTTCGGGGTTGTGTAGAGGTAGACGAGACATGGCAGCGTGGTCGTCGCCGTAGATGCTCCGTAAATGAGGAGAAGGGGGTAAATCGAGCGGATGCCTAATTGCCCGAATTTATCAGACATGAACGAGCAGCTGGGAAGTACGGGACACACCTTTGATGAGGCAGTAGGACCCGATGAAGAACACAGGTAACTGGAAGACGCTGCGTTCTTATGCATCAGTACCGCGGAGCTCTCAAGGCATACAACGCACGCTTCGAGGGCCATAAAGCTCTTCAGCCAGAGCATCTCCGCCGCCGCTTTCTCGCCATAAAATCCTGCGGCACTCCCCACAAGCGGGTCATGCAGATAATCAAAGTACGACCGCAACAGCCCGCTCATGAACGCCGGTACAGCATCCTTAGGGTATATAGACTGCAGATCCAGCAGGAGAGTTGGGGGTATGTGGTCTGGGAGGAAGCGTTAGGAGGAAGACATGGAGGAACGGGGATGGCTGACAAGGAAGTAGATCACGTAGACGAATTCCATATGCGCGATGTGAGGGGCGCCGCCATCCTTGGCAGCGTAGGGCGAAGTGAGAGTGGCGAAGAGAAGGAGAAGTGATGAAGCTGGGCGTAAGCGCCCGTGCAACCACGTTGGCAGGGGGGGTCCGGCCGGTCCGTTCCCGGAGGTACCCGGAAAGATTCTTCACATTCCCACGCCACCGTTGGCTGTCTTTCTCGCTCAACACAGTACTGTGCATTTTTTTGTAACCACTCGAGAGACATATTGATGCAAGTAGAGTCAATAGTAGCGGTAATCAATGAGAAGATTACAGGTTTACAGATTCCGAGTCAAACTGTCCGCTCCAATTCCCACTCATGCTCTTCCTTCCCAGCTCAACCCACGGACACGTCGACAAAGACGGGGCGGTGGTCGCTTATATACAGTCCGTCATCGGTCAAGACAGGATCGACGTGGTATGCATCAGCCGTCCTGTCATCCTTCAGCTCACCGAACGAGATCAACCTTTAACACAGACCACTCACCATCCACCATTCGACCCCCCAAAGACGAAGTCAATCCTCCCCCAGCTCGACGCGTTCCCCGGAGCGGTAAACCCGGTGAAAGTAGCGAAGTTGCTCGATACGCTACGCCGCTCCGTCTGCCCTCGCAGGTCCAGCAGCGTAAAGTCGGGAAGCTGGTCGTCCGCGACGGCGTATTTCTCGGCAACGTGGCATTGATGGCGGCGGGGTCGTTGCGCCGGTAGCGATGTTGTACGCGCCGCTGTCGTCGCCGGTGGGTGGGCTGATGGCGAGCTAATTAGTTGGAGGCGCCTTAAGAAAACGAAACACGTGGCACACCTGTTGAAGTCGCCCATAACGAGAACGGGGCCGCCGGTGTTTACAGCCTCATAGCGGGCGCGGTAAACGATGAGAGACGCCGCGAGGCGCCTCTGGTCGTCCGACTGATCATCCATGTGCGTGTTGAGGACCGTGAGTTGCGGACCACTGGCAGGCTGGAAATGGGCGACCGTGCAGATGCGGTACGAGCCTGCGTCCGGGTACTTGGACGGCTCGAATGGGGTGTTTCTATTAGGGCCAATCAGCGTGAAAGAAGGACGATAAGATGAAGAGGATTTACGATGTCCAGAAGGAATCCCAGTCCAAGAGTTGCATCGTGGAGCTGGGGGAGTCCAGTGGTCAATGTAAAGCACAATATACATGGCGCGTACAATTCACTTCTTCCAGAATATGGCACTGAATTCGCCAGCTTCGACACCGTCATCGCGCCCGACGCCGACCTGTACTTGTCATCAAGGACGGATACCGATGCTAGTGATTACTTCGACGTACCCAGCTCCAGTCAGAACCCAAAAGCTCGTCAAGATCATTTACCTGTCGAATGAGGGCTTCCTGGAAGCCTATGAGCAGCCCAATTGTAAGCGCCGTCCAGGATTGATAAACCTCCCGGAACCGCTCACCTATAACTTCCACGCCCTTGTTCAATAAGAGTTCTGCAGCGCGCACACGGCGCGTGCTCCATGGCTTCTCTGCCGTACTGTTCAATATGCGGGTTCGACCAGCGGGTCACCCAGCGCTGCAAACGACTCGGAGACAGTTATGTTGTTCGGCTGCGAGTCGTAGCGCAGGTTCCACGATCCGATACGCATGGCCGTTGCTGGGAGAGCACTAGTAAGCAAAAGGGAGAGAGCACCGATTATGGCCGCCGGGCAGGTTATGCGGGAGTGCATGACTAGAGCGGCGTCGTAGATAGAGCGCGGACGCACATGCCTTATATGGGCGCGGTCCGGTGACGATAGGCATGTGCATGGTGTGAGGATTCAAACACACGTGTGACTTTGTGAGCGAGATACAGGTTGCAGGTGCCTTGGGCGCACATTCGTGAGACGTGGGTGATGGAATATGCGATGAGGCTTAATTAGAGAGTAAGTAATTCGAGGAGAAAATGGACAAGAGACTGCACTGGTGCGATAGCATGACAAAGAGTGTGATGCAATATGCGGGTCGCCGCGTTGGACGAGCACGTTAAGGCGACCTATTACAGAAGTTTGCACAAAGTTAATCTTCAGTAGGAGGGCTGTGAGTCGGACGGTACCCAAAGGACGACTAGATCGAGTCGAACGTTGTGGTCAAGCCTTTGTGATTGAGTGACTTCATCTCGGCGATTGCCGGAGCTTCCGTCACGTCACCAACGTTACCCTTCGCGCTTGCCTTTCAACTTTATCGTGCATCCGCCTTGAAATTTGAAACACGGCGTTCAAATCATAACGAACCTTGAACGTTTGTAGAACACTACGACTTCTGAACTTATCGAGAGGAAGTCCATCGTGTGAGTCACGTTCTCTACTTCATAACTGTACCAAGCGCTAAACGCTTGTAGGCTAGGTGCTTGCCGTTGTATTCCTCTTGTCTCTCCCTCGGCTACGAGTACAATGCTTCCAGTTGAGATCATCGAAGAATGTCTCGACAATCTGGTCGACAAAGCATCTCTTGCTGTGTGCGCCCGCGCGCATAGCTCGTTTGCATACATCTGTCAACGCCGACTGTTTTCCGATATAACCATATGCACGTCGTCGGACGAGGGCCTCAAGCTCCTACTTCTCGCTCTCGAGTTATCACCCCACCTCGGAACATATGTTCATCGCGCCAACTTTATTGGCGATCCGCAGGCCTCAGATCTTGCTACAACCCATCTACTGCCCTCCATTCTGGACCGTCTGACCGCTTTGCGAAGTCTCAGCGGTCGCGCTGGCGTATTCAAGCCCGCGACCCAGACCGCGCTCGCAAATGTCCTGCGACAGCCCACCTTGGAATCGCTCTGCCTTGACATGTCGGTGGACTTCCCATTCCACCTGATACGCGCGCCATCACTCAAGCACCTGACGCTCATCGATGCGAGCGAGAGCGGCGGCACACCGCTATTGATGTCGACGAGCGGGCAGTTGCGCTTGCGCACGCTGAGGCTTCAAGCTACGAAACGCGTGGTCTTGCGTCGCGCGGGGAGCTGGATCATGAGCGAGCAACTCGACCTGTCCGGCCTACGAGCACTCATGCTCGACCCGGACTGTCTCCGCCCAGAAGACTCACAAAAACTCTTGCGAACCGCTGCGCAGTCCTTGCAAGTGCTAGCAGTCCTGCCTCACAGTGAGTGCGCTCAGCTGTACGCTGAGCTAACTCACCATCGATGTCATAGCCGTCAACGAGCAGGGTCCTGAGCACATATTGTCGATAATTGCAAACCTTCCGTTCGCTCTTCCGTCACTGCACACGCTCGTGTTGCATACAACCAAGGCTTCTTCGGGATTTGCACCAGGCTTCATCCCATATTCTTTCGATTTCAACCCGTCGAAGTTCCTTGACATCAGATTGACAGATCGCAAGGATACCTTCCCGGCCCTCCGCGAAGTGGTCTTGATTCCATACAAATCATCCGACGGCCTTGAAAAAGCGGCTGACGACGACGCATGGTGGAAATTCGATGATGCAGATAAGGACGTGCGAGAGAGATTAGTCACTTTGAAGCACCGTGTGTTTAAGGCTTCCATGCCTAGGTGTGCAGTAGCTGGCATACGGCGTGATGCTCTGACCAGAAAGTGGGATTTTTGACGCATGTCTGTCGCCTTTGGTCTGGCACCACTAGGGCTGAGAGCCGTCACATATATGCGTTGTGTTTTCTTGCCTAATATATACGCCAATATACGATACACAAACGCGACAGACAGACCTGCGCAGAGCTTGGAAATCTACCCACTCGCCGCGGAGGCGGAAAGATCTGCTCTTCCCGCAGAACGTACTCGTGGTGAACAAAAGTTAAACCAGTTTCTCGATGCCCCAATGCATCGACGCAGTATAGAGTATCGCGAGACATATCGGGCGATATTGTGGCCAAAAAGCTGTGGCGCCGGTCAAGTGTGACGTGACGTCCCTCACAGACGTGACATCTCGGCTTATTCCGAACCATCGCGGACGCCGGCAACGATGGCGGAGGCGACATTCAAAGACATTCCCGAGCTGTTCGAAGCACGTTGCGCGCTACAGGAGATGACCCAAAGCTAACGAGCCCCCAGGTTGAGCTTGGTGAATGCCTAGCCGCGCGAACGGAGAGTCTATGTAGGTGTATGCTCGACGCGGTAGGGCGCCAAACTGACGCGTCCCCAGCGACATTTCGAGAGCTGGGTCCCCCAGACCTATGTCATGTTGTCAAAAGCACAGGGAAGAGCGCGACGAAGGAGGTGTGTTGTGGAAATGCGCCAACAGCTCTTGGTACTGATCTCGACGCGCAGCTCGGCTCCTACCACTACGTGTCTGGCGTGGATGCCTCGTCCTCCGCATCGCTGGCGGCATACATCAACTCCCTGACCTACGCGATTGAGGACAGCTCTGCCTGGTTCTCGAAAGCGCCGGCGTGGAAGGTACGCAATGGGTGCTATTGGTACGTGCGGTGTATACGCGGACGCGACGAATGCTAACACAAAGCCAGCTGCTTCAACGCGTTCTCGCGGGTGGACATTCGCGTCGACGTGAAGATTCCTGGAGGCGTCCATCCCTATGTCGTAGATCTAAGGGGCGAGCGGTGCGTCGACTGTGCGATAGACAGGCGCGTATGCTCACATCACCCAGCCACGACGCTACGCCCGAAATCTGGCTTGAGACATACGTATCCGCCCTCCTTCGGTCTATCCTCTACTCCGACGATCCCATGTACCATCTGGAGTCCTACCGCAAACTGGACCCCATCACCACCCCAGAGAGCGAACTGCGATTCTTGCAGGCTGCAGAACAACTGTTCCTGCATGGTGCGCATTGCCTATTCCCTTCATGAACCATTCTCATGACTATATAGGCTGGCAAGTCGGATCCGACCCCGAGATCCAAGTCGCCACCGTTGTTCTAACCACCTCACCGCCGGCATCATGAAGTACTTTGGCGACAGCGGCCGCTTCCAGCCTGCTGCCAACCTCTTCGAAAAGCTCTCCATCCGCGAACCCGAAGTCGCCTCCCTTCTCGCCCGTAGCTACATCGGCATGAGTATGTGTCTCGCTTGCTCAGCCGCCGCATAATCTCACCTGCCACAGACGAGGAAGTCAAGGCCGTCCAGATCATGTCGCAAGCGATGAAGCAGAATCCACAGTCATACACACTTCTACACGCGCAGTGCGATTTCCTCCGTTCCAAGGGCAAGTTCGAGTGGTCGCTCAAGCTCGCCCGGCAAGCTGTGAACTGCGCGCCTAGCGAGTTTGTCACTTGGGAGAAGCTCACGGAGCTATACATGGACCTGGGCGAGTACGAGTCCGCGCTGCTGACCCTGAACTCCTGCCCCATGTTCACGTACAACGGGCGCGACGCACATCGCAATTTGACGCCATCTAAGGTGCACCTGCCGTTCCACCGCCTGATTGGTGACATACTGCCGGAGCGAACCACGACGGAAGAGGATGAGGTACGCAACACCATTTTTGCAAGGCATGCAAAACTTATCAAACTTTGCAGGCTGATCCCGCCCTGCAAAGGCTACCAGCCCCGGGCCTACGTGGGACTTGGGCGCGCGCATATGCACTTCTCACGCGATTGGTCTCCCAGATCGGCTGGGATGAGCTGCTCAAGACACGAAGCACCGTCTTCGTCATGGAGGAGGAATACCGCATGCAGAAGGCGCAGACGGACATCAAGCGCGTCATCGACGACACGGAGTCCGACCGGGCGAGCTCCACCGTTGTCATTCATGAGGACGGGACCGCTGTGCGCCGCGAACTCGATGATGACGCTTCGACACGGGGGATGGTGTCGCCTATAGTGGATAAAGACGAGCAGGACAACGGCGCGACGCCCTCTACGGACGACGCGTTGACGATCGACGACGCCGCGACCATCACGGATGGCGATACGTCCATGCCCGAGAAGGTCAATGGCATTGACTCCAAAGACGTGCCAGAAGTTCCTGCGATACGAATATCGACTGAGTCGCCCGAGCCAGGAAGTGAGGCGTCAGACTCACCTGCGGCCAACGGCGATATTGGAACGCAAGAGATAGAGAAGCCGGCATTCTCTGCTGTAGGTGACGCCGACGAAATGGCAAAACAGAAAGCGGCTGCAGGCGATAACGAGGGCTTCTCATTCAACAACAAGCGCCTTTGCGAACGTTGGCTCGATAACCTCTTTATGGTTCTCTACGAGGTAAAGCTGCTTGTTCCTCCTGTTCATCGTTTACTAAAGTTGTTTGTAGGACTTGCGGGTTTGGACCATATTCCGCGCCGAAATCGCGCACTTCAAGACCCAGCGAGTGGCATATCGCAAAACGGGGCACGAGTGGGAGATCCTTGGAGACCTTGGGATGCGTCTGCACCACAAGGAGGAGGCGAAGGAGGCGTACCAGCGGTGTCTGGATACACCGCGCTATTCGCAAAAGCCATGGCTTCGGCTCATGGAGATGTACTCGGACGAGGGCGACATTCAGCGCACCATCCAGACTGCCATTCGCGTCGCTGCATACCAGTACGCGGATTACACTGAGATGACGGTGCGTAGTCTCTTCTCATATGCAAGTACGTTGTGCTGATGGTGCGCATAGTACCCGACCGTGATCGCGCGTGCGTTCTTCAAGCTTGGGACGATACATGGGCACCAGAAGATCACATTCACGCTGCTGAGCATGGGCTTGCCAGAGTCAATCATGAAGATCATGGACAGCTATCTGCAGTATGGAAAGGTGTTCAAGGTAGAAGGGTACGATTTCTGAGCTCGTGGTCTTCGTTTCTGTTCCCGATACCTGCGTACATTACGGCTTTGGATTCTATTGTTGATTCTGCGTGGTCCCTGGACTGTTTGACATGTATCGAGGGGCTACTCGTCGTCGCACATGCCTCAAGAGACTGAGAACGTTCGAGTGCTAGACGCCACCGCCGCCGTTACTTTACATAAATTGGGTGCCACGATCGCCGGAATTGGACTCTCCCCTTGACTAAGTCTGAGTCTCAAATGCCTTCCCGCGTTGTTCCCGACCACCATTCTACAATGTCAATGTCCCCGCCACTTCGTCGTCTTTCTACAGGAAACGAGGACCGCACGAGCAAGGAAGAGCTCATTAATGCGTATGAAGCCGAGGAGGAGCGCATCATCAATACACTGTCGCGCAAACTTGAGAGGGTACGTCGCACGCCTGCGCCCTGAGCCAGACGTATTGACTAGTTCTTAGCTTCGAGAGGAGAAAATTGACCTGGAGAATGTGCTGGAGGCAGAATCTGAATCGCACGTCAACAAGCTCATGCGCGAGCTCACGGCGCTGCGTCTCGCGCAGCAGCAGACCGCCAGTGGCGCGGGGCCGTCCTCGAACGGAAGCCTCGGCGCGCAGTCTTTCCTGTCCGGGCAGGGCCCCAGCGCAGATGCGATGCTGGAAGCTATGAGGCAAGAGAACGAGCAGCTGCGGCACCGACTCGCCGATGTCGAGCGCGATTTCATCCGTGTTTCGCGTCTGAACGAGATCTACAGGGAGGAGCTCATTGAGCACAGGAATAGGGTGAGTGACGATGCCCCACTTCTCGAGGTTTATCTAATCGCGGCGTGCACAGCTGGGGATCTCGGTGGATAACCTCATAGGTCTGGCATCGTCAGATCCGTATTCACAACCGACCCATCGTCGAAAATCCAGTACCCCTTCTCCCGCGGCCCATGTACAGGGAGCGAACCCCCACCTCCCTACGCGCACGATTACCGCTGTCCCCATTCCCCGTCCGGCGTCTCAGATTCGCCGCCCGGTGAACCAGTCCTCGGAAAGTACCACTTCGCTGTCCTATTCCCCTTCTTCTCCAGAATCTCCATACGCGTTTTCGCCTCTGCACACCAACTCTGCAAGCTTTGTGAGCACGACGACGAACATGACGAGCCCGCCGTCCTTCACAGCGCCGCATACCTGGGGCGCCGGCCCCGGGACAAACACGGCGAGCTCAAGCCTCACGTACCCGTCGGTACCACCGCCCTCATTGTCGAGCTCTTTTGGATCGCCTACAGCATCTACCTGCCTGCTCGCGAACGCGATCCTTCGCGTTCGCCTGCGCTTAGCAGGAGGAGCTCAAGCGCTTCCGCGGTCGCGTCGCGGAGACGGGAAGCTTGGCAGATATCAGCCGGAGTCATAGTCATAGCAGGAGAAGCAGCGTCGACAGAGGGCACCCTAAACTCGACTCGGCCACAGAACGACGAGTGAGTCTGAGCCTCCGTCTACGTCGGAAGCGCCGGACGAACTCGAAGGCGTGAGCATGGACGGTGTCGCATCGTAAATTGCAGTTCATTCCTGTATGCGAACCCTGGTCATAATACGACTCTTACTCAAGTGTACAATGCGATATATGTTAGACTGAATATGGCCTGCTTGGGGCAGTACCCAAGCACTGCAGCCAGCAAAGAATTATATTCTGAATTAGGAAGGTACTGTATTCAGAGGTGTCACGTGCGGGCGCTTAAATACCAATTTTTGATCTGATCCTTTTGTCCTCCTACTTCCTTATCAAGTACGAGTCAAGTAGCACGGCCTGCGGCCAGGACAGCCTGAAAGACCCCTCGGGAAAATCTGGAGGTGTACTTTGCATCTACGCCGCCTGAGTTTTCTTGGGCGCCTTTTCGGAGCACTTCAAGGCCTTCTCCTCCGCTCTCCTTCCGTGAGGCTAGGATCATCAAGCGGCGGCTATCACGACTCAATTGCCTGACCGCTGACCCGGACTGCGTATCTCGTAAACACGCGTAGCGCACGCTGCTTTCAACCGCCATGCCCTTCGGTCCTGCGCGATACCCAGGATCCTGCGTCAACTTCCCTCAGGGACGTTGCACTGCGGGCGACCTCTGTCGCTTCCGGCATGATCTCACCAAGTGCTCGTGTGGCCTTATCCTTCCCTTTGGGAATCTAAGACCGCACGAGCGGGGGAGGAAGCATCAAATACTGCTTCAGCAGCAGCAGCAGCGGCAACATAGCGCTCAACCTGCGGCGGTTCGTCGCCATCCTGCGCCTTCACTTGTACACCCTTTTTATGCCGTCGACAGACTAGCGCTGCACCCGCCCCTCGTCCTCGTCCTGCGGTGCGAGCTGCCTGCGAAACGTGCGGGGCGGAGGTCGCGGCCGCCCAAATGCAGCGGCATCGCCATCAGCACATACAGGACGACATCGCTGCTGCGCGGGCTGCTCTGTACGAGGACAAGAATAACGTGGTGATTACCCCAGGCGAGGGTGTTGACTTTGGCGTCGTCGACGAGTTCGAAGAGGCCAGTCAGAGCCCGACCGTCATCTTGACCATCAAGAAAACGTCGGGCGAAGAATCCGCATCAGGATCCTGAAGTGGTGGATGGGTTCATCTGCCCGCAAGGATGCCCATGGCGAACAGTTTGTCTTCATCTCTCTTGGTCACTCGTGAACTATCTGATGCATTGTCTCGTAGTTTCTCCTCTGCAGTGCCAGGCATGGGCGTATTTGTGAAGACGGGCCAACCGAGGACAATCATTCTCACACTGCATCCAGCGTATGTCGGCAATTTCGAGGACACCTTGTTCGTGCGCTTCGTCGATACTATGCTCGGTGGAAGGCCCTTCGTCATTGCGAGGAAGGTGCATGCTGTGATTGGTTCGCGTGCGGACCATGAGCAGCTTCGTCCTTCTGCGCCGTACGTGCGTCGGCAGATGCCCGCGGGATTCTTCGAGGGTGCTGTTGTGCCAAGTACACGCCCGACGGTCTGGACGAGAACCGAATGGAAGCGCGGTCTGGGGGGATTCGACGCGCCGAAGGAGCTGATCGCAGCCGTGTATGGGAAGCGAGGAGAGAGGAGGCAATCCGGAGCGGGCGACCCTTCAATGATCCAGACGCAGTTCTTGCCTCGATTTGGATGGGGAGAATACGGAGAATATTTCCAGGTCTGCTGCATATCGAGAGGAGCGGCAACGACAGGACCTGGAAAGCTATGCGCTGCAGGGCGCGGAGCTTAAGGCGAACTATCCAAATTACGAGTAAGAGACGTCGCCCCTCGTCCGTGAGATCTTCTGACATATTCTCAGGCTGAAGGTGCAGGGTGGCGGAGGGCCGCCCTAGCGTTCTCGTCGGTGACTTCATCGAGATACGCCGCACAGGGGGAACTCACCGCGCCGTGGTACCAAGGCCGAGTACACGCCGTTATGCTCGACGCCGTCAAGCTGCGCTTCCCTGACGAATTCAGCACCTACCGCGGGGCGCACTTCGACGTCCGCTTCGTCCTCAACCGGCTCTCCTACCGGCGCATGCACGACGCGCTCGCCAATAAAAACAAGCCCATGCGCATTCTCTTCCCGGCTGCACAGCACGTCAAAGCCCGCGAGCCTGTCACCGCGGCGCAGATGGATGCTGTGCAGCCGGTGAACCGCGCCATTGCGGACGACGAGGAGCAGCTACGCACGATTGCGGCCATCCTGCGGCTGCCACCCGGATCGCCGCCGCTCATCGTCTTTGGCCCGCCGGGCACGGGGAAGACGTCAACCATCGTTGAGGCGATCCATCAGCTGCTTTGCGCGACCCCGACGCGCGCATCCTCGCGTGCGCGCCGAGCAACACCGCCGCGGACGGGCTTGCCCAGAAGCTGACCACCGCGATGCTCGACTCGACGCAGCTCTTTCGGCTGAACTCGCTCACACGTAAGGTCGCGGACCTCCCGCCCGGCACTGAAGCGCTTCAGCATGATTAACGACAACACGGTATTCGCGGTTCCACCTACGGAGCGCTTGGCGAGCTACCGCGTCGTCGTGTCACGTGTATATCTGCAGGAGTTCCGCGGGGCTAGGAATCCGAGGCGGACACTACGACTGGGTTTTCATCGACGAGTGCGCTCAGGCGACGGAGCCGGCGGCGATGATCCCGTTGAAAACGCTGGTGAACAAGGACACGAACGTCGTGCTGGCGGGAGACCCGCAGCAGCTCGGACCTATCGTGCATTCGAACTACGCCAGCGTGTTGGGGCTGAAGGAGAGCTACATGGGCCGACTGATGGAGCAACAAGACGTTTACGATCTGAACAGGTGGCAGGGTGTGACGTGAGTGGTCTTCTCATTCTACTCTTAACATATGCAAATCTTACATGTCTACAGTATCATGAAGCTCATCAAGAGCTTCCGCTCGCACCCAGCTTTGCTCGACTACTCCAATCGGCGCTTCTACAACGGCGAGCTCGTCCCTAGCGCGGACCCGATCCTGACGCACAGCATGGAGGGGTCGGAGATCCTTCCCAAGAGAAATTTCCCGATCCTCTTCCACGCAGTTATTGGTCGCGACGCGCGTGAGAGATCCTCGCCCTCCTTCTTCAACGCCGAAGAGGCGTCTTTGGTGAAAAAGTACTGCGGCTCGCTGCTGAGCGATAGAAGACATCAGCTACGTGCGTCAATTGTCTACTCCCCACTGCTGTGCAGCTTTTCACCTTGAAATGGTTTCACAGGCCCGCAGGACATCGGTGTCATCACGCCGTACCATGCACAAACGCAGAAAATCGCTAGTCTCGTCGACCGAGATGAGAGATTGCGGGGTATCACTGTGGGCAGCATTGAGCAATTCCAGGGTCAGGTCAGCAATCTTGATATCCTGTCTTCATAGTCCCTGGTTGTCGAAGCTGACCTTATTGCAGGAACGTCGCGTGATTATTATATCTACTGTGCGCAGTAATGAGGACTTCCTGGTCTCCGACATACGTCGCATGCTCGGCTTCGTAGCCAATCCTCGTCGATTCAATGGTGGTATTGAGTCCTTTCTCTTTACTGCTCAGACGTCTTGCTGATCACCATGCGCTCAGTTGCCATCACGCGTGCTCAAGCCATGCTCATCGTCGTCGGTAACCCGAGGATCTGTCTCTCGACATTAACTGGCGTGGCTTCATGAACTACGTCCACAACAAAGGCGGGTGGCGGGGCGTTCCGATTTCATGGGATCCGAATGAGGAGCTAGAGCCTGGACCGGAGGGATACGACGGGCGGATGAACCGGCTCGCAGCAGAGCAGGCGCGTGACTTGCTGCAGCAGTTGCGGGCGACTGTAACGCAGGAAGAGGAAGGTGGCGCTGATCTGGATCTGTCTGATGACGAGAGTGTGGGACGATGCCCCTGCTGTCTTCCGCGAGGATGAGTAGGATTTCGACAATGATCTTCTTGAATATGTGGCACGAACTCGATGCTCGTCTGATGCTCGCTGATGTTTATGTACCTGCCCACAACATACTACCGTACACATGAATAGCATCTTCACTCTGTTATGCACCCTTCTGGGGGCTCAACATTTTTCTCTTGCGGGGAGTCTGAAAGTTCAACCTCGGTCACGTGCGTCGTTCGTTCGGCCGAATTGCTCGACGATCAGAATTTCAATTTCCATTAGCAAGTCATCTTCCTCCTATGCACTCATAACATTTCTTTACTTATACTTTTCCCCTTCTTCTCCTCCTGCCATGGTCTCCCCGACATCCTCGCGCGCTTCTTCCGCGTCTTCGTCGCCACCAAGAACTCCTCCGAATCTACACCAGAACAGCATCGATCCATCCGCGAAATGGCTAGTTCAGAAGTTCGGAGGGACAAGTGTAGGCAAGTTCCCTGTGAAGATCGCGCAGGAGATCGTAGCGTGCGTACTGCAACGTTTCTTGAACACAGAAATTGACGGATGTGCAGAAACTACGTCGACGATAATAAGGTCGCTGTAGTATGCTCCGCACGCTCGGGCTCGACCAAAGCGCTCGGCACGACCAGCCTCCTTCTCAGAGCCGCGTCGGAAGCCCTACGACGCGGCCCCTCAGGCCCCAAGCGCAATGGCAGCGTCGACACTCCTGGCATCATGACCCCTGTCACCAAGAGTGTCTTTGGTTCCTCCACTACTCCCCCACAATCCACCTCCCCACCATCCAGCCCCCGCGCGCGTAATGGGTCTTCTGCACGCGATGGGTCTCCTACCACGTCATTCGGCGGCTTCACACCAATGACTCCGCCGCCCCCGGACTTCCACGCCACCGCCGATATCATCCGGCAAGAGCATCTCAAGGCAGCTAGAGCATCAGTGCAGGACCCGGATATTCGTAGGCAGCTTGAGGACGAGATCGAGCGAGACTGCGACTGGTTACTGCATTATCTGTCAGCTGCGCAGGTATGTGTACTCTAAATTCTCCCAGAAGGTTGACTGAAGCACTTGCAGATCATCGACGAGGTATCTCCACGCTCAAGAGACACTATCGTCGGCCTTGGGGAACGCCTCGCCTGCAAAATCATGACGGCAGTGCTGCGTGATCAGGCGAGACTCTTTCGCCATAGCTCGCAATGCCCTTCTGACCCATTCACTACAGGGTATAGATGCAGAATACGTGTCTTTGGATGACATCGTACCCCAGGTCGACGACTCCGATAACGCTCTTGGCTCTGGCTCCCTGGACCAGGGCTTCTACGACAACCTGACTGTCGCTCTCGGCGAGCGCATACGGCAATGCGGGTCTCGCGTACCTGTGGTCACCGGTACGGATCCTGCTCATCGAAATAGAATGCGTTTTCTCATGTCGGCCTTCAGGCTTCTTTGGGCCAGTTCCTGGCTCGTTATTGCAACAGGTTGGCCGCGGTTACACCGACCTTCTGTCCGCGCTACTCGCGGTTGGCCTCGAAGCATCCGAGCTTCAAATCTGGAAGGAGGTCGATGGAATATTCACTGCCGACCCGCGCAAAGTACCTACCGCGCGCTTGCTGTCTATCATATCTCCCGACGAGGCCGCCGAGCTCACCTACTATGGCAGCGAGGTCGTGCACCCCTTCACGATGGAGCAGGTCATCCGCCGCAAAATTCCCATCCGTATAAAGAACGTGGATAATCCACAAGGCGGCGGGACGGTCATCTTCCCCGACCACGACGCAGACGCGGTCCAGGTGGAAGAGACCGGTGGAACCGTGCCGGAGCCAGCATCGCTAACGATGCTGGAAAACCTGTCGCTTATGGCGGAGGCGCACCATCATCGCAAGATGCCCACGGCAGTCACGATTAAGGAGAAGATTGTCGTGCTAAACGTCAACTCGAACCGGAAGAGCGTCAGCCACGGTTTCCTCGCGGGCATCTTCAGCACGCTTGACCGCTTCGGCGTCGTTGTCGACCTCATCAGCACTAGCGAGGTGCACGTCAGTATGGCCATCGAGGATTCGCTAGCGCAGAAGCTACTCGACCGCCTGGTGACGGAGCTCAGGAAGAGCGGCACTGTAAGTATCCAAATGCGATATTGTTTTTCTGCCGACTGACAAGGGCGCAGGTGTCAGTCCATCCTGAGATGGCCATCCTCTCCCTCGTCGGCAAGCAGATGCGCAATATGGTCGGCATAGCCGGCCGGATGTTCACGACGCTGGCGCAGGGCAATGTCAACATCGAGATGATAAGCCAGGGCGCGAGCGAGATCAACATCTCATGTGTCATCGACGCGCACGACGCTATCAAGGCGCTCAACCTCATTCACCAGAGCTGCCTCAACATCACGCCGGAGCCGGCCGCAGGTACGTTCTCTTCACCCTTATCCTCCGCCGTCTCCCACTCACGTCTCGCACAGGCCCCTGGCTCTTTTAAACAAAAATAATCAGGCTCCCTGAGCCATGTAGCACTACCCGTACTCCTGTAATACCGCATCCTCCGAGGCAGGCTCCAACATGCCGTCGGGGGCGCGCATCCAACTGCGCGCCCCACCGTCGTTGGCTCCAACGCCACCCACCCTCCCTCTGGCTCCAACGCCACCCGAGTCGCTGGCTCCAACGCCCGCTCGTCCTCCCGCGCTGGCTCCAACGCTGGCCGGGCACGATGCCCTCACATCGTACTTGGGCAATGTCACTGGCGATTTTTACCCAGAAATGATTTGCGTGTGCTTCCTTCAACGGGCACGATGACGGAGGTGCGTGCTGCTGCTCTGACCAGAATGCGACACCAGGCGAGTGGACACGAAGATCTGACATTCGCGAGGACTGCATGCTTCGTTCAAAGAGGTATGTCTAGTCCGCCCGCAACGCCTTTCAACACGAGCATTTCAGTTCCCTACCGCTTGTCGTCGACACGAGTACACGTTGTAGTCTCATCTACTGCGAATGAAGAAACGTGCCGCGTCTCCATCACTCAGGAAGCGAAGATACGCAGTATCGATGTTCAGAAGAATAAGTTTACAAAAACGGTACAGGGTCACCGGTCATGCCTAGTATCCTCTCAGTTGGGCACGCAGACGAGCACGCCGCTGCCGTCCTTGTGGCAGACTAAAACGTTGTCAGCGTCGGGCACAGCGCGCGCGAGCTGCTCTAGACTCACTGCCCTCCGCCGTACCATCGGCGCTCTTGAAGGCGCAGTCATGGCCCTCGCCGTAGTGGTTGCTGCCGTTGCAGGCGTCGACTGTTAGGCACGTAAGTCGTGATGAATGCGACGATGTGAAGGTCTGGCTTACCAGGGTTGTCAGCGAGGAGGGTCGCTGCGGACGCCTGCCCGACGACGAAAGACAGGGCGGCAATGGCAAGAATGGCGAACTTGTACATTGTTGTAGGTGTGAAGTAGGGATGAGTTGCTGTTGTGAGTGCTGCGGTAGGGTGCTTGCTGAGGTTCCGAAGAAAAGGGAGGATGCTTTTATACGAAGTTGATGTGAGTCCGTCATCTCGGTGAGTCCGATCGCGTTACCACAGGACTTTGGGGCTCTGATGCGGTAGTGCGGCTATAGTACAAGTTGCATGGCCTCTGCGTGCGGGAGCTGCTACCGTATACCCTGGGGTGTTTCCTGTGTAGCGGAGGACTTCCGAGATTGAGAAGCATAGGCTGTGTGGCAAGCGTTTCGTGGGGATGCCCCTCTGTCTCGTGGAGTCCTGTGGGGCTGCGGGAATACATGGGTGGGCGAGTGGATCCATAAGGGTGAGGAGGGTGTCGCATAGCTTGTAAGTAAATGAAGGTGAGTGAGTCTACTTGCAACATCGATCAGGGTTAATCACGGCTGTTGGCTAATATCAAGCAGATAGATTCGTTTCATCAACTGTATATTGGCGTGTATAGAAGGCTCCGCCTTGCAGCGAGACGCTGTCTCGTCTCAAAGGGCTGCGCTTTGTGACGATCTGTATTCGAAGCAGCTTGTCGAAGACTCGAACGGCAAAATTGGCCCACGTAGTAGCCGTTCTACGCCACTCTCTTCGATTGCCACAGCTCATCTGTCGCTCACATCTCTGAATTTGTATCGACGATGAAAGGATGGGCCACTCCACCCTCGGACCTGAGCTGGGAGCATCGTCGATGCGCCCGCTGATGCGCTGACGGGGGTGCGTGTCTTCATTCATAGTGGCGTTCACTCTAGGTTCTCGGTTTCGAGGACTGTGCATTCACTTGGCTATAGCAAAGGCTCCAAACCTTCTGCTGTCGCTGTGGAGCAATTGCAACCCGTCTCCTGCGAGTCATTGACCTGCATTTACTGCAAAATCTTGCGCTTTAACCGAAGGTCAGTCTACAGCCTGCGTCATAAAAATCTCGGTGTGCTATATAAGCCTGCCACGCTGACCTGCTCTTTCCTCAGAACCATCCAGCTACCTACCAGCCACTCAAGACCCTCCAAGCCCACCTCATCACTCACCATGTACAAGTTCGCTGTCCTCGCCATCGCCGCTCTTTCGTTCGTGGTCGGGCAGGCGTCCGCCGCCGCGCTTCTCGCCGACAACCCTGGTCAGTTCCATCTCTGCAACGAAGTAACGCTTGTACTGACACGGCCCTCCAGTCGATGCTTGCAATGGCAGCAATGATTACGGCGAAGGCCACAGCTGCGCCTTCAAGAGCGGCGACGGCACCGCAGAAGGAGGTAAGGCTTGCTTCAAGCACCCTCGAAGTATTGCTACTCACAATTCCCCTTTCAGTGTGCCACTTCAACGCCAGCAACGTCCTCGTCTGCGAGACGGGCTGAAGGCTCGGCGAGAAGGTTTCTAACGCAATGTGTACTGTAATATGATATATTATTGTTGAACGACGGGTCAGATGTATGTCAGAATGGGGAACTGTCTGCGCACCGATACCGTGAAAGGCGATGTTCCCAGTGAGAAAATGTCACTTGAGCTCTTCCGGTACTCGTTCGGCATGTCGTTCCATTGCGACATCAGCCTGTCTGAACTTTGCCGCTTTATGTAGCATTTGCTTTGGAAACGCGTTCATGAACTCATGTCACATTTGAGTTCAAGCGCTGAAGAGGGCAGGATTGAAGCTGGGTTGAAGGCAAGCAGGTTTTGGCTGCAGACGAGCGCAGGCTCAGGCCCAGGTCCAGCCAAATACCAGGAGAGCGGAAGAGTTTGCTATGAGAAAAGGAGAGATGGTGGTGGCCCGACCACCGTCCTTCCGTCCTCCGCTTCCGCATCGACAGATGCAAGGGGAGTGAGGGATGGAGAGTGGCCGGTGTGATTGGTGTACCGGCGCTGTCAAAGGCACGCTTAGCCCAAGGTGCATATCTGATCTCGTTCCCAACTCATCTTTGAACGCCCCGGGACCATTGGCAACCCTTCCGCCTTGACGTTGAGATCTGAAATCCAGCCAGTCCCAGCCATGGGCGCCTAGAGGGTCAGACCCCATACTCGCCCGCGGAAGCCGTCCACCAGCCAGCCAGATGTCCCAGCCGAAGTGCAGGCGACCACGTTTGAGCCAACTCGAACGCATGCTTTTGGACGATCCCATGCCCGACTAGCGTCTCGAGCTCGGTCGATACGTGTACCTGACATGGGCCGTCCGCAACGCGTTTGGCGGGTGGTACTGGCAGTCAAGTAGTGTCAGCGTATTGTTCTTGCGATGGAATGGGGAGGGAAGAGTGAAGAGAGCGTGCCGTTAAATCGCAACGCCGAAAACGCCAGGATCGAAGGTAGCGCAAGGTTGATGTCGATATAATTTCACTGTTAGCTGCAGGCTCTGAGGAAGAATTCACGATACTTATCTGGCGGGAGCCCGTCGGTGCAAACACGCCTAGGCGGGATGGTGGTCGCAGACAAGGACAACGACGGAAGGAGATGCAGCCAAATGGAGACGCACGCGATTGATATATCCGTTTTACCTGTGGCTGTGTCACCTTTCTTGATGGTGGCGGTGCCGACTTTTCTTCAACCACCATGGCGGGCCAAGCAGCGTAGACCGGAGTCCTCCCATGACAAGCGGAGGACTTGGTCACCAGGCTACAAGCAGCGCTAATGAAGCTCGCCGACTTTTACTTCCTTCTTCATATTTCACGGTCGCTCAACATGCAGGATTGTGTAACCTGTCTTTGCAGGAAATGGAATGATCTTGACCTGGCCTTACAGCTGTCCACCATGGGTCAAAATTGCTGGCGCTTAGACGCGGACCCAAGATCAGAAATTAATGCGGCTGCCGGTATGACTATGGCTACAGTTTCAACACATATGCAGCAATTCTCTCGAAGCTTAACTCAATCTCATTGACTTGAATATCTATCGTTCGACGACCCGGGTCACACACCTTCTACGGATCGCAACAACACGCGTGTCCGAGGGAACTATCCGATAGTAGGAATGAGGCCGATCTCCTTGGTTCATGGGCGCCGTGACCCCACATATATGAAGTACCCCGACGCTCTTGGCCAGCCCCCGCTGCCCGCCTAAAAGTCGACGTCCATCCTGCTCTCCGACCGCCTCGTCGGCCACGACGACCGCCTGGACGCCCTCTTCACGTCTGTGAAACCGCGCAGCTAGCGTGCGCCAACATTGCCGCGCCCCAACGCAGACTTTGACAGCTTCGACGCGCAGGATGCCGTGTACTGTCGCTGATATTGAGGAGGAGAAGTCCAAAGCGAATGCGCCCAAGCAGGACTACTCCTATCAGCTTTCTCCTCGGCAGGCTGCAACGACACAACGAGTCTGAAAAGAGGCGGCGAAGCTGGTATGATCTGTCAATATAGACTCGAGAGGGAAGGCTTACAGTTATGCAGAATGCAAAGCCAACCGTAAGCAAGATACTCGACGCGCTTCTGGGAGTTCATCATGTGCCTCCAGTAGGGAGCTGCCCCTGGAAATTATGAGCGGTTAGAACTTCCGAGTGTCATTCCAGCCGTAGGTGGGGCCTCACCAAACCTAACCGGGGACGGTGCATCTAGCACGCATACCATGAATATCGACGACGATGATGTTGAGTACTCGGAAATTGGAGCGCGCTTGAGACGTCCTCCGCGAGCTCGTACAATATGGCGAACAACTAGGTCGGGCCGCTAGGCTGATCTGTGACCCTTTCAACTCGATTCGTGTGGTAATGCCATCTCTATCTCTGTACATCTTGCTCTTGTCCAGGTCGCATCATGGTCGCATCCCCATCGTCTTTGATGTTCTTGGACGATTTGATTGGTAATTGCACTGTAACTGGTAACTCCCAAGCACTGTATTCGCGCATGTCCTACTATACAACATGATTAGATTATGTACATCAATGTATCGCGTACTTTTGCTTCACAGGCCCGTGCGCCCTGCCGCCCTCACGGTGCCCTCGATGTTCAATTCCGGCAGCTTTTTGGCCGCATCGCCTTCAGATGGCGGCGGGATGAAGCCCGCGCGGATCAACCACGCCAAGTACATCCCCATCAGCTCCTCATCCACCGTCGAACTCGTCTTCTCCCCGTGCGCTGCAAGCAGCGCGACCGTGTTCCGATCGTCCAGTTCCGGGCTCTTCGTGCTCGTCGGCAGGTCGTCGAGCACAAAGTGCAGGAGCGGGAAGAGCGCGTTGTCAGCCGCGCCGGACATGACGTGCTGTTCGAGCTTGCGGCGCCAGAGCACATACTCGCAGGGCGTGACGGAGAAGCCGTACGTCGCGAGCGCGCCGAGCATGGCGTTGTACGTCGGTAAAGGCGCGGCGGTGATGTGCAAGACGGCGAGAGGGTCGGATGGCGGAGGAGTGAGGGCGGCGAGGGCGGTGCTGCGCGCGACGTGGTCGACGGGGACCATGTTCACCGTGTTGTTCATGTCTGGCGTGTTGCCAAGCTGGATGCAGCCCTTGACCATGCGCCACAAGAAGTCGTCCGTGTTCGTCACTGCAGCGTGTCAGCCGACATTCATTTACTATGAAAGACGAAGTGCTCACCCGCCGTCTTGGAATCGCCCACGACATACCCAGGCCGCACGATGTGGCCGCGCAGTCCCCGCTTGCTCGCCTCGAACAGCAGCTTCTCCGACACCCACTTGCTCTGCCCGTACCCAGTCTTGAGCGTGTTTCGTGCGCCCTCTAGGTCGTCTGCCTCCGGCACGCCACGGTATTCCGACCTGTTGTTGTTCACCAATGTCTCCGATAGCTCAACATAGTGCGTAGAGTCGATCGCAGAAGTTGACGACACGAACGCGACATGCTTCGGCCTGCCAGTCGCAGCGAGCTCAATCACCGTAAGCGTCGATAGCACGTTCGCCGCGCGCAGTTTGTCGTAGGGGTATACCCAATGGACGAGCGCGCCATTGTGCAATACAACGTCAGCCTCATCGGCGATGCGCGTCCAGGCGTCACCCAAGCCAAACTTGTCCAAGCTCAAGTCGCCGGTGACGACCTCGAGCCTACCGCTCTCCGTCCACCGGTCGTCCCACACACCGCGGTCGACAGATCCCTCCCGAAGGCGCGCCAGCCCCTTGGCAACGTCGCCCGCCCTCACCAGGCAGATCACCTTCGCTACGCGCTCCGGCCGATCGAGAAGATCCTTCAACACGAACGCCCCGAGGAAGCCTGTCGCGCCCGTGAGGAACACCGTCACCTTCTTCAACGCAAAGTCCTCCGGCAGCGGCGCATACGTCTCACGCAAACTGGGCAACAGAGCATCGAAGTCCTTCCCGTACTCGACTGCAGGGACGCCCTTCTTTGAAAGCACCGCCGCCGGCGCACCGGGGTCCACCTTCTTGTAGTCGAGCCCCAGGTCCGAGTTCCGCAACGTGTCCACAGCGCCAACAAGCCCTTCGATCGTCGGCTGCTCAAAGATAAGGCCAAGTGGCGCGTCCACAGCGAATGTCTTGCGGATCTCAAACACAAGCCGTGTGGCTAAAATTGAGTGCCCGCCGAGGTCGAAGAAGCTCTCGTCGATAGGGACAGGCTGAGGAGCATTGGGGAGGATCCTGGACCAGATGGCCTGGAGCGCCTCTTCCGTGCTGCTGCCAGCACGCGCAGGGGCGGCGGCAGCCTGAGCAGTGTCAGGGAAGGGCAGCGCTGGCTTGTCGATCTTGCCGTTCGGGTTCAGAGGCATGCGCTTCAGCGGGACGAACACTGACGGAAATATGTTAACGAATATCAACGCAATCTCGAGCGACCAACTTACGTGTAGGCACGCTGTAGCTCGGCAGCTTCTTCTTGAGATGCTCGCGGATATCCTTGATGAGTCGCCTATACTTGCGCATCCCCTCCGCCACACCCTTCCCATCACCCCCCTCCTCCGGAATATCGCTCGCGTACGCATCCAGGCCCGGCCCATCGAGCGGCACAAAGTAGCTCACAAGGATCTTCTCCTCGTCCTTGTCGCGCCTGACCAGGGTCACATTTTCCCTCACCAACGGATGCTGGCTCAGATGCGTGTCGATCTCGCCCAGCTCGATGCGGAACCCACGGATCTTCACCTGGTCGTCCGCGCGTCCAGTGCACTCCACGATCCCGTCTGGCATGTACCGCCCTAGATCGCCCGAGCGATACATCCGGTCGCGCACGCCCTTCCAGTGCAGCGCCTCGGACCCCGGGAAACCTTCCTTCGGGTGCCGGATGGTGTCCTTCGCCGCCGGCGCGCCAGCAGCGAACCAGTTGCTGACGAACTTCTCCGCAGACGCGTCCGCATCGAGGTAACCCTCGGCGAGCCCGCCCGACCGCACGTAGATCTCGCCCACCTCGCCCACCGCGCACGGCACGCTCTTCTCGTGGCGGTTGACGACAAGCAGCTGCACGTCGATCATGCCTGCGCCCGCGGGCATGATGTCCTTCTGTGTTGCCAGGAAGGTCGGGTCCTGCGCCACAGGTGGGATCGCGAAGTAGGATACCGCGCGCTGCGTCTCGGTGGTACCGTACATGTTGATGATGCGCACGTTCGCCGCGAGGGACTGCAAGCGCAGGCAGTCGCGCTTGGTGAGGACGTCGCCGACGAAGAAGGCGTTGCGGAGGGAAGGGATCTGGCGCGTCGCCTGTGCGGACAAAAGCTGGCCCATGGCGGGCGTAAGGTGAGTGACCGTGACCTCGCTGTCGGCCATCCACTCTGCGAGACGGCCTGGGATACCGATGTCGTCCGCGGTCGGCACATGCAGCTCCGCACCAAAGAACAGAGGCGTGAACACTGGGATAGGTCAGATTTTGCAGGGGAGATGCTATAAGTAGATATATGCGCACTATCTCGTTGTATGGGGTCGTGCGCGATCCCGCTCAGCATGGTGAACTTTGCCGTCTCTCGGAGCCCAAACCGCTCACCCATCCAGAGGAAGAAGTGGGTAAGACTGAAGTGACGACCCTTGACGCCCTTTGGGATACCCGTCGAACCGCTGGTAAATGAGAGCGTGCCGACGCTGTCAGGACCAAGAGCGACATTAGGATCGATGTCGGCCAGATGGACCTGCGAATGGAGGACATCCTGACCGTCTGCTGCTAGACCACCGTCAATCGAGCCGTCCGCATGGACTTGTACTGCTGGTACTTCCACGCGCAATTGCAATTCAGTGGAAAGGAACTCGCGCACAGAGGGGCCAATGGTGCCTGCGCCTTTGAGGACGACGAGCGCTCGAGGCTGTGCTACTCGCAAGTAGATGATCTGGCGGGAGGCAGGATATGCGGGGTCTACGCATGTATGAGGCTTTCGAACTACATCTCGGTTACGACGACGTACCAATGACAGAAAACGTCGCGCCGACTTTCAGCACCGCCATCACGGCGACAACGAGATCAACGCTGCGATGCGCATAAACCATCACGACCTCCTCCCGCTGGACGCCGGCAGTCAGGAGATGGTGCGCAAGAATGTTGGAGGCGCGGCGTATTGCGCCGTAGGTGAAGGTGACCTTCTCCTGAGGATCGGAGAGAGTGGGTGCGGGAATGCTCTGTACGACGCATGGTCGGTCTGGCCACTGCTTCGCGTTGCGCGTGAAGACATCGGTGATCGCTCCCTTCCACCCGCACCAATCGAGGTCCGCCGTCGGATCGGGCAGCTTCGCGCGCTGCGAGGGCGTGAGGAGTGGGATTGAGCCCACAGGCGCGACGGGGTTCGCCGAGGCCTTGCGCAGGAGCACGGATAGCTGCTCGACTATGTGGGCGATGCGCGCATGCGTGAAGAGGAGCGAGTTGTAGACGATGCGGAGGGAGATGCGCGGGGCGAGTGAGGCGTGCGAGGAGGCGCTGCCGCGAGTGATGAAGACGGTGAGGTCTGAGGTCGCGCTGGTTGCGCTGAGGAACTGCTCCTTCGCCTCGTCCGTACCGTCGAAGAAGCGCACGCGGAAGATCGGGCCCTGGAGGGCCTCGTTCTTGTTCAGAGCGTGCACGATCGAGTCGAAGGGGACGGCGTCGCGCTCGGCCTCGTCCTCGACTTGTTGTACGCGACGCAGGATCGCCCAGAATGGATCGGCGGGTTCCACTGACAAACGCAGGACGAGGGGCTCGCGGGCCGAGGCGGAGGACGAACCGATCACAATGTCTGTGTCGGCGGTGTATCGATGGAGGAGGACGGTGAATGCGGTAAGGACGAGTTGGAAGGCGGAGGGGCGATTGGTGGGTGACGCAAGCTCATCGTCCTCGTCCTCGTTCTCGTTGAAGATTGCGAGCTTGAGCAGGCCGAGGGCGGTTTGCTCGGAGAGTTCTGCTTGGTGGACGGCCTCGACGACCTTGTTGCTCCCCGATGGGCGAGGATAATCGGTGGGGAGTGAGATCGCGGGCAGATTTTGCAGCCTGGAGACGACCCTCGACAGCCTGCCATCGTCCGCCATGGTCAACGTCGTGTGCAAGGCGGTTTGTCGTCCGCCGATCGTCGAGTCACTCGAGATATATGCGGTCACATGTCCTGCAGATCGTTACGCGTGTCGCGTCCAGGTCGCGTCGACGTCGCATGACATCGGTTCCAGGCTCCACAATGAACGCTCTCGAGCACAAGGAGAACATATGAACGGCTGAGTACGCCAAGTCGAAGCTTGAAGGCGAGAAAATTAGAATGCACAGTATGCAAGGACGCGTAGTTCTCACACGCACCCGAGCTTCCTGAAGTGAAGAGCATGCTACTTGAATCGTTGCAATGTCCTAAGACACCTT
Source organism: Schizophyllum amplum (assembly GCA_007026445.1). Classification (NCBI taxonomy): domain Eukaryota; kingdom Fungi; phylum Basidiomycota; class Agaricomycetes; order Agaricales; family Schizophyllaceae; genus Schizophyllum; species Schizophyllum amplum. Next base: position 397,044 of record VDMD01000022.1, on the reverse strand, counting down.
CAGTTGCCTTCAGCGCAGATGTGCATCCTTATACGAGGTCCTAAAGCTAGTTAGTCGAGACACTGAAGCATCGGTCCACCAACATACCTTCTAGTCTCCATTATGTGTGTCATATGATTAGCCGTTGCACAGAAATGCTATGTATAGTGCTCAATGAGGACCACATATCTCTGCCAACGGTGGTGCACATTGTGGTCGGGCAGCACCAGGGCAGCACGGACTGGCAGTGGACAACATACGAATGTTGCACAGCCACCATCGAGTCCGTCCCCATTTGGTTACTTCTCCTTTCATCCCTTCCTTTGTTTTTGCCCTCGACCACCGTTGGCTTCACTGACTTCTTTCGCGCCGCCATTCCCTTAAATCGTGCTGACTTCCATCATGAGTTTTCAAGATATTTGGACGATGGATGTGCGGACAATAGTAAAATACACGGTATGCAGACAAGGGTGGTCAAAAGCAAGAAGTACAACAGTAAATAACAACGTCGGCATGGCATAGTTCACAAGAAATGAGGAAAGGCCGAGGAGCCAATGAACTGAGTTAAGCCTAAGAACTTAACGGCCATCATCACTCATCATGTCGTAAGAGCTCGCGGAGGATGTCTCGAGCGCGCTCCATTCGTCCTCGGATGAGTCAAGGCCGTCGATATCCATGGCCTCCCTTGCCGCTGCGGCTGAAGACATGCTGGGCTCCACAGATACATCCCGAGTAGAAGGCGGTGATGGCGCCCGACTGTGTGCAGGCGACGCCTCCCTGCTCGAAGCCTCCGAGGGCGCCCCGTCGTTGATCATGCGTATGGTCTCAGTGCTCGACGTCCGGCGCACCGTGTGCGAGTATGTCTGCTCCCAGCGGAGGAGCTCCTCACGTTCTCTAGGGCGGCTGTGAGCACATTGCGCGATACAGATGCAAGCAATTGAGGGCGCATAAACAAGCGACGGGGCACGCAAGTAACGCAGTGACACCTCAGGCTCGAGCGCCCCCACAGCCAAAACCCGATCCGAAGTTCGAACAAGAGAAAAGGGATTGGATTTCAAGTACAAAGGCGCACCTCGCATGCCTCGCAAAAAGCTCTTCCCAAATGCCCGGCGGCGCCCCCCGGCGCAACTTGTCCGCCACAGGGCGCATCACCCAATCAGTCGCAAGCATTGCTGTGGTCGTCTCGTCGCGCCACTGCGCCTCCAGTGGAGACCAGAACGCCGCGCGCTGCGTGCCCTCGTGTGCGAAGCCGCTGTAAGAGAACGATCAGTATACGATGATGAATTAGCATCGAGCGTTTGAGAGCAATGCTGCCGGAGGAAGGCTCAACAGGAGGGGTTAGTAAGCACGAGGAAGCGCGAAGCACGACGCAACAAGGCAGCCTTACAGCCCAAGCAGATAGCAAAACACGGCAACAAACAACGTACGCTTTGGTGAACAGTCCCAGCGCCCGATGTTTCTCAATGCCAGCACCCAGGACAAACGCCTGCACCCTGTGCGCACTCATTTTATCGAAAGCTTGCGGGAGGACGGCGGCGAGGACCAGCTGGCCGAGGCCCCGGTGGCGGTAGTCTGGGGCAAGAACGAGGCCGATGTTGAGGATTGACGCGGCTTCAGCGCGAACGAGCCCTTCGGCCTTTGCACGGACGAGGTACACGAAGCCAGCAGGCGCACCGTACGGCCGAGTCTCGGGCCAAGTGGAATCCGCCGGGGAGTAATCAGCAGCGGTGATGGCATTGAAGGAGTAGTCCGCCGCGGGCTGAAATGAGGTCTCGGTGTTGTCGTCTGTCGCATCGTGGGCAAGGACGGTCTGCTCCTGCGCATGGTAACTTGCGAGAAGGGCGTCGTTGGCTGTCCTGTTATCTAGGAGGATCTTGTTTGCGACTGGCTCCGCATTCTGTAAAACGGTTAGCCTTCCCTCGCGGGCCTGAGTGGACAGACCGCACCTGCTTCCGCAGCGGAAAGGCTCGCTGTGTCGCTTCAGCCTGCTCAGGAGGAAGGTACTGAGTGTGCTCCTCCCAAGTAGACGAGCTGGCTTTCTGCGCGCCGGGCGACGGCAGCGAGTTCGAGCTGAGGTTAGGCGCCGCGCTGAACGCCGACGCCCAGGGATATTTCTTTGATTGGGCCGAGCTCACACTGGGGGCCTTAGGTGCAACTGGTTTGGACTCTTCCTCCTTGACATCGACGACGGCGAAGTACGCGGCGTCGTGCGCGAAGCTGATGAGGTCTGCGTTCGGGCGCGCGGCGATGTCGGCGCATGATAGCTGCGCAGTTTCCCAGAGCGTGAAGAGGGCGTCCAGGCGGTCGTCCTGGCCGACGAGGCGGTCGGAGAGCAGGATGGTGGGCGTCGACTTGGGAGCGGGCATTGTGGGGACTGCGGAGCGCAATTAACAACGCTGGCGGGGTGTATATGTGGGGTTACGGCGCCCATGAACCAAGGACACTGCCACCAGATAGGCGCCGTAGATGCCATGCGTGTTGAACTTCCGTGGGAGTTGGAGAACGCGCGTGACCGTTAAACTTGAACGGCTGTATGTTGGTAGTCTCCCGTATGCAGCCATTCTGCAAATGTTGGGCCGAATCGGTCGAGTTTGACTAGCAGTGACTCGAGAGTAACGCTGCATGTTCGTTGACGGCATCGTTCTTGGCCCCACGCTTTCCGAATCAACCAGACCACCGAGCAAGCAGAATCCAACCATGCAAAAGGTTGATATGAACCGTTCAGTCCGAATATGGGCTCTTCCAGGCGCGTCAAATAAACATCGACGGAAGATGAGCCAAGTTCAACTTGTTGTGAGTGTATTTTGGAAGTTCGGCCGACATCTGACCGCGTTAGTGCGGTCATTCGCGCCCAATGGCGTATGTTCAGCGACCGTAAAACATGAAGAAGGAAGCAAAAATCGGTGAGCTTTACTAGCACTGCTTGGCCCGCCATGGTGGTTCAGGAAAAGTCGGCACCGCCACCATCAACAAAGATGGCACAGCCACAAGACGAGCGGGTATATCAACCGCGTGCGCGTTCTCCATTTGGCTGCATCCCCTTCCATCGCTTTCCTTGTCTTCAACCATCACTATTCCGGCGCCCGCCTAGGCGGGTTCGCACCGACCAGGCTCCCGCTAGGGTAAGTATCCCAAGTTCTTCCCCATAAACACGGCTGATAATGAAATGATATTGATACCAACCTTGCGCACCCTCGCTGCATTGGCCTTTTCGGCGCTGCGAGTTCACGCTACGTGCCCTCTTACTCTTCCCTCCCCATTCCGCAAGAACAATACGCTGACACTAACTGACTGCCAGTACCACCCGCCGAACGCGTTGCGGACGGTCCATGCCAGGTACACGCGTCGAGAGCTCGAGACGCTGGTCGGGCATGGGATCGTCCAAAAGTACACGTTCGAGTTGGCTCAAACGCGGTTGCCTGCACTTCGGCCGGGGGAGCTGGCTGGCTGTCGGACAGGCCTCCGCGGGCGAGTATGGGGACTGACCCTCTGGGCGCCCATGGCTGGGACTGGCCAGACTTCAGACATCAACATCACACTGCGCGCAAGATCAAGATTCACAAGGCGTTTGTGGAGCTTGAATCCGCGAGCGCAAGAAAGGCGCGGGCGCTCGCGGATTCAAGCTCCACGAACGCCTTGTGGATCTTGACCTTGCGTGCAGAGCCAAGGACGAGGGGCTGCCAATGGCGAGGCAATCAAAGATGAGTTGGGCGCGTAATTAGCTAGTATGCCTCTTTGGCTAACATGCCTCGGACAGCGTCGGTACACTAACCATACAGGCCACTCTCCATCCCTCACTCCCTTCTCATCCGTCGATGCGGAAGTGGAGGAGGGAAGGACGGTGGTCGGGACACCACCATATTTCGTTTGCTCAGTATAAACTCGTCCGCTCTCCTGCTGGACCTGGGCATGAACCTGCGCTCGTCTGCAGCCAAGACCTGCTCGTGTTTAACTCTGCCCTCTTCAGCGCTTGTACTCCGATGTGATATCGAGTGTATGGAAGCGTTGTCAAAGCGAAGCCTGCATGAAGCGGCGACAACCAGACAGGCCCACTGTGGACCCAAGACCGGGTAACAGTTACCCTCTTGCCACCCGTCAATCGGGTGGCAGCCAGGATTCACCGTTATTTTGGGTGAATGTACCGGAGATGTACCAGCTTTGATGGTGAACGACCTGGTGAAGACCGGGTTATCTTCACCCGGTATTTGTCGCTTTCACCCTACGCAGGTTGAAGAGGGTGAAGGCGACAAATACCGGGTGAAAATAACCCGGTCTTCACCAGGTCATTAACCCTCAGAACTGGTACATGCATGGTAAATGTACCCGTGTATATGGTGAATTTGGCCGCCACCCGATTGACGAGTAATGAGAGGGTGACTGTTACCCGGTCTTGGGTCCACAGTGGCCGATGTCGCAATGGAACGACATGCCGAATGAGTGCGTGTCGAATGAGTACCGGAAGAGCTCGACTGATGGTTTCTCACTGGGAACATAGCCTTTCACGATATCGGTGCGCAGACGGTTCGCCATTCCTAAAATTAACTTAAATACATCTGACCCGTCGTTCAACAATAATTTATTATACTACAGTACACATTGCGCTAAATGCCTTCTCGCTGAGCCTTCAGCTCGTCTCGCAGACGAGGACGTTGCTGGCGTTGAAGTGGCATACTGAAAGGGGAGTTTGTGAGTGGCAATACTTCGAGGGTGCTTGAAGCAAGCCTTACCTCCTTCTGCGGTGCCGCCGCCGCTCTTGAAGGCGCAACTGTGGCCTTCACCGTAATCGTTGCTGCCGTTGCAAGCATCGACTGGAGGGCCGTGTCAGTACGAGCATCACTTTGATGTGCAGATACGGGACTGACCAGGGTTGTCGGCGAGAAGCGCAGCGGCGGAAGCCTGCCCGACCACGAAGGACAATGCGGCAATGGCGAGGACAGCGAACTTGTACATGGTGAGCGATGAAGTGGGTTGGAGAGGTAAATGCTTGAGAGGTTGGTATGTAGCTGGGTGGTTCTGAGGAATGAGGGGCTCAGTTCGCAGGCTTATATAGCCCACCAGAATTTTATGACGCAGGCCGTATACGCACCGTACGTTAAAGCGCAACATTTGGCAGTGCATGCAATGAGTCGCAGGAGGCGGGTTACAATTGCTCCACAGTAAATGCAAGAGACTCAGAGCCTCTGCTATAGCCGAGTGAATGCAGAGGCGTCCGAAACCGAGAATCTGAAGTGAGCGCCACTATGAATGAAGACACGCGCACTGTCGAATCCCGTCAGCCGTCAGCGGGCGCATCGACGAGGCTCCAAGCTGAGGTCCGAGGGTGGCATGACCCACCCTTGCATCGCCGATGCAAATTTGGAGTCCTTTATTCCCGCGAGCGACAGTTGGGTTGTGGTGACGGCGATTCGACGAACAAGTCACTGTTGGGGAGCTGGCTTGGAGGATTATATGCGAGCAAACGAAATTCAGATGCACCTCGCGGCTCAGCACCCAGCCAGTAGTATGTCATACGCAAGTCCTGCATCAGTAGGAAGGTCAGATATTACGCCTTGTTTGACATATAGGGCTTTTGCTTACTGTATACCCAAGAGAGTGGCATAGAACGGGTACGTGGTCCGATTTTGCCGTTCGAGTCCTCGACAAGGCTTGCAATAGAGATGATCACAATGCACAGCCATATGAGACGAGCTAGTGCCTCGCCGCAAGGTGGAGTCTTCGCTATACGCCAATATAGTGGACGAAACGGAGAGTCTACCTGCTTGATCTGTGCCAACAGCAAGTGAATACATAACCCTGATCAATGTTGCAAGTAGATTTGCTCACCTTCATTCACAAACACCCTCGTCACCCCGGGTTACGGATCCACTCACGCACTCGTGTATTCCCGCAGCCCCACAGGACTCCACGAGACGAAGGGGCTTCTCCACAAAACGCTTGCCACAGCCTATGCATCTCAGTCTCGGAACTTCTCCGCTATACAGGAAACGCACCTGGGTATAGGGTAGCAGCTCCCGCATGTAGAGGCCGTGACACTTGCAGTTGTACTGCCGCGTCAAAGTGCTTTATTCACGCATGATAGACTCACCTCAGCACCGTATATAAGCGCCTCCTCCCTTCTCTTCCAATCCTCAGCAAGCACCCTACCACAACACTCACAACAGCAACTCATCCCTTCCTCACACCTACGACAATGTACAAGTTCGCCTTCCTCGCCATTGCCGCCCTCTCCTTCGTCGTCGGGCAGGCGTCCGCCGCGACCCTCCTTGCCGACAACCCTGGTAAGCCAGACCCTCGCCTCGTCACGGTCATCACGCCTGACACGCCAAACAGTCGACGCCTGCAACGGCAGCAACCACTACGGCGAAGGCCACGACTGCGCCTTCAAGAGCGCCGATGGCACGGCGGAGGGCAGTGAGTCTTGAGCGCTTGGCGTGCTGTAACTTACTCGTTGCTGACAAAATTGCGCCAGTCTGCCACAAGGACGGCAGTGGCGTACTCGTCTGCGTGCCCAACTGAGAGGCTGCTGAGCCTGACCCTGTATCATTCTTGTAACCGTTCCTGTAAATTTATGATTCTGCCGAACACCGCCACTGCGTACCTTCGCTTCCTGAGCGATGCCGATGAGGACCCGATTCATTTGTAGCTTGTAGTGAAAAGGACTACAACATGGTATGTATCGAATAACCAGTCGACAAGCGGTAGACTGAGATGTTCATTCTTGTAAGTCGTCGAGCGCGGACTGGACTGACCTCTTGTGAATACCGCAGCGGGCCTGCGAACGGCATATATTCATGTCTGCCCGCCTGGAGTCCGATTGCAGTCAAAGCAACAGCAAGCACCTCCGTCATCGTCCCGTTGAAAAAAGCACACGGAAATCCAGTGACATTGCCCAAGTACGATGGGAGGGATCGTGCCCGGCCGACGTTGGGTCTCAGCACGGGAGGACGAGCGAGCGTTGGAGCATGAGCGACCCGTTGGAGACAGAGGGAGGATGTGTGGCATTGCAGTTAACGATGTTGGGCGCGCACCTGATATAAGCAGCAACTGACAAGGCGTTTCCGGAGTTCGCAATGGCACAGGCAGTGGCAGGAAGCAAGGCGCGTGACGGTGTAGGCTGCATGACACGCATTTGTCACGTGCACTGTGTTCGTTTTGCATCGGCAAGCTGGCTGAGCTGCCCCCTCCACCACCTCGACCACTGATCTTCTCAGTCTACAGGACTTGTCAAAGGTTGATTGAATTATGCGCGCATATGCGTGTATGAGAGATTTGTCGTGTATGCGCCCGAGATCAGCTACGCAGTCGCCCCCATCCCATACTTCAGCCCCCCACGCTCCGGCATCGTCTCCCCGTCCTCCTTATGCCTCCTATACTTCGGCTTCCCATCCACATAATCGTCCACCCTCTGCTCGTAAAATATGTGGCACGTGGGGAAGAACTTCTGCCTCCCTTCCTCCGCCGTCAATATTTTCCCGTCATCCGTCGTCCGCCTGCCCTCGCAGTCGTCGAAATCGATGAGCGCGGGGTATATGACCAGCATCTTGCGCCCCTCGTCCATGACGGGGGAGCGGCAGGTGCGGCAGGCGGCTTTGCAGGGGACTTTGTGCTCGTGAGTCTGGTCGGGGAGGTGGTAGAAGGCGAGGTTGTCGACGCCAGAGGTGAAGTGGACGTCGGTTTTGGCGAGCATGGCGGTCTTGGGGCGGGGTGTAAGTGGTAGTGAAGGAGGTAGGGCGTGGTGGCGGATGGGGAGGGGGCGGTGGAGGTTGGAAACATCGGCAAGGCGAGAGAAGCACGTACCCATTGTGCGGGCGAGCCAAAGAGCTTGTGGCAGTCGTTGCAGTGGCAGAACTTTGCTTCGACGGGCTCTTCGCACAAGATCGCATATCGCACGCGATTGCAATGACAGCTCGCTGTAGCATAGACGCGTCAGTCTCGTTCGCAAAGGCTCAACTCATACTCCGCTCGCGCTTCGCACGCATTCATGAACACGTACCTGTGTAGTACACCTTCCGCTTGTCCGCATCTGGCGGCGGTCCATATGGCGGTTGCTGCATCCAGTCATCCGTGGAGGGCTCTGGGAGATGCGGCTTCTTGTTATTATCCTGAGTGTCTGAATCCTGCGCATGTTCGCGCTTCTTCTCGTTGACCGTCGGCTTCTTGTCGCTCGCCATTGCTGATGTATTATGGGGGCTTTTGTGGTGAAATTGCTGGCTTCCAAAGGTCGGCGTCGCGTGAAAGGGTCGTCGCGAGGTAAGAACACGGTAGAGAGAGGTGCGCGGCGCGTTCCGGAAGCACAGACGCTTATGAGCAGCACGTCCAGTTGCTAGAGCACGGGTCATCGACATCATGGTGGAGGGAGGAGATGACATGCGTCACCGATGGACTCATTGGGGACAGAAGTCTGGCGAATCTCTCGACTCTCGTCACCCATGATGAACGCAGTGAACAAGGCGCGTCGGGGACCGGACCGGAGCGTCGATCATCAATCGACAACACCTCGGACCCCGTGGGGGGCTTCGAGCCCGCTCAGTACTCATTGCTATACGACTGATGCAAGATACTCATACATTGTCTTCTAGAGAATCTAGTCATAGCGCAAGATATACGACATACAGCAGATCTTTAGCGTCCAAAGTCCTTCGCGAGTCGGCCCTCCTCCTTCGCCTTCTCCTCCTCTACCTCAAGGCTCATCCTCCCGCATCTCCTCACTCCCCTGATGTGCCCTATACTTCGGCTTCCCATCCAGATAATCTCCCACCCTCGACCCATAGAAGATATGACATTTGGGCATGAACAACTTCCGCTTGTCCTTCGCGCTCTTCGCCAGGTTATCCGTCGAGCCATCCGCCACGCTTTCCGTAAAGCGGATGAGCGAGGGGAAGAGCATAATCATGTTGCGGCCTTCGTCGAGGAGCGGCGCGCGGCAGTGCCCGCAGGCGACCTTGCACGGGAGCGTGTGCCCCTGCGTGTCGTCGGGCGCGTGGTAGAAGACGAGGTGGTCGAGAGAGGAGGGCTTGAAGCGGATGCCGGTCTTGTGAAAGATGGCTGCCTGGGAGGTCGTGAGTAAATGAGAGACACGTCGATCGTGGGGAGGCGTCAAGCGGGGAGAGGTCACGCACCCATTGCACGGGCGCCCCGTGCAGCCGCTGGCACTCGCTGCAGTGGCAGAACTTGCTGTCCATTGGCTTCTCCGCGTAAATCGCGTACTCGACGCGCGAGCAGTGGCAGGTGGCTGTCGAGTTGGCGATCGGTCAGTACCTTTGCGAAGAGAGGGGGGGCGATTGTAGGGCAGTCTGATGGGGCTACACTCGCATGGGGGATCGAAGAGTCGTTTTGAAGAGGATAGTCGTGTGCAGTGATCTCCAAGTCGCGCACACCCAATACCCGCCACTCACCCGTATAATACACAACGTCCTGCCCCTCCGCGGGCCCATACGGCGGCTGCTTCCGCCAGTCATCGTCTACGATCGTCTCCTTGTGCTCCGCGAAGTCTCCCGCAGTATGCGGGTCCATGTGGCCCGTCATGTCGTCCGGCTTGGAGTTGGCGGGAGGAGTATTGGCGGGGGAGGTGCTGACGGGGGAGGAGCTGGCGAAGCTGCGTCTAGGGGTAGGTGCTGGATAGAGTGGTGCAGGAGCAAGGGTGTGCGGTCGCGGGAATGACGCGGTGGCAAATGCAGCAGCGGAAGCAAGTTCGGGAGGGAAGTGTCGAGGCTGATGAGGGCTGGTACGGGGAGGAAAGCGTTGGTATGGATGTCTTGTAGGGATACACTGAGAAAGAGCACGACGAGAGGCGAGGACAAGGCTCATATGTGCAGAACCAGAACCTGGAGTCGCTCAAAGCAACCTGCAGTTGGTTCATCCGTGATGTCATCGGGCGCCTCCCGGTCAGTCTCCCATCTACATCCAGGACCACAGTGGGCTACATCCGGACCTCAATGCATGGACCATGACAAGGACTCCGTGTGGCGAAGCCCAGCACAACGATGAGAAACCGGTCAGAGAAACGGTCACTACTTATGAAGATGAGCGCGCAGGATAAGACGGAACCCGGACCGGGACCTGACGAGCCGTCAAAGAGGCGTGATATACACGTGACTAGTGTTCGACTTCCTAAGTCCTTCATGAACTCAGGCTGAGTGATACCATAGATAGTCCATAATTACTAGACATACGGTGAGGGCCAATAGATGCCGCGAAAGCTTCATACTTTGTCGATACATCTGACAAAGGCAAGAAGGCCTTCGAGAGATTTAAATAAAAGGAACGGAAGACTCAAAGCGGGCAAGAAATAGGTACTGATATAATGAGTCGGCCACCATTGTTATGTCGGATATGGTGTAACGGCCAACATTGCCGCCTCTCATTGCAGTGTACGCGGCAGCTCGGGGTTCGATTCCCCGTATCCGAATGCGTTTGTGATCTACGCTTTTTGACATATCGCGTCGTCGATTTGATTTATGGAAAAAATGCATGTATTGTAGAATACTCAGACCATCGGGAGCTTTCTAGGCACTCGCAAGTCCGAGGAACAGAGATGAGTCGGATGAGGATGAGCGCTCTGCTGGGCTCAACGTCAAGACGACCGGTCTTTACTGGCTGCCCAGTGCCCTGGCTCATTTTTGTCACATACGCAGAAACGATCCTGTCACTGTCAGGCTCAGCAACAGCAGAATATCAGGCTGACTGTGGTAGTCTGAGCTGATGTGGCTGCACGGATATCCAAGCAAGTTCTCGCTTTCTCCGGGCCCCTGTTGTTTCCCTTCCCTCTCGGCCCCTCTCACACGAGCACACAATCATGACGAGCCGCTCCGCTGATATATATAATGTAGGTACGCTTGTCCGCCGGAATCCAACACTATAGATACAGATATGCGAGTCTTCAGACCGGTTCGCATTTGCTGTCCGTTCCCGCATCACTCTCCACTCACTCCGCCCCTGGGTCCACCCTGACGACCACCTTCCCCTTCGCGCGGTTCGACATAATCTTCTCGTACGCCTTCAGCACGTCCTCGAATGCAAAGACGGAGTCCACGACGGGCTTGAGGGTACCTTGGCGTGAAAGTCAGCAACGATGGCAGGAAAAAGCGCATACCGGAGCGTAAACATTCCACCACTCGAGTTTTGAATTTGGATCTAAGGGCAGGCCAGACTCACTTGCTGCCAGCATCTCTCCCATATCCATCAAGTCTTCCTCCCGATTCTTCAGCGCCATCACCATATGCTTACGCGGCGTTCCGCCGAGGAGGCGAGGCCAGATGGTCGCGGCAGCGTGTTTGACGGTGAGCGTGATCTGTGAACGGTGTGAGTGAGACGGGAAACAGGCATAATCATGCGACCGATATAGAAGCGCTGGAGTGATGCAACATAGTCCACTATTGCTTACTTCCTGCATATTCATCCCCCTCGGATGATACCCTGTCGTCACGTATACGCCGCCAGGCGCAAGGTAGGCTTTGCTGTGCGTGTAAAGCGCAGGATCCGTCTGACCGACGGCATCCACGATTATCTGGAACTTGCGACTCGGCGGGTGCTCCGCGAGCTGCTCGTGTACAGGCTTCTTTCGGTAGTCGATGAACTAGTGGAGAGGGTCAGCGCGTTGGTCAGCATTAAGCCCGATGCAACTGCAGGGTAGCCCGTGGACTGCAAACTCACTTCGTCGGCCCCCAACCCCCTGATCATCTCCGCATTCTTCTCAGAACCGCTCGCCACGACGTGCGCCGCTCCCTTTGCCTTGGCGATTTGGATCGCGAATGCACCGACCGAGGAACTGCCGCCATTGACGAAGATGCTCTGGTCAGGCTCCAGGCTGCCGTCCGCGCGCCAAGCGAGGCCGCCCGAGCGGAGAAGGACCTGGTATGCCGTCTCCCCGGCGAGGGAGATCCCCGCTGCACCTGTTGGAGGGACGTGCGCGGGCCGCGGGGCTATATGCGTCGTCGCGACGCGGACGTACTGGCAGAGGGCGCCTTGGCGGGTCTTTATGGATTGCACTAGCGTATATCATCAGCATCGTAGCAGACTTTGTTCCAGCGCTGGGACGGGAGACAACAACAACACGCACAAACTTCGACAAATCCAAAGACACTGTCGCCCTCCTTGTACTTGGAACCGTTCGCGTCCGCGATTGTCCCCGCAAAGTCGTATTCCGCGGGCAGCGGACGGCGAGCGATGAAATTAGGGAGAAGGCCCATGAATTTGTAGCCGCTGATGTGCAGTACAAGCCCGTGTATCGTGAAGGGGGAACGTCAGTTCATGGTCGGGTATCTGCACATGACAAAAACGCACACAGGGTTCAGCGCGGCAGCCTCAACGCGCACGAGCACCTCCCCCGCCATCGGCTTGGGCACAGGCCAATCTTCACGGAGCTGTAGCGCTTTGTCTGGGGCCCCGCGACGCTCCATAATCCAGGCGCGCTGGGTTGAAGGGAGGGCGTGCTTGTCGCTCGTCGTGGCCATGGTTGTAGTCGTCGTGGTCTCGCGTTGCTTCACGTATCAGATGGGAAAGGTCAAGATGGGTACGTGCCCATTAACATTGCTCAGGCAATGTTCTGAAATCATGCGCCAACTAGAATCATCCATGACGCTAGGCGACGATGGAGTGTGAGTCCGAAGAAAAAGCGTGGCGACGAGGAGATTTCGAGCCACATGACGTCGTAGGATCGACCTTGGGATCGACCATGAGTTGCACTTGGAAGCTGGCTGAAGCCGAGGTCACCCAAGTAATTCATGGCAATGCTGATGCTGCAAGAGGTTCAGATGGCTATCGATATTTGACGGTCGCAAGCAAGTCGCGCCGATTTCGCGATCGTATAAGCGCCCTCCCCAGGACACTTCGGTCCGAGCAACCCGATGAGGAAGTCCTTGTTCTTTCCGCCTCGACGGAAATCTTGCCAGCTGCCCGTCCGCAATAAATGACCAGAGGACTAGAACGATATAGAATACAACAAGCAAGGAGCAAAGCAAGACACAGTAAGATACATATACAGGTATAACTTACACAGCCGCGGCGTCGGGACGACCTCTCAGTGATTCGTCGACCGCTGCGCCGTACGCTCTACGATCGAGGTCCCGTCCCTAAATCGAGCTTTGAAGAGCACGTTCGCGTTCGTGAACAGACCCTCCTTCAATGATACGACGATGAACTGCGAGCCTGAAAGTCAAGTCAGTATTCGAGTTGGCTTGTTTCTGAAGGCGACTCACCCTTAAATCGCGTCCGGAACAGCTGCCCAATATGCTGCGTATGCTGCAGGTCAAGCGCGGCATCAATCTCGTCGAGAATATACATCGGCGCCGGCTTAAACTGCAGCAGCGCCATGATGAGCGAGAGCGCGATGAGTGATCTACGCTACTCGTCAGCATCGGAGAACACCCGCTCAAGCTGGAAAACGTACCGTTGCCCACCGCTCAGCTCCGTAAGGCTCTGCTTCCATACGCTCCCCAGCTGCACCTTCACCTCCAGACCAGTCGTGTAGTCCATGGTCTCCGGCGGTATCAGCTTGGCGAAGTTACCCGGCAATAGCTCGGCAAAGATGCCACCAAAATCCCTGCGGGCAGGTTAGGCGGAAGAACAATGCAGCAGAGACGACGGAATACGCACTTGTCCACCTTCTCCCACGTCTTTCGCAGCGCGTCACGCTTCTCCTTGTCAAGCTCCTCAATGGTGTCCTCGATCTTCGCCTTGTCCTCGATGATGCTCTCGATCTTCTTCAAGGATTCCGCCTCGCGCTTCTCAACACTGGAAAACAATGCTGGTCAGAGAAAGACTGCCCGACAACGAGTTCGACGTTTACCACGCACCTATCTAGCAACATCAGATCCTTCGGATGTATCTTTTTCGTCTTCGTCCTCAGCTGCTCCTCTATCGCCCTCGTCTCCTGCGCTGTAACCTCGATATCCGTAAAGTCATAGGGGCCACCAGGCTGGTTGAACGTCCTGCGTGCACCTCGCATCAGCATTTCAGCGTCTGCCAGCGCATGGATCGTACGCACCCCTGCTCCTTCGCGATCCAGGGCCACTTCTTCTCCAAAGCATCGGCATATTTCATGAATGCAACGGCCTCTTTCTCCACGTTCGTCACATTGCGTTCGAGGTCCTTGAGCTGCTCTTCGAGATTGTCCGCCGCAGCCTTGCACTCCTTGATCTCGCGCTCCATGTTCTTGATATCGTCGTCGAAGCCCTTCAGCGTCGCCTTCTCTTTGTCCAGCTCCTCCTCTTTGGCTTGGTATCTTTGCTGAGGAAAGACACGATAAAGGGGATGCCATGGGAAGATGGAAGGAAAGAGCGCACCTTCTGCGCGTCGACCGCCTTCTTTTGCTTCTCGTGGTCCTTGTTCGCTTTCACGATGGCCTGCTGGCAATCCCCAATCGAGTCCCGTGTCTCGCGGAGCTCGTGCTCGAGGGCAGCTGCCCAACATGTGAGCATGTTATGGACCAGAAAAAGCGGAAAGCCTACGCACTGCACGCGACCGTGGCGTCCTGAGACTCCTTCTGCTTCAGCTTCACCTTGACGTTCTCCTTCCCCAGCTTGCGCTTCATTTCACTGATCTCGTCCTATGTAACTGTCAGCACCGTCGATGGAAGCTCAGCATCGAGCAACGCACGCGCAACTGGTCGATCTTGCCGTCCTTGTTGTTCTTGTATTCCTCCTCGTCTTGCTTGTACTTCTCGACCTCCGCCGCGGCCTCCTTCTGGCGCTTCTTCGCGTCCTCGATCGCCGCCTTTAGCTCCTCGATCTCCTTCTTGATATCCTCGACCTGCTGGCCGATCTACACCAAAAATGAGTCTTCAGCACGACAGACTCCTGCAGTGGCAACATACCTGCGCCGCATTACTGCCCTTCATCTCCGCCTCCGCCAGCTGCAATGCGTGTCGCTTCATGTCGAGTTCCCGCGCCAAGTGCGTCCACTGCTCCTTCACCTTCTCGTTCTTCTGCTCTTCACGCTGCAGCGCCCCAAACCTCTTGCGTGCCTCGTCCAGCGCCTCAGACGCCTCGATGTACTTCTGCATGCGCTTGAGGATGCCCGCGCCCGCGGGTGCGGAACCGCCGGTCAGCGAACCCGTCGGTTCAAAGACATCGCCCTGCAGCGTGACGGTGCGCACGCCCGCCTTGTAAGTGATCGCCTTAGCCGTATCTGCGTCGTCGCAGATGTAAGTCGAGCCGAAGACGAACTGCATCGCCTTCTCGACCTCGTGAGGATACGAGATGAGGTCGACCGCATGCGCGCCTTTACCATTCGCAAGGTGGGCTGCGCGGCTTTTTTGCTGGAAGAGAATGTGTCAGGTCGACACATGCGGAGCAGACCTAGACTCACATCACCGTTCAGCGTGAATGGCTTAATCTTGTTCAAGGGAATGAAGCTCGTGCGCTGACGCAGATTGGCCCTCTCGATGATCGCTTGGCTGACTTGCTGGTCGCGCACGACGACGTTGGCAAGGCGGCTTTGACCAGCAGCAAGCTCGAGAGCGGTGGCCTTGTCAAAGTGCTCCTCGCCAAGGCGGACAAGCGAGGCAACTGTGCCCTTGACTTGTTTGGCGTCGAAGCCCTGCGGACAATCGAAGACGTATTTGCCGAGCGAGTTGCCCGCCTCGTCGCGCCTCTTGATGTGACTATAAGCGCCAGATACTGAGTGAAGGCGCACATACGCACCATCATGAGCTCGCGCATTCGCCCCTGCGTGTCGCGCATGTCCACCTCCGCCTGGTGGTTCTTCTCCGCGTTCCATCCACAGCTCTCGACCCGCTGTTCCAGGCCTTCGACCTCCCGCCGAAGGTTCTCCGCCTTCTGCTGCCCGCCGCTGACCTCCTGCTCCACCTGTTTCCAGCGACCTTGCAATTGCTTCAGCTCGCCTTCCTTCATTACGAGCTTCGTCTTGAGCTGCTTCTCCTCCGCCGATGCATCAGTGAGGCGTTTCTGCGCTGCCGCAATCTGTCCGAGGTAGCCACCCGCAGCGTTGTTGGTCGAGGAGTTGGACAGCCCGGTCAAGAGCGTAGACAGGAGGTTCTCATTTTCGTCGATCTTCGCCTGGTATTCCTCGCCCGTCTTCTTGATAGCGTCGTAAGCCTGTTGAATCTTGGCTGCGGCTGCTTGTCTGTCTCTGAACGTGTCGTCGAGCTACAGCGCGGTTATACAATGCCGCACATGGATAAGACGGTCAACGTACATCTTGCACCTGCTTCTCGGTATCCGCGAGCTTCTTCTCCTGTTCGGCGATATTCGCCTTCTGCATCTCAAGCTGCGTCTCGAGCCGAGCGAGTTCCTTGGACAACTCGTTAACCTCCGACTCGAGAGCCGTGAGCTTGCCGCCCTTCTTCATCTCCTTCGCGCGCTCGGTGATGAGCTTCTGCAGATGCGAGTCCAGCTCCTCTCTCTCCTGCTCCAGCCGCTGCTGCTGCGTCTTCTTTTGCTGGACAGCCTTCTTGGCCTGGATCACCTCCTCGCGCTTCTGCGCCTCCCTCTCGCGATGCATGAACCAGTCGTGCGCATTCATGATCTTGCCAAGCTCGTCAAGGCGTTTCTTCCCCCTCTCGTACTCGTTGTACGACTTCTTGTCTCTGCGGAGCTTGTCGAGCTTGGGCGTGATCTCCTCGTCGAGAAGGGCGCGTATCTCGTCGACCTTGCGCTCCTTCTTGGAGATAGTCTTGCGCGCCTTCTCCTTGCGCTCCTCAAACATACGCGTACCGGCCGCCTCCTCGATCATGCCCAAGATCTCCTGGGGACGCATGTTCAGCACCTTGGTGATGCGCCCTTGCATGATGACGAAGTTGGGGTTGTTGATGTTGAGCTGCACGGACTGGAAGAGCGTCAAGACTTGCTCTTGCTTTGCCTTCCGCCCGTTTATGAGATATTTGGTAGCGATAGGCATGGAGATCTGCAGCTAGTTAGACGAGGGACGGCCTGCGAG
This sequence comes from Schizophyllum amplum, assembly GCA_007026445.1. Taxonomy (NCBI): domain Eukaryota; kingdom Fungi; phylum Basidiomycota; class Agaricomycetes; order Agaricales; family Schizophyllaceae; genus Schizophyllum; species Schizophyllum amplum. The sequence continues at coordinate 380,169 of VDMD01000022.1, read as the reverse complement.
GACGTGCGACGCACCTGTCGCGTTACGGTGATCTCTCGCAAGTTCTCAAAGCCGCCAGGGCTCTTCTCCTTGTCACTGTTGTCGAAAACTATGGTGACGCTGGCTTTTGTGACGCCTGCTTGGCCGCGCTTGTAGATGAGATCCTGCAGATTCTGCGCGCGCATCTAGAGGGGAACATACGCATCAACCAGGGCTGCAATTGCCTTGACATACAAGTAGCATACCTGGGACATGTTGTTGATCCCAAGGGCAAAACATATCGCGTCGAGAATATTGGATTTGCCCGAGCCATTGAGACCAGTAATCGCGTTGAAAGAGGAGTCCCAGCCGTCGATGCGCGTTCGTACGGGATAGGACTTGAATCCTGAGCTATCTTCAATATATGTATATGTCTCAGTCGCGCCAACTCACCCTCCAGCACCAACTCCGTGATCCTCATGATGGTCTTGTTCAAGGAACGCGCTGAACAATGTAAATTCCGAAAGCAGGGACTGTAACGGTAACAAATCACGTGTGCGCGACCAGACGCGACCGTCACGCGCGGTGTATAATGTCATTAAATTTAGTACCAATTCATTGTAATCAACTTTCACCTTCATCTCGGCGGCTCTGCCAGTGAGTTTGCTTTCATGACACAGGAGACGTAGCGAGGCGGCGTAGCCTGGACCTAGCGATGGCTCTGATCGGATGCTGCGCTACACATACGGGATCCTCCGGAAGTGCTTGCCAGGTGCTTGCTCTCAACCGTGATTATGACGAACCTTGCATCCGAACAAGCCTCCGCGAGACTGAACGTGCTCGTACACCATGTCTCTAACGTCATCTCTCGCCATCCTTCTCTCGTCTCCGCTGCTGTGCCAGCAACTCTGCTCGCTCTTCTCATGCCGAGCATGAAGCGGGACTATCAGGCATTCCTTGATCTTGGCGAGGGTGGTCTCCCTTACAACCCCTTCGGCTGGGTGATCGCACGTCTGCTCGGCCTCCTAGGGCGCGAGACGAAGTCTATCGACATATATGACAAACACCCAGAAAAGCGCGCCTGGCTCTCGAACCCCCTTCCACAGCGCGATGGACCGCGCCCCACCATCGGCCGGCACGTCGCACCACACCGCCAGATCGACCAGCATCCCCCGGAGTCAGTCAAGCTCTCCGCCCGAGCCCTGATCGACATCATACACGTGCTTCATCCCTCGACAACTGTCTTAGCCCCGTCCGTGCATGAGGGACACTGCGAGGCGCTCTTCGTACACCCAGAGGTGCCGTGCCCCGTCGCTGAAAAGGCCATCACCGACCATCGTGGCCGCGAGATCGGGCATGTCCATCCCCTCATCGACTGCAGTTTCCATGCTTTGATCGCCCCGCGGGACTGCAAGGAGGTCATCACCAAGGGCTGGGGAGAAAGGCATCCCTTGAGCGGCGTGTTCGGCGACAAGGACGTGCAGGTGAACTTCCTGTTTATATATGCACCGCGCATAGAGAAGGAGCTGGAGGTGGTCACTCGCATCCTGGACGCTGCTGTTGGCTATATGACGAACGACGAGTCGATAGGGCATTGACTAGGTGGCGATTCGACTTCCAGAAGTTGATGGTCGTTAATAGACCCTAATCAATATGGGATATAAGTGTCCGCGAGACTTCGTGTGAGGTTGAAAGAGGGCCGCGAAACCCACTGATGATGATATAGATTTGTAAGGGTGCAAATTCATCCGAAAGGGAAGTAGTCTCCCTTAAGTATGAGATGACCTGGCATTGCCTACCGGCCATGTACAGTGGTACATATATACCTACCCACTCAACGCAGGCATCACATTCACACCCGTCGTTGTCTTGAACGTGTCCACGACTGCAGCCGCGGGGCCGGCCTCAATCGAGCGCACCCTCGGCGAGATCATCCCCGCCACATACGCATTGTGTGTCCGCACCGCACCCTCCATCGTCGTCCACGCCCCGCGATATCCCAGCCCCCCACGTTCCGGCGCCAGCCGCGCCCGCGAGTCATCGAAAATCAGGTGCGGCGTAACAAGGTTGCACATCGCCGGCTGCAGCGCTGCCACATCACCCTTGATATGTGGGAGCATGCGCGCCAGCCAAGTCCAGCCGCTCATCTGAAGCCGGAGCCGTGTAGTGTACAGCGCCTCGATGAGATACGCGATGAGGAGCATGACTGTCGGCGACAGCCGCACGAACGTGCACTTGCCGCCGCTGAGCGTGTTCAACGCGACCGCGATGTCGCCGTACGTTGCGGGCGGGCCGGGGTCGGTGACCACGAACGCCTGCCCGCCGATGTCTGCACACGAGTGGTCGCCGTCCTCGTGTGCGAGAAGGCGGGCCTCGTAGAGCAGGTGCGCCAGGGAGCAGTTCTCGACGTAGACGAAGGATTGAACGACGTGGAGGGCCCAGGAGGGGTTTGACCCGCGGACGAGGTACGAACCGCATATTTGGTCGCCACCAGGCCCTGAAATACCATTCCCAGGGCGAATCGCGCCAGTACGGAGGACGCCGGTGCCGCTGGGCGTATTATGGGCAGCGCAGACGCGACGCTCCCATATGTACTTCGATGCGGCGTAATTCGAGAAGTGGTCTTCATGTCGCTTAGGAATGATGCCTTCGTCGTCGTTGATTACCTGAACGAAGTGCTTCGGCTCTCTCTCCCACGGCCAAAGCAGGTAGCGCGAGCTATGCACGGAGACAGAGCCGGAGGACGTCTGTATGAAGATACTCGCGCCCACGCGACGGGACGCATCGAGCAAGTTCTGGCTACCGTCGACGTTGATGCGGATCGAGCGAGGAAGCAGCTTCTCGTCGCGCTCGTAGAAGAGAATGTTCGCAGCGGTGTTGAAGACGGTCAGGCCGGTCGTATCGCCTTTGGGCCATGGAAGGTCGAAAGCGCGGTCGACGGCATCGCGGTCAGTTATATCGACTTGCAGAAATGCGACATCTTTGACTTCATCGGTCTGAAGGTCGGGCCGATCGGGCAGACGGAGGTCGATCACACGAATGTTCTTGGGATCTTCCCCGCGCCGTATGAGCTGGAGCACAATCCAGCCGCCCAGGAAGCCAGCCTATATGTCGATGTCAGACAAGTGAAACCACGAAGAAGAAATCACGCACCCCACCGACCACGATGTACCTTCTCTCCGTCTTGGGTGGGATCTGGTCGTCAATTGTTGTGTCCTTTTCCGCCAGCTGCTTCTCGAGTGCCGTTATCGCCTCGGGAGTAAGCCGCTTGGGTGAGAACTGCGAAGCGCTCTGCGGCACGCGCTTCAGGCGGGCGTCATTGAGATGAATGTAGGCTAGGGGTACGAAGATGGCAAGGGTGGCGCAGGCGAAAAGTGGCCAGTTCGCCCCACTGGTTGGGGTGTGGGCCATTGTCAGGCAAGGCAGACAGACCGCTCCTATGTTCGATACGCAGCGTCAAGACTGAGCGAGTGAGGGGCAGAAGAAAGCTGGCTCATCAGCGGCAACTTGGCGGAAACACTCTGTTCAGGACAGGTCCAGGAGGTCGGCCCGGTGTTTGTTTGATGCGCGACTCGTGAAAGTTCAGAGAAAGGTCGTGTACTTCAGCGACTCCAGGGTTCGACGTGTCTAGCAAGCAGTAATCAATGGACACTGATAAACAGCAAATCTGAAGCGGATTTCACTGTCAACTGAGGGCGCTGAGAGCAGCCTGAGAGCGGCAATATTACCTTGACTTCACACAGTTCGCCAGACGGGTTTTGTCCGTGAAAGGCTCGAAATTCAGGCTATAACATTGTTTTCCTGGGAGGGCGTATTAGCTTTGGTCGGCGCCACGGTGGGAGGAGAGGAAGACGGATGTTTGGTCTGACTCTCGTGATCGTGGCTTGAAGCGGCCCGGGTTAGCCGAGTTCTTTTCCAAATCACCAAAACAAAGACTCCGGGTCTTTGTTCCTTTCCATCATCACTCAATACTGGAGTCCACTGGGAGTCTTCTGTATGTCGTCGACAGGAGATTCGACGCAGGAATGGCATGCGATACGCCCCTGGGCACCTCCGCTATCCTTGTCCGTGCGCGAAATCTCATCCGTGTCCGCGACCTTCATCCTCTCCTCCTCCTTGCACGACGTTGATGACCATCTGGCGCTGGAGAGCGAGGCGCACGACGGCGATGGCGACGGCTCCTCTTTAACTGGCGCTATCATCTCTGATGTACTTGCCAAAGGACTCTCAGTCAACGTCAACGAAGCTCCATGGCAGCGCGTGCTCATCCGCATCGACGACAAAGTAGACGAGGCAGTCATCATCATCTACGGTCTCATGCCTGGGCGCCAGTACGACATCGACCTCGGTCTTGTGCAAGGTAGCGAGAGCAACATCATCCGGAGGCAAGTTATTACTGAAGGTACGCCGTCTCTGCGCGGCCGGCTCCGTTACTGAAAGCAGCTCCCCTTAGACTTCGAGTTCCCCAAAGTCGATGAGACAACCATTGAGGACGAGAGTTCATCCTCATCTTCCGATCAAGGCGCACCCTCTACCCCATCCTCCTCCGTGTCTGCAGGCCGCCCCGCCGTCGTGAACGGCTCACCCCCGAGTAGCGTCGCATCCTCGTTCACGATGGAGGACCGCCTTGCGCAGGTTGAGCATACGCTTGCAGCACTTGTGACCGAGAAGGAGACCCTGGCGCAGGCGCTCAAGTCTGCGCGGCGCGAAGCGCAGAAGACCGACGCTGCACTGCGCTCCGAAATTGATGCCCTCAAGCGCACCTCCGAGAAGAACTCTATCGCGGAGCAACGGGCCCGACAGCGTGTGCTGGCATTACAGGAATCACTGAAGCGTGCCAACGCCGCCCGAGAAGAGCTCGAGGAAGAAGCCGCGGCGCTTGAAGAGTCCCTCCCCGCCCTCGAAGCGACGCGTGACGAGCGCGAAGCCGCGCACCGCGAACTGAAGCGCGCAGCAGACGTTGCCCGGAAAGCCCGCGAACGGTCTCAAGAGAAGGCGCGGAAAAAGACGGCTGCAATGGAGGGCGAGCTGGCCGCGCTCGACGGCCGTGCGGAGCGCCTACATGCGAAGCGCACCAAGCTGGAGGGCACAGTGCTCCCCGACCTCGAGGAGCAGCTGCGCGTGCTCGAGCAGGAGCTGCAGCGGGCGGAGATGGAGGAGCTGTACGGCGGCGAGCTCGACATCGAGCCGCTTAATGCGGACGTGTCCGAGTTCGGGGAGGTGTTCGCGCACCCGCTCTTCCCGCCACGGACCACGCCGATCCGCGCACCTACATACCCGCCACTCGCTGGCACCGTCCCCGGCATCATCACCCGCCCATCTGGCCACCGGCCGGTGTCACACCACACTGCGCCCCGCGCGCACGGCGCCCACCACCATCGGCACCATTTCCACCACCACTCGCATCCGAACGGGAAAGCCGGGAGTCGCGGGGCGCCGCTGCTTTCATCGTCTTCCGGCACGCATCTATCTTCGGGTTCGAGTTCCAGCTCGCATCTTGCGACGGCGTCTGTGCCTAGTGCGACTTCGCGAAGTCAAGGTTCCACCCTGTCGAGTGCGGCGCCTCCATTCGAGCCTGGCCGACCAATACGGACGGTTGTAGCAACTACTTCGGGCTCAGCGGGGCTTGGGTCTGGTACGGTGGCAGTTCCGATACAACGCCCTGTGCACTGAACTCTGGGGTAGCGACGTCGTAGATATATTTATTGAGTGTACATGCAAATGTGTAGCGCTAGCATCTGACTTCGGTGTATATACCTCTGATTGTCCAGTAATAAACAAGTTGCGCCTAGGAAATGTGGACGAAGGCAAGCCCCATCTACATATACAACAAGATCTCACGACTCATGTAAATAAAATGTTCCGCAACTTCATATCGTAGAGAACGAGGGCTGCTCTGCCTTTAGGCGTTCTTCTCCGCCGCCGGAGCCTCCGTCATGCGCACCCACAAGCTGTCCTATGACAACAGTCAGTAAAAAGTCTTTCTCCGCGCTCGGCAAATGCTCACCTTAAGATACATCGTCAGGTGCGCAGCGAACACTCGCTTTTCCATCTCCGCGCCCGGCGCGTCTGAGGTGGGGAAGGACGTGATGGTGTCCGCTGGCTGCACGTCGTCAGCGAGCGAGAAGCCGCTGAAGTTCTGAAGCAGCCGGATGAGGAAGTATGACATCTCGTTGTAGGCAAACTGTGATAGGAAGAAGATCGCGGGAGTCAGTACAACCAAGGAGTGCTCGAGGAAGAAGGCCGCACCTGCTGGCCGAGGCAGATGCGCGGGCCCGCGTTGAAGGGGATAAAGATGTACGGGTTGCGCGTAAGATATTTGCCTAGGCGCTCGTCGATAAAACGGTCAGGGTCGAACGTGCCGGCTGGGTAGCACAGGTTAGTAGCTATCGTTAGCGGGCTGTCGTTCACTCTTTTTGGGCGAGAACGCACCATCCGGACCCCAGAGATCAGTGCGCCGATGTATCAGGTACACACTGTACACGACGCTTGCAAGATGTCAGATCCAGGGAATAGCGGTCCCATTGCGGTCCGACACTCACCTGGTCCCGCTGGGTATGAAGACGGGGGGCTTGCTGGCGTCCTTGAACGGGAGAAGAGTGTCCTTGTTTGCTTGTCTGTTGCGGTATCATTAATCAACCCATGCAATTTATTGTCCACGGCCACTCGCCTGCCGTTAATGGGACTGAGAGAGAGTTAGCCTACCGAACCCTGATCAAATAAGGCAACCACGTACACAATGGGGTAGAGACGTAGAACCTCTATAGGCGCATGAGTATAAGTTAGGTTTTAACGTCAGACGAGCGGCATGCCGAGCGTACCATTCAAGAAGGCGCGTAGGTCTGCATCATGTCAATTGCCGGAACATCTGAGAGAGATATGTCGCTCACACTTCATGTCCCGAATGTCCTCAAAGGTCGGTCGGCGCGTCGCCCCTACCTTATCAAGGATCTCCTCGCGCAGCTTGGCCAAGATGTCGGGATGTTCCGCCAGCTTGTATATGCCGAATGAAAGGGTACCGGAAGTAGTGTCGCGGCCAGCGACCAGCAAATTGACAATTTCATCCGTAAGCATGCGGCGGTCTACAGTACAGCATGAGTAGGACGGGTGAAGGAGGCAGGCATTTATCGCACCTTGCGTATACTTCATGAGATGTGAGAGGAGTGTATCATCATCACCAGGCTTCGTTTCCGACGTGGCCTTCTTAGCTTCAATGTCTGCCTTCTGAAGGGCCGAATCCGCAAGAATCTCGTTCACAAAGCCATCTACCACGTCCCTAGAGTACAACATATGTTAGCAATGGCGCTCAGACATGAAAGATTCCTTATACGCACCGACATGGCTGAACCTTATCCTTCCAGGCTTCGTACAGACGCCAGCCTGGGCCGACCCGCACGCGCATTGCTGTCAGATTTTGACCCTCTCCAAAGGCCGCCACGAAGCGATTGGATGAGTGAGCGAAGAACTCGGGCGGGTTGGAACTCGGAGCGCCCGGTGGATACGGGAGACCCGCACCGGATGAGTTGACGTCGTATCCGAACAGATATTCAGTAGCAGAGTCGAGAGTAAACCTCGCAACCATGTCCTGGAAGTCGATGGGGTAGCCTTCAGCGATGCGCTCCTTCGCCAGGCGGATGATATCGTTAGCGTGCCGGTCGAAGTTGTCGAAGTGCGAAATCTTGTCCTTGTTGAAAAACGGACGCGTCATGGTGCGGTGAAACCTATGAACAATAAGGACTAGTGTATACATCACGAAAACCAACTTACTTCCACATGTCGCCATCCGAGTTGAAGACACCGCTACCAAGGAGAGACTTGAATGAGTCATAGACTACAGGGCCTGAGGTACCAGCTTCAGCCTAAGTCAAGAACGAGCCAGGTACACTCACCTTTATCAAAGTCTTCGAACTGAGTCGCCAGAATGGTCTTGTAGGATACGCTATGCGTCAGTCTAGACTTCAAAACCTGCTCTCTTCAGCGCATACCTTGACGTGATCAGGCTCAATCGTGATAAACTGAAGCATATGTCAGCTCGAAGGTAATGCCGATGTGCGGTGTGCCACATACCCGGATTCTACCCAGAAGGTTGACACGGTATACGGTGGCGTCCAACTCCTTGGCCCACACACCCAAAACACGAGCTGACCGTCGCGTCAGTACACATTGCAGCGATGACCCGGAAAACTAACCAAACACCCCTGATCTCACCGTATTCCGCACGGTACTGAGGTGACTCAGCCCTAAGGGAAGTTTGCTCGGTAGAAGAGGTGGAACGACCGCGGCATTAGCGGCTGCCTTGCTATGCATCTGCCAGTCGTCGCGAAAGCTACGGAAGATCGACAGCATCGGGTGCACGAGAACAACAATAGCGACCGTCATCCAAATGGGTAGCTTGACCTCGCGCACGTTCTCCAGGGCACGGAGGCATCCATAGGTAATGATGGAGGGGAGGGCTAGATGCGGCAGCGCTTTGGTCAACAGGCCTACGCCAGGAGGAGCCATCATGATCTGAGAGCGGGGTACTACAGCTGCAATCCCACACACCGATGAGCTTTATATCTGCGTTCTCGCCGTGTGCTATACGTAGTTGCTTCTTCGGCCACGGAAGGAGTGTCCGAGTGTCTACCAATGGACTTCGCGTCATTTTCCCTGAGGCGAGCAGGCATGATGTTAAGTGGGCCGGTGAGTCACTGAGATGACATTTGCTACTGAATCTCCCTGCCTGCGGTCTGCCTGCGGTCAGCCGTTCGCATACTTACCGTGCAGCCGAGAGTCCGCGCAAGCCCCCCGATAGGCAGTCATTGAAATGTCGCGATCATGTACTGAAAGTAACCCCTATCCGAAACAGGCCCCCTCAACGAAACACCCGGGTTGGCGTGGTTCGCAGGTCTGCAAATATTCCAAGAAAATCACGTAGTGTATATCACAGTAGAAGACGTATGTTTATCAATTTTCAGACCGATATATGTGCTGGGTGGCGCACAGTGTCATGAGTAGGGGGAGGACCTTCATCAACCGAGATACGACACGTTTTGCAATTTTGCTGGACGATCCCTCGAGGTCACACTGCTGCAATGTTACACGTAGTTTGAGTGGACCTAGACCTACTACCACGCAAAGTTTCATAGTGAAAGACCAGCGAAGTCGCTGTGCAGGGCGGACGTTTCGGTGAGGGGTACAACCCGGGTTCCCCGCCTCACTCTTGTTCCCCCTCCCCGTCACTCACATCTCCACCGATCCCTCTGAAAATATACATGCCTATACTAGACGATGCCCATGCGCGATCTATCAACTTTGACCTTATATCATTAGTCTGCTTCATGTCGCGCCCCGATAACCGGAGTGCCCGCATTTTAAGTCACCTGATGTTTCCCGCGCTTTAACTTCCCTTATATGTAGCCATATCCGACGGATTATCGGTCCGAATGCCAACGCCCCGGTGGCCCGATGCGCGCGCGACGCCCTCGCCGCGTACGGCTGCGTTTGCTGTCTGCAATATGCATGCTATGAGGTTGTCTGCCTCTCTCCCGCCGATGACTGTGCATCGCGTGTGAGGAAACTGGCTCGTCTGTGCTGAAGGGCAATTTGTGGTATTTATCTCACCTCAATTACACTCCGAGTCAAGCCAGACTTTCAAGTTTTCAATACGGAAGCACTTGTGACTTAGCACCAGTGGCAATCTGATGTGTACGAGCGCGAACTAATGCTCTTGGCACACCTAGATTACAAGAAGGGTGTGTCCATGCTGCTTGAAGGAACATATCGGACGGTCATGCGACTTCATACTTATGTGGCGCACTTCGTGCTGCTCCTGCGTCCTCAGCGGCTTAGCCAGAATGGTTGACCTTGAACTGTTGATGATGCGTCGGTGGACTTTCAGATACTTACAAGCTGTCAAGCTTCATAGCTTCAAGTTCACTGAGGGCCATTCAGGTAATACAGGCCACACCGATTTCGTTTTTGACGTCGGTTCACGGTCTGCCGGCAAATCGCGAGGGACCTCGCGCGCGCGACGCGGCGGGCGGTCTCAACGCACTCACGGTGCCGTCGTCGATATTATAGCGCTTCTACTGCTTGTATATGTGCGACAAGGTTGAGGCAAGGTATCCTGATGACCAATGCGACTTCTGCCCCGCTCGGGATTTGCCGAGAGCATCCAGTGAACAGAGAAGAGGTGGCATCCGAGTTGTTTAGGGAGATGTAGCGGATGTGGAGCACGTCCTAACGACATCGCGCGCGGGGTCCCCCTTGATCTGCTACGAAAGCGCCATCTCAGATCCAGCTGGGCTGCGCCGTCTTGGGCAAGTCATAGTAGGCGCAACTTGGGCGCAACGGAGCAGATGGCCAATGACCATATACTTAGCTCAAAATTCCAGTTAAACAGAGTCACGCGCATTTGATTCGGAAGTTGAATTTACAGAGATCAACATGAGCAGGAGAAGGTCAGGAAAAAGAGAAGGACAACCCAGGGACAACCGCGTCGCCCGCGTCCTTGCACTCGCACCGGTGATCCGCCGGATATCAGTACATAAAAGGGAGGTTAAAGCGCGGAAAATGTCATGTGACATCAAATGCGGGCACTCCTATGATCCGGGCGCGACAAGCAGCAGACGTTCTACGAACGTCTGCCTGGGGAGACTATTATATCATGAGGTTCGCTGAACGAGAATGGGCCGATTCGCAAAATCATTTCGTTTATAGGTTACTTTCAGTATGGGGTTGCAATATCTAGCATTGCCCTCATCCGCGCGCGGCGCAACCGAGCCATCCATAGATGCAGCGTCACCGGTATCAGGTGCAAGCTGAGCAGAGCCTTTTGAAAGGGTCATATTTGCTTTCCTTGCTCTTGTAGCATAGTGTTGACAAGTTTTTGGTGCAGCTATGACCGTCCGACTAAGTACCAATGCGTAAATGGCGCGTACTCACTTGAACCGATGCAAGTATCGTATCACAGACCTCGCATCATCAAGAGCGTCCATGAGCTGTCATTATGTAGGGCAGGTTCTCGGGGAGGATAGTCGCTCAGCAATGTCGAAAGCAGGGTCCCGGTCAATCGAAGAGGACCATCACGAAAAAAGCCAAAAGGGGATCAGCCCTTGCCGGGACTACTAGCCGCGCTGGACCCACAACGCCCTGATCGGGGATGATATTTGTTGAGTATCCTATCAGGGTGACCATCACAGGTGTACATGTATCAGCCCTTACCAGGACACCGGCTAAGTGGTCCTTTTCGAAGTCATTTTGATAGTATCTACCATATCCTGTAGGCCCGCGGTAGTCTTCGTTGCACCACGATGTTGCCAGGCCATCAGGTTCGCCACGCTCGCGTTCGGATGGGGGGCAAACCACGGAGCAGCCGGTGGCGCGGCTTGGTGATCTGGCTCGCGCGGTAGACCGAAGACGGAGTCCGGGCAGCGTGGCACGGTAGTGGGCTCAGATGCGAAGTGAGGGGAGTCCGCCAGGTTGTCGACAGTGATGAGATCATCAGGGTCGTGGGTACTGTGATAGATGCGGTAGAGCCCGAATTCATTGGCGTAGGTAGACGTGATCGTCAGATCGATCACTTCGACATCGGAGCCTTCGTCTGAAGGAGTAGGGGACATAGACAGAGCAGGGGCTTGAGACGAAGGTGCGACCGGAGCTGACAGATGAATGCGTAGCTGCTGAGGAAGCTGCGTTTACAGGACGCGAGGTGCGGCGGAGGGTATCATGTCGTGCAGTCGCTTCGGGACGCGTCGTATGCGGGCAGAGCGGTCTAGAGGACCGACATCTTGCTCAAACAGTGGAGGGGGAAGGTGGACCTGAATAATGGTTAGAAACTGTGATATGTATGACTAGAGGGCAGCGCACGGGGGGGGCTCGATCACCAACCGGTCCGCATCCATCGCTGCTTGTACGGGAGGCCCGACGGACGACAACAGATTGTCTGTATCTTCAGCTAGACCCAGTTCGTCATGCCGTTGTGCTGTAAAGATGGTCCCGCAACGCCGACTGGGGGCACGTCCTGTATGTCGCGTTAATCAGAGCGTACAATGGGGGAAGATCTGCAACGCACCTGAGCTGGCTTCTTGATTTTAAGCGTAAGATTCATTTTCCGTTGCTTCTTGATCAGGGGTACGAGCGGAGACGCGAGGGTAGACGCAGGAGGTACCGCCGCCTTGCGCTTGCCGAGTCGCTCGAGCGTCGCCTGAGTGTTCGTTTGTCGGCTAGGGCATTGCGAGATATGAAGAGCAAGTGCACGGTCTGTCAAGAATCCAGTTCTCTTGCAATGGTGACAGGGCGGCACTGGCATGGTGGTTGGTTGGAAGTATTCGGCGGGATCAGTCCGAGGCAATTAGGCGCGCGCGCGCGAACTCCAGGAACATTACATAAGCCATTCCCGGAGTTCATCTGCGTGACGCGGTCTCGTGATCACGCGTACTTGAGCGCATACATCCATATTCCACGCACTATCCCCCTTCTCCTCCTCCCTCATCATGGCCAGCAAAAGCAAGCGCCTCGTCCTCCGCGTCCCAGGCAAGCTCCAGAAGAGCCGGCCTTCCGGTCAGCTTCGCCGCGCCGCTGTACTTACGCGCGACCACCCCTACTGGTCAACTTCCCCCTCGAGTCTCGCGAGAGCCCCAACCCCGACTTTCGCATACTCGGCCTACGGAGAGGTCGGACGTACAAGATCCCGATGTCTCTAGCGACACCGAAGAGCAGCCACGCAAGCGATCGAGTGACCGCGTTTTGGCCGCGTTGGAGAAATATTTGGATGGCCCGCGCAAGCGGCCGCGCGTTGACGAGTACGTGCGTTGGGCAGTCTTTCTGACGCATATACTCATGCTTATCCTCACAGTCGCTCTTCGCCGCTCTACCCCTACCTGCACGGCGCTCGCGGCTGCGTTTGTGATGTCCCCTACATGCTGTTTGGCGACCTCGAGAGCGTTTTCATGCAAGGCATCCACGAGGCGGGACTGAAGCTTGCAGACGATGTGGAGGAAGACGCGGAGGCGCGAGCGGCTGCTTTGAATGACGAGCTTGCTCGAACACGGTGCGCATACATCCACCTTTTCCGGTCTCGCTTCTAACTGACCACTGCAGGCTTGAAAAGCAGCGATCAATCGCATTTAACGTGCTCGCAGAGAAGATTCCTAGCCTACGGGAGCTTCTCGCAGAGCTCGTTGCATATCCGGAACTGTATATGGCGCTGGTGATCATGGTGAGTCATCTTCCTCTACCGCCCGGACGCCCACCGATATTCTTTCAGATGCAAGACGTTCAAAACGACGGCAAGTGCGACGATACAGCCATAATCAAGCGGGAGGTCATCAAATACGCGCGCAAAGACCCCAAGAAGAAGAAGCGTATCATGGACGACGCCGACATCGATAACAAGAGCAAGCGTGGACTCAACGTCCGCAACTTCGGTTACGGGATCTGTACGCGTAAGCACTACGATGCAATGCTCGAAGACTATGAACGGTATGTTTTATGTGTTTCTTGTTCATTTTCTTATCGCTTTCAGTACGAAGGAGCGATTCGAGCAGGGAGCTATCAAGAAAAGAGTCCCTCCCCGCCCTCGAAGCGACGCGTGACGAGCGCGAGGCCGCGCACCGCGAACTCAAGCGCGCAGCAGACGTTGCCCGGAAAGCCCGCGAACGGTCCCAGGAGAAGGCGCGGAAAAAGACGGCTGCAATGGAGGGCGAGCTGGCCGCGCTCGACGGCCGTGCGGAGCGCTTACAGGCGAAACGCACCAAGCTTGAGGGCACAGTGCTGCCCGACCTTGAGGAGCAGCTGCGCGTGCTCGAGCGGGAGCTGCAGCGCGCGGAGATGGAAGAGCTGTACGGTGGCGAGCTCGACGTCGAGCCGCTCAATGCGGACGTGTCCGAGTTCGGGGAGGTAATCACGCATCCGCTCTTCCCGCCACGGACCACGCCGATCCGCGCACCTACATACCCGCCACTCGCTGGCACCGTCCCCGGCATCATCACCCGCCCATCTGGCCACCGGCCGGTGTCACACCACACTGCGCCCCGCGCGCACGGCGCCCACCACCATCGGCACCATTTCCACCACCACTCGCATCCGAACGGGAAGGCCGGGAGTCGTGGGGCGCCGCTGCTTTCATCGTCTTCCGGCACGCATCTATCTTCGGGTTCGAGTTCCAGCTCGCATCTTGCGACGGCGCCTGTGCCTAGTGCGACTTCGCGAAGTCAAGGTTCGACTCTGTCGAGCGCTGCACCTCCATTTGAGCCTGGCCGGCCAATACGGACGGCTGTAGTAACGGCTTCGGGCTCGACGGGGCTTGGGTCCAATACTACCGCAGTTCCGATACAACGGCAGCCAGTGCATTGAGCTCTAGGACAGATTAAGGACAGTAATATCACACATATAGTTATTGACTGTACATGCAAACGTGTAGCGCTAGCATCTGACTTCGGTGTATATAATAATCACGTTGTCAGGCAATGTGAATGAAGGCAAGCCCGTCTATAGAACGAGATTTCACCATTCAGTAGAGTGGTCCGCAACTTTATATTGTAGAAAACGAGGGCTGCTCTGCCTTCACGCGCTCTGTTCCGCCGCCGGAGCCTCTGTCATGCGCACCCACAAGCCGTCCTAAGACACAAGTCAGTATTGAGTCCTCCGCGCTCGCCAAATGCTCACCTTGAGATACATCGTCAGGTGCGCAGCGAACACTCGCTTTTCCGTCTCCGCGCCCGGCGCGTCTGAGGTGGGGAAGGACGTGATGGTGTCCGCTGGCTGCACGTCGTCAGCGAGCGAGAAGCCGCTGAAGTTCTGAAGTAGCCGGATAAGGAAGTATGACATCTCGTTGTAAGCGAACTGCAGGAAGCAGGGTATCGCGGGAGTCAGTACAGGTGTCAAGGAGTACGCGAGAACGAAGACCGCACCTGCTGGCCGAGGCAGATGCGCGGGCCCGCGTTGAAGGGGACGAAGATGTGCGGGTTGTGCGCAAGGTATCTGCCTAGGCGCTCGTCGATGAAGCGGTCAGGATCGAACGTGCCGGCTGGACAGCGCAGGTCAGCTATGGCGGCGCAGGGTCTCATTAGCAGTAAGCACGCACCGTCCGGACCCCAGAGGTCAGCGCGCCGATGTATAAGGTATACACTATATATGACGCTTGAATCGGTGTCAGATCAAGGGAGTCGCAGTCTCATTGCGATTCGGCACTCACTTGCTTCCGTTGGGTATGAAGACCGGAGGCTTTCTGGCGTCCTTGTAAGGGAGAAGGGTGTCCTTATTTGCTTGTCTGTTGCCGTATCGTTAATCAACTCATGCATCAAATCGCCGAGGTGCACTCGCCTGCCGTTGACAGGACTGAGGAGAGTCAGTCTATCAAACAATGATGATGGGGATAACCACGCACACAATAGGGTAAAGACGCATGACCTCTACAGGCGTATGAGTATAGAGTTGCGTAGGGCGTCAGACCAGTGGCAATGTCAGGCGTACCATTTAAGAAAGCGCGTAGGTCTACATCATGTCATTCGTCGAGTTATCTGATAGAGAGAAGTTGTCGCTCACACTTCATGTCCCGAATGTCGTCGTATGTCGGTCGGCGCGTCGACCCTACCTTATCAAGGATCTCCTCACGTAGCTTGGCAAGGATATCGGGATGTTCCGCCAGCTTGTATATGCCGAATGAAAGGGTACCGGAAGTAGTGTCGCGGCTAGCGACCAGCAAATTGACAATTTCATCCGTAAGCACGCGACGGTCTACGAGAAAGCGTAAGTAGGACGGGTGCAGGAGGGAAGCATTTTAGCACCTTGCGTATACTTCATTAGATGTGAGAGGAGTGTATCATCTTCCCCAGTCTTCGTTTCCGACGTGGCCTTTTTAGCTTCAATTTCTGCCTTCTGAAGGGCCGAGTCCGCAATAATTTCGTTCACAAAACCGTCTATCACGTGCCTAGAGTACGATGAATGTTAGCAATGGCGCCCAGACACAAAAATATCCCTATACGCACCGACATGGCTGAACCTTATCCTTCCAGGCTTCGTACAGACGCCAGCCTGGGCCGACATGCGCACGCATTGCTGTCAAATTTTGAGCCTCTTCAAAGGCCGTCACGAAGCGATTAGATGAGTGAGCGAAGAATTCGGGCGGGTTGGAAGTCGGAGCGCCCGGTGCATACGGGAGACCCGCACCGGATGAGTTGACGTCGTATCCAAATAGATATTCCGTAGCGGAGTCGAGAGTAAACCGCGCAACCATATCCTGGAAATCGACGGGGTATCCCTCGGTGATGCGCTCCTTTGCCAGGCGGATGATATCGTCAGCGTGCCTTTCGAAATTGTCGAAGTGTGAAATCTTGTCCTTGTTGAAGAATGGACGCGTCATGGTGCGGTGAAACCTAATGAAAATAAGGACTTGTCCATCGTTGTAAGTCGCGAAAATGGCAAACTTACTTCCACATGTCGCCATCTGAGTTGAAGACACCGCTACCAAGGAGAGACTTGAATGAGTCGTCGGTTATAGGGCCTAAGGTGTACCAGCCTCAGCGTCAATCAAGAACGAGCTATATACTCACCTTTGTCGAAGTCTTCGAACTGAGTCGCCAGAATGGCCTTATAGGGTGCGCTATGCGTCAGCTTAGACTTCTAAACCTGCTCGCTTCAGCCCGTACATTGACATGATCGGGCTCAATAGTGAAAAACTGTTTTATCTATCAGCCTGAGGGTCATGTCGACGTGCGGTTTACATTATCATACCTTGATCGTACCCGCAAGATTGACACGGTATATGGTGGCGTCTAACTTCTTGGCCCAAACATCTAGAACACGAGCTAACAGCGACGTCAGTCGACGTTGCGGCGAAGAACGGAGAACTGACCAAACCCTCCTGATCTCACCGTATTCCGTATGGTACTGAGGTGACTCAGCCCTAACGGAAGTTTGCTCGGTAGAAGAGGTGGGACGACTGCGGCATTAGCGGCTGCTTTGCTATGCATCCGCCAGTCGTCAAGGAAGCCACGGAAGAGCGACAGCGTCGGGTGCACGAGAACGACCATCATCCAGATGGGGAGCTTGACCTCGCACACATTCTCCAAAGCGCGGAGGCACCCATAGGTAATGATGGAGGGGATGGCTAGATGCGGCAGCGCTTTGGTCAACAAGCCTACGCCAGGAGGAGCCATGAAGACAGCCGGGGGGGGGGGGGGGGGTACTAAGGTTGCAATCCCAACTTGAAACACCGATGACTCTTAGACTTTATGCAGTCAATGTCAATGTGGCAAGATGTGGCATTGCAAAGTCGTGGTTGGTTGATTAGAATGCACTCATCCAATGCGTGGACCAGCGTCACGTTGACGGCAGTGGTGTGCGTCGTGCGAGCTAGGCAAATCCTTTTTAAGTACACCGGCATCAGAGATTTGCACCAAAGGCAGCCATATGAAACAGAAGTATACCAGATGGGCCCCGTAAATCAGCCATCAGAGGGCCCCAGACGGTCTACTTCCAACGAACTTCCGCGCCTGCTGTAAGAGTCTGGACGGATACAATAAGTAATCCGCTGAGCGCTGGCTAGATTATTGTCGAGATGTTGCTCGTCGGTAATCGCCGGTTCCGCCGAAAGTCCGAAGACGCGTCACATCACGGGCGCGTTCGGCGTCTTCCGGGAGGGCCCTTCAGCGCAGATATCGTGTTTTCGAGGGACTAAAAAGTTCAGAAAACCCACAGGACACCCATGCAGCGCTTATTCACTGCCTATGCAAACGGCTATCATTCAGCGCCAGCGCTGTATCATATAGCCTTGATTTTGCAGCATTTTCGCAAGGATTGAGATTTGCCTCGGACGTGCATGCATTGCGAAACCAAACAATAACTTAAAAGAATGAAATGTAGACAGAAAAGAGCTTCCTAGCCGTAGTGTCCAACGGGCGACACTACACCATTGGGCGGGTACCGAGGCTCTTCCCGAAGGTCATCCGACTCCTGGCTGTAGCGAGATACCCGACTTGACTTGTCCCCTCGGAAGACCTCCGACACGACGTCCACGCCCGAATCCCGGAGGACGTCTGACACCTCCGTTTCGCTCGTGTTGTCCGACGTGCCCCACTCGCCCAGCATCCTTAGCTCCGGCATACGAAGGTCGGGCATCCCCCAGTCGTACCGCTGCGGCGGACTGTTCTGCTTCGGCAGCCCCACGTAAGGCGGGACTTCATCGTGGATTAAGCCATCGGCCGGCTTAAAAGACTTGAGCGACTCCCTGCGCGAGGGCAGCTCGACGTCCGCGCGCATGGGCAGGAGGGAGTCGGCGCGCTGGGGCGACTCGGGCAGCGCTCGCACCGATGGCGCCGGCGACGCTTGACCTGGGGTCAACGGCAGGCTGCGCCGGATCGACCTCGAAGAAGTCGGAACCTCACGCTTCAGGGTCTCCACCCTGCTCACGCGAGTCGACTGCCGCCTCTCCGCGCGCGTTGGGGGCGATGCGCCACCTACTACTTCCGGTACCTCCTCTCCGCCTTTGTGCGTCTTGAACTTGGGCTTCCCATCTGGGATATCGCAGACGCGGGAACCGTAGAAGATATGGCATTGAGGAGCGAACAGTGAGCGTTTCTCGTCCGCTGTGCGGCCTGTTGTTGGTGATCAGCATGGTGCGCCTACCAGAGCGTAAATACGACACTTACCCCGGTATCCTTCGCGTTTAGGCGAGTCCGTGAAGTTGATGTTCGTGGGGAACAGCATGAGGATGTTGTTGCCCTCGTCCATCAGTGGAGCACGACAGTGACCACAAGAGACCTTGCACGGCAGCAAGTGGTTGGTCGAGCGATCGGGGGCGTAGTAGAAAGCCAGATCATCGAGTCCTTTGGTAAACTTGACGTCGACCTTGCGAAATACGCACGCCTGTGGAAATGAGCGGGTGATTAGGAAGTACGCTGGACGTTGCACTAACCCATTGCATAGGCGCGCCGTGAAGCGCCTGGCACTCCCTGCAATGGCAGTACTTGGAGTCAAGCGGCTTCTCACGATATATGCAGTACTGGACGCGTTGGCAGTGACAGCCGCCTGGTCATCTCGTTAGCGCCAATACGTGTCAATCAGGATGGCACGCACCAGTGTAAAACACCATCCTGCGCCCCTCAGCATACGGCGGCCGGCTCCTCCAGTCGTCCTCAGGACTCGGTCTTTCTGAAGAGTGCATCGTGGAAAGCAGATGATAACTTATGAGGAAGATAGGCAGAAGAAGAGAAGAAGGAGCAGTGAGGATCCAGACGGACTGATGTCAAAAGGCCGCGCAAATCGTGGGGGGCGCGGCGCAAAGTCGAACGGGGAGGATGGGGGGCGGAAGGAAGAGTGCGGCGCTCAAACGCGACGATACAAAAGGCTGCTGCCCCGCGCACCGACGGGTGGGCATGCGACGGCTCTGTACGCGGGGCTCTTGATGACATCACGGAACGTTGCAACTCTGGTCCTCAGATTGCAGGGGAGACGCCGGAAACGATGTTACAGACCCGGGGATAAGCGCTGGGCGTGAGTTGATGTCAGTCACGTGAAGGTCACGTTGTTGAAGTTCAATTGCTGAGTGTCGGGTAGTCTGACTTGGGCTGGACGTAACCTTGGATTGTGCAGGTACACCGAGTTCATTTACTGTGTATCGTCAGTAGGTCAGCAGCGATCGACTGAAGAAGGTCACCATTGGTCGTCTGAAGAGCAAAAGACTATGGCAAATACTCCTTTGCAGTCCCCATGACGGTCCTATATTCAAGCATGGATCCAATACGGCGTACGCATGAATGGCTGGTGTGCTCCTTACCAGGTCCTCAGCTACCTTCCAGCCAGCAACTCCTTCGCCCCCTCGCGCCCAGCGATCCGCTCAAGCCGCATCCGATCGTACTTGGAGTACATCAGCCGCGCAGTCACGTCGCTCGACTCAACCTCCTGGTCCAAGAATGGGAAGGACAAAAACTCGGCGTAGTACCTGCAGCGCCAGTCGGTCAGTCGGTCTGTTTCTCATGCGCGTAGATGCCCGTAAAGCAATCTAGCGATCACGCGAGACTCACCTGGCATGGTCCGGCGGTCCGTAGAACACCAGATGCCTGATCCCGCGCAGCTTGTACCGCCTGTAGAAGTGGAAGCGTTCACTGACGAGCAGCAGCGGCTTTTTCCCGGTGAAGAACGCCTGGCGCGCGCGCGAGATATCCTGCGGGGTGGAGTACCTGGGGGTCGTTCGTCAGCCTTCCTGATGCGTACTACTGTATACATGTCCTCCAGGTAAGACCTGCCACGCCAGGCATGACCTGCCACAAGGAGAATGTACTCACTCGCTCAGCACAGCAACGCTCAGACCCTCCTTTCGCAGATGGTTCTCTACGCGGATGAAGTCGAAGGAAGAGGGCACGAAGATGCATGCATGTTCGCGCTGGACGGCAGACTTGAGAAGCCCTGGGAGGACCTGTGTTGCATACCATCAGAATTGATGCATGGGGCGTTTACGTGCTAGAACAACGCACCTGCGACGTGAAGAACTCAAAGCGCTTGTCGGGCTCGTTCTTTGCGCCCGAGCAGTCAAAGTACATAAAGTCCGTGTTCACACCCTGGAATTGCAGATCAGTTTCCGGCACGTACGACTCGACCAACAGAAGACAAACCTCAGGGACGCTGACACCGCTCTCCCGCGGGCCGATGGCGAGGCGACACTTGCCCTCGACGTTCTTCAGCTGCGAGTTGTAGAGCGAGCGCAGCTCAGGTGTTTCGTACGCAGTAAACAGGAGCGACTGGCGAAGGAAGCCGGCTCTGTAAGTATCGCGGTCAGATAAATCACGGGGTATATAAAAGGCAACGATACTTACTGCCCATCCAAGCACCAGCTCCTTATGCGCGAAAAGTCCGCGTCGCGAGCGTCCTTGGGCATTTGGTTCAAGTGGTCGAACACGAACTTGACGTGCTCCCAGTTCTGTTGCGACATGATGTCGAGGCCGTCGCCGACTAGGATTTCGATGGAAGAGAGAAGGTCCGCATTTCTAGGGGACGATTGAGCACACGAATAAGTAACGAAAGGCCGAGCGGGATGCACACCCTTCGTTTTCAATGCCAGTCCGCAAACCCAGGGGACTTGCCAGGAGAACGTCACAACCGTGCAACCCGCCGCTGTCGTTGTGTTTTTTGCTGCCGTCACGGTCATTATGCCGTTGCGCGCCAAATATGACTTTGACTGAGCGCTTGGTGATGCGCAGACCGACGCGGAACTTATCGTCGACATTGCCCGAAAAGGTGGCGACATGATCAGGCGGGTAAGTGCCTAGGGAAAGAAGAATGACTCAGGTCAACATAGCTAACGAGGCGATATGAGGGAAAGCGAACGCACCTAGAGGAGCTTCCGTCAACTTATCCACCGCGCCTTCGGGCAAGCCGAAGGCCTTTGCGACACGATCACGATCGCGACCATAGACGCTGTAGTTCTCAGGTAAAGCGCCAGGTCCAGTGAGCGCGTTAAACCACTTGAGTGCATGAGAGCGGAAGGGGCAAAGGATGAGGATGGATGGGCGGCTGAATGATTGGTCTTGCAAAGTTTGGTCCGGATCCTTGGCTAGCACCTCCGTGTTCTTCAGCACGCGTTTGCGTTTCCTGCAACGGGTTAGCATATGCAAGTATGTCCGTTTGTTGTGAATACGGACCTCAGGACATGCGTCAATGCGTGCCGCGCAACTGCAGAGCGCGTCTCGGCATTACGAGCGGTGTCGATCACCAGCGCGTCCCGATGCGCGGCCATCGCCGTGTCGAGGTTGACAGGAGTGTCTTCAGCGGGTGCTGCAGTACCCTCCGGTACCTCCAGTGCTCCATCCTTGGTCGTCCGCTTCTCCCATGCGCGACGCTCTACCGCTGCGCGAGCGGCCTCGGTCAACGCCGCGGGCTCGTTCCCCCAGTGCCGCTCGTAGACCTCGCCCTCATCGGCCACAGTCAACGCTTGATCCTGGCCCTCCTCGTTTTCTTCATCAACTTCCGGCTCCCCCTCCTTATTCTCCTTCGTCTCGTCTGCCTTCCCCACCTCGCCGTCCATCTTGGGCTTCTTGCGCGCGTTCAGCTTGGTCTTCATCGGAATAAAGCTGTCCTCCGCTTCCCGCTTTCGTTTGTGCGACTTGGACTTGAGTGCGGAGACATTGAGAAGCGTCAGGAGCTTCGTCCGGGCGTCGTTGGGGTCGTTCAGCTTCATCGCTCGCGCGTTTGCAGAAAACAATGGATGTTGATCGGGAAATCCAAAAGAGATTGATCTCGGAACCGTTTCTCCACGTGTTGCTGTTTGTCCGTTCAACGAACAAACAATGCATCGCTTGCTTCGAACTCCGATGTACACCTTGACACGGATGCTCTCCTCTACGCGTCCTCTCTGTTCCACGGGACGAAATGCCTGCATGACCTCTCCGCATACTTGTGGGTCAGGCAAAAACGCGTAATTGGCCAAGCTCTCAGAAACATCAAACTCTCGTTTGTTTTCCCCGCGTCACGGCCTTGCTTTGGGGAAGGTCTAGGCATGGACGGTATCTCGATGCTCTGATATGCAACAGCGTCATCCCGCAGATGCAAGCCTCCTCTTTCGTCAGATCGCGCAATGCAACAACGCCGCACCAGGATTCGGAATCAGGTTGGCATCGCTTTCAATGCCGGCTGTCCCTTCGCATCGGCCAGCCTCCCTCATTCTTTTGGTTCTATCACGGGGCGTCGTTCCTCTTGCACAGACTCTGCACAAGGAGCTCAGTGAGTGCAGTACAGCAATATGAGCCATGGCGCTGCGCGCCCGCCTCCCTCTCCACTATCCCCGCATGTCGCAATTTGATGCGATCGGCGGACTGACTTCCTGATGGCTCTGTGCGCTCTTCGTCCCCTTCAGGGTTGGTCCTACGCACGATACTTAAGCGATGGAGGAGGCTCTGCGCGGATCTCTTCTTCCGCGACGCTCTGTGGCGTCTACTCTAGCTGTCGCTGGTGGTAGGTCGCCGCTTCAGATCTCGGTGGCATGTACAACGACCCATGGCCCGGTCAACATGACGAGCGTTATGCGAGCCAGTATTACGACCTGGGTGGCGGGTCGTATGCAGGTATGTTCTCTCCTCTCCTAGCTCTTGTTCTGCCATCGATGAACTATGGACAGGTGAAGCATCGGATACGATAGCGCAGAACGTACAGAGCTACCCGACCTCCTCCACGAGCCTGATATCTCCGGATCAGTACGCTCAGCAGTACGCGACGCGGCCGCGCTCCCAAGGCCCACAGTTCAATGACTCGCTGCAAACGTACTACAACCAGCAGTGGAACACGAGTCCAGCAAATGTTATGGCGCCTTCTCTACCCATGCCTCAGAATTCTGCGCCACAATATCCTCCCTGGCCGTACACCACCAATTCAGCGTCAGACTATCGAGACTACGGCGCCACTTTTCCGTCTCAGACACCCGGCGCTGGTTCCTCAACGATGACGGGCTACTCAGACCCGACCTACGCTCCCTATCGCGGCCAGTATTTGCCTTCTGTTGGATCAGCGTTGGAGGGCTCGTCTCGACTACCCCCTCTACCTTCATTGCCTCTCGCGACGGAATACGGACGGCAAGCGCCCCTTTTGCCCCCTGTGCCTCCTCCAGAGCCGCCCGACGCACCCGCATACTCGCCAAGATCCCGCAGACGTGTACTCACCTCCGCATCGACTTCTGACAGTCCGCGGACGAGCGTTGACCCGACTGTCCCTACCAAGAAGTGCTCCCACTGCGAGACGACAACGACGTACGTCTCCTCTTGCCTAACAACATTTCCCCCTAACATTCACCTCCAGCCCGATGTGGCGGCGCGACCCCGAGACGCAGCGGCCGCTTTGCAACGCGTGCGGGCTCTACCTGCAGCAGCGCTGCAAGCCGCGCCCGCTCGACCTCGTGCGCGACGGCAGCGAGCAGCGCGCGGATGCGAACACGGGGCCGGAGTGCAGCCACTGCGAGACGCGCAGCACGTCGGTGTGGCGGCGCAACAAGGACGGACTGCTCGTCTGCAACGCGTGCGGCGTGTACTGGCGCCTGCGCGGGAAGGAGCGACCGCTGTCGCTCCGGAAGAAGACGTACAAGCCGCGGACGAAGCTGCCACCGGTGAACGGGGACGAGGAGGGCACAATACGCGGGTGGATCGTCGTTGAATGAGCTGGTACCACACGGAATTTCTGAACTCTTCCCGACCATTTCTGAAATCTCTCCACATTGTTTCAACATAACTTATGCAGCATGTTCAGACATTAGCAATGTGCATATGGTACGGAATTGTGCAGTGTACGAGTAGGGTGTGCCGCAATGCGAGGTTTCGACGCGCAGGGTGCGTCAAATCTATGCAAAGCCTCCATCTTCTACAGAATCCGGAAGCGCGTTTGCGGCGTTACCGCACCCAGAGTCGGGAGCAGAGGCGCCCACAACAATCTCTATACTCCCGCCGCCGACAACGTCGTCAAATGACAGATAGCAGACCGTATCGCGCGTCTCGCCTGCGGTGAAGTGAGTGAATATCCACAGGGGCCGCACCCGCCCGAAGCCGACGCACCATTCACGGATACGCTCTGCACGTAGAGGTTAGACCCATCAGCGGGGGATGCAGTCAGTGTCGTGGCATCGAAGTTGGTGACGGAGACCGTCGTGGACGTGCCAAGGAGGTCGTTGTTGATGGTGTAGCTGGAGAGGAAGGGCGACCCGAGCAGGAGCTGCTTCGTCGCGGGCACGGGATAAAGGCCGATGAGGTGGAAGGTCAGGAGGGCGGCCATCGCGCCGGAGTCTGAGCAAAAACGTTAGACTGTGATCCGGATTGGTCGTAAGGCAGCTTACCATCATTGCCTGGTATCTGCAACATTCGTTAGCATTCTCCAGCGTGAGGATACGAAAAGACCCACCCCCTCAACATCCGTGCCGAAGTTCTCGTACACGGTCTGGCGCACGCGACGTGCGCTCAAATCCGGGCGATTCGCGTAGTGGTACAGCCAGGGTGTCTCGAAAGAAGGCTCGTTGCCCGGTAGGAAGTAGCCCGCGTCGAAGTAGCGGTCCCTGTCATTGGTGAGACCCCAGGCCATGCCGGACAAGAAGAAGCGACTTACAGGCGAGTGATAAAGGTTTGCGCGCCACCCATGAACGCTACAATCGACGACATTGAGTGAGGCGCCCAGAAGGAGTATTCGTATGAACTCGATTCGTAGAAACCCGTGTCGTTGTCGTCGCCGCGAGCGCACGAGTGCGAGCCAGAGTCGACAGGCGAGCACGCGTCGGGGGCAGTATACTTGAAAGTACCATTCTGAGGAATGTCGATCAGCTTGACGAGTAGCCCTGGCAGAAAGGCAAGTTACTGACCTCGAGCCGCTTCTGTACGTATCCCTTGAAGCCGTCGTACTCGACATCCATGTCCCACACATTCTTGAAGTTGAGCGAGCGGTTCGTGTACGTCGCGATGTCATCCGCGGACTTGCCCAGAGCGATGGCCGCCTGGCGCACGGAGAAATCATTATGCGCATATTCTAGCGTGCGCGAGACTTCGCGGGTAGCTAGGCCAGTGGACGCGCGGGTCTCCGAGCCTGTTGCCGCAGTAAGATTAGTCTGAACACCTGAACTCCCACATCACGCACCATCGGCAACGCCACCATTGGCTTCCACCAGACACTGATCCCGCACATTGGCGCACCACTCTTCGTCTGGGTTCGGCTGCATGTCGCTCACGCATACGTCGTACTCTGAGAGCATCAGATCAGTGAGAGTTGGAACGATGAAGTCCCCATACGCACCGTCCTCGCAAAACGAGGTGTTGTTGCCAGGCGAGCAATGCCGGGACTTGTAGTTTGAGCCGATATACGGGTCGCCGTCAACACAGGGGTGATCCACGAGACACTCGTCACCGCCTGCAACGCAGTATGCGCCGGTCTTCTCTGCAGGACAATATTATGTCAGTGAATGTCCTATACATACAAGGGAACAACTCACTCCTGCAGACGCTCTCTACGCATTGAAATCCGTCGGAACCGCACAGAGACACTGTGCGTCCAATCAGTCAGACGAAGCTGGAAGAATTGATGATAAAGGTGACGCACGTCCGGTGTCGCCGCAGTCTGCTGCCGTAGAGCATGGACCACCTGCCTTAGAGGTTCCCGAGCCTACGTTCGGCGTAAGTTCGCTGATGCGAGGGCAGATGTGATGAGATAAACGGTATACGCACAACGATCGAACGGAATGTAGCCAAAACGCTTCCACACGTCGTTCTGGCGCCCATAGCGGTACCAGTCATCGGGCGTGTCCTCAGCCGTGGTGAGCAGTGCGCTGTAGAGGTCATCCGTGTTTACCTGCCAAGATTATGAGCCTTTCTTGTCTTCCCTCGCAGCATGACGAAGTGTGGAAAGAGATACGCACCCCCAGCTCCGCGGCCTGCGCCGAATACTTGGTCGCGAATTCCCGAGAACAGACATCCCGTTCGAGCCACCCTGAATATAGCCCGCCTTAGTGCTCACGCGGCACTCGGGGATGTAGCCTGCACGAAAATTCGAGTTAGCAAAAGTGAGAGATAGTATGCAGTTCGCTGACCATCTGTGCGCCATCCGTCAATGTAAGTGCGGACGACCTCCGACCACTGTCGGGGCCACAACAGGGACTGAAGCGGGTGCTCGGTGCGGAACGTGTCCCATGAGCTAGCGGCTTGGTCAGATGACGATATTCAGCGAAGCAAGAGCACGATTACCAGAATAGAGAATCGTCTGCATCTTTATTTGAGCACAATGCGTTGCGAAATGCAGTTGAAATACGCACAGAACGGTTCCTCGCTCCCCGAGTTCGGGTTTTCGCCGGAGAAGTTAGCCGGGACGAGCGCAGCACGATAGAGCGACGAATAAAGCATCTCCACCACCGTCGCGTCCTCCTTGCTCGTGTCGACATCGATCGTCGCCAGGCGCGCCTGCCACGCCGCCTCCGATGCACCTTGCACGGCTTCCCAGCCAAACCCGGGAATTTCCTCCTCCGCATTGGCGCACGCGGCCGCGGAGCTGTGCATAGAGACGCCAAAGCGCAAGGTGACCGAGGAGTTGTCGAACGCGAGCAGCGCGCCAGCGTCGACAGCGTGGCCGTCCGCGCTGTAGTCGTATGTTACTGATGTTGCGCTTTGCGAGATGCTGCCGTTGTCGTAGGTGCCCGACGCTGCGAGCGAGTCGGCTGGGAAGTCGTAGCATGCGTACGCGGTATAGTTGTACGAGCCGTATGACTGGCACATGGGGATCAGCCGTCTGGGTCGAAACCGAAGCATGAATTGTATTGGAAGGATTCTGATCCACATACCTGGAGGAAGGTCCCCTCAAGCTGAATGCGCCCCGCATCGGCGTCGAGTATTAGTCTGCCGCCGCGGAATGACCGCTGCAGATCGTTCGTCAGATCCACAACGACCAGCGTGCTGTTCGCGCCCATGGGATAGGTGAAGCGGATGAGGCCGGCGCGGCGCGTCGTCGTGGTCTCAACCTGAATACCCGTAGTCAGGGTAGACGTGAAGTAGCCCGGAGATGCCGAGTCGCCAGCTAAGCGCTGGACTTCCCTAAAGAGAATCAGTCAAGCAACGCTTGCTGTGCCACAAATTGCAAGGCCTACCTATCTGCGATGGCCACGGGACATGCGTCGAAGTCACACCCCGCGAGCGGAAAGAGGGGGAAAACGCCCCAGCCGCCGGTGGCAGTCCCACCTGTTCCCTCGTCATGGATGAGGGAGATACCTACGATAATATCAAGATCAGCTTGCACTTGCAGACGCTTAGTCTTACTTACCCGTAACAGAGTAATTGCCAGCCTTGTAGCCTGCCTGACGAGGGCTGGTGTCCATGTCGAGGCCAACCTATGAAACGCTTAGTGCTTAGGTTATCAAGCTCAGTATACTACGCTCACCTTCGCCATCCCATTTGGGACCGCGGCGCCTATCAATGGCAAACGGTTGGATACCACAACTACAATGGACTCCGTACTCCGCGACTCACCTGGAAGGGCATTGCCATCCGAACCAGTTCCAATGAAGAGGTTGGTGAGCTGGGTATACTGCGCGCCGGACGCCGCGACAAGAGAAAGGAATGTGCTGCGCGCATCGTCGAAAGCATCGCGCCGCGCGGTGAGGGCGGCAATAGGGAATGGGAACTTCACGCGAGGTCTATAAACGAATGAAGATGGCGCCTCCAATGCAGTCACGTTCGCAGAGAAAGAGCAGCTGCCCGCAGGGCCAGGAACAAGAAGTTGCAAGTTCAAGAAGCCCCGGTCGAAGATGGGAGTGCGAACGTGCAGTATGTCGGTCCCTGGGCGTGTACTTATAAGTATACAATGCCCTGTATAACGTAAGTATTCGCGTTTGATCGCATCGCTTCGGTCTCCTTCACCGCAACGGAGTTTGCGAACTTCGTGTTTGAGGGGAATAATGGGCGCCCGGGCTCCAGTCTGCTGTACCAAACCTCGCATTTACCTAGCACACGCGGAGGAGAAAGACCTACAATGCTAGGCCATAACTTCAGTGTATATGTTTGATGTATAGGAGAAAGACGCAAAGCAGCGCAAAAGCTTCAAGTTCAAGTTCAAGTTGAAACTCCAACTTCCCACGTGCGATCGTCACAGCAAGTCACTCATCACGTCGCGCCTCGACGCGACGCGCCCAGTGCGCTGATGTCCATGTCGTTCGGAGCCGTCACCTTCCAAGTTCTCCTTCTCGCGCTTCTCATTGCTGCACTCTTGAACCCGGTGCAGTTTGATGCTGATGCAATAAGCGAGGCCAGTGTTGCCGATGCGCGTGTCTTGCTCGTTACTGCACACCCGGACGATGAAGCATGTTCTTCGCGCCGACCCTTCTGGCACTGACAGGCAGGGTGAGTGCAGCCATATAGCTCCCGGTATTACTGCTGACGAACACCAGGGGACACCCGTGTACTCGCTGTGTCTCTCGGTCGGGAACGCGGATGGTTTGGGCTCCATGCGGCGGCGAGAGTTTGGCGCAAGCCTCGACGCTCTCGGCGTGCCGGAGAGAAGAAGATGGGTACTGGACAATCCGTACGTGCCATGATGCCCCCCTCCCTTCGCTCAACTTATCTTCCCTAGCGACTTGCAAGATAACTTCACCGCAACCTGGGACGCGAATCTTATCGCAGAGGCAGTACGCCCGTACGTGACAAGCAGCGCCATAACCACGGTCAGCTCTTCATCCTGCATGATTGATAACTGCTCCTCATACCTTTAGATCCTTACTTTCGACCGCGAGGGCGTATCCCAGCACCCGAACCACCGCTCCATCCGAGAGGGCGTGCGCACGCTGCTCACCTCCCCCGATGCTCCCTTGACCCACCCACGCTTCTTCACGCTTGCCACTGTCCCTACCGTCTCCAAGTACCTATGGGTCATTGCGCCGCTCCAGGCCAAACTCGACCTCACGATGGCCGCCGCGCTTCATGCCTTCGAAGATGTCTACGCGAGCCTCGTTGGGAACGAGACGCCCAAACATGCGGACTCATCCGCGCCGGCCACACCTGTCTTCGTGTCTGGAGCAAGGAATACGGGGCCGCCCTCTTCGCTATGTTGCAACACAAGAGCCAGATGGTGTGGTTCCGCTACCTCTACATCTGCTTCTCCCGCTACATGTGGGTGAACGAGTGGTTCGAGGTGAAGGTCCCCGTGTAGCGCGCAAGCGTCATTCATGCACAAAGAATTCTCGTACTCGTGCGCAAAAGGATGGACATCATTGCGGCCTATGTCTATCCGATGTTCAGGACGAGCGAATCAGTCAAACGGTTGGCCCGTCCGCCAATGGCATGCTCTGCATGGCCACAGGCCTCGGAATGTTCAGAGATGAGGCAAACGGGACGCCACACGGGCCCGACAGTGTTCTGCAGCACTTCCGATACGACATTCAATAGTGGACAGCTCTGCTATCAAAACCCAAATACCAGCATAGCTACAACGTCAATCCACTCGTCACCCTTGATCTCTCGTTGCCCTCAATTCCCATATCGCTCTCGATATGCTAGTAAGGCCCGACAACAATCGAGTTCGTCCCCGGAGTGTAGCAGAACCCCCCGTCCAGCTTCGTACCGCAAGACGAGAATTGGTTACATCCGCCACCGCATCTGTGGACGCTCGTCAGCCATGCTTCTAGCTGCCAATCGTCACCGCGAGCATGTCGTCCTTCAGCTTCAGCTTCCAGCCACCCTCAAGCCAGCCTGATGCAAAGCATCGATTCTCAATCGAGATTTTCATGCAGCACTCACCCCTTGCCGGCGCAAAACCCGACGTTATGCGTGGCATGCAGACACTGTGTGTCGGGCGCGTTGAGGCACTTGGCCCCGCCGTTGTACGTCGTACATGCGCCGCCGCAGACGCCGTTGACGCGGCGGTTGCAGTAGACAACTGTAGTGCTTAGTGCGGCGCGTCGGGCGAGGTCGGCGTCGTCCAAGGCGGGGACGTTAACCCCCGGGATCGGCTCACCAATGAAGGTGAGCTCGGCGTCGGTGGTTTGCAACCAGTGAATCATCTCTGCCTCGCTGAGGAAGGTGGTGGCAATCTCAGGTTCGGGCTGATCAAGTACCCATGTATTATTGTCAGTGATGAGAAAGGTGGAAGCAACGCCGTGCGTACCGTAGTCGGGCTGGCCGCAGTGGCAACGACAAGCGCGAGTATGGCTGCAAGATGGAGCTGGAAGTGCATCGTTTCGTCGTTTCGAAGGTGAAGGTCGACTTGCATGAGGCTCATGGGCCGGAGTCCTTATATACATGGGCGCGCCTCCTTCTCCGCGGCGTCGACCTGTGCATGATTGACAGCGAGAGTCACAGACGCCGTCTGCTGATGGAAGGTAGGCGTTCATCGGTCGTTGTACGAGGATAACGATGCCTCAGGCTTCATTCGAGGTCGCAGTGCGCTGACGGCCATAAGGCTCACATGCTGGACTTGCCTGCCTTACCTGTCATGCAGCGTTAGTAGTAGCCAATTCCGGACTGCACCTGACTGTTGTCCGTCTGCTGGCAATGGCGACAGCAGGAGCAGAGAAAGATGATTCACGTCCTGGAATCCCGCGGTGGATATGGCCGACCTTAGAGCCCTGGCGTATGCCACTTGCATAGATTCGCACCAAGCCGACGGGGCAGCCATCCTGTGTGGA
This sequence comes from Schizophyllum amplum, assembly GCA_007026445.1. NCBI lineage: Eukaryota > Fungi > Basidiomycota > Agaricomycetes > Agaricales > Schizophyllaceae > Schizophyllum > Schizophyllum amplum. The sequence continues at coordinate 349,112 of VDMD01000022.1, read as the reverse complement.
TCGCATGCGAGAGGTTTTGGTGAGACGATAGCCGGACCATTGCGTCCGAAGAATTCCTTGCACTGGGAGGACAAGCTCGGTGGAAGGAAAGTAAGTAAGTCTGATAGAGCGAGTCAAGTTGAACATTGCGCATGTTAAATGAGTCAAACGATGGTGTTGCTTGTACTTGTACGCTGTCTAACATGGTCTGCGAGTTCTGCAGACGGATTGGCCTAGGTCCCGTTTAGACGGTTGTCCATATTCCGGCAAATGCCGGACCAGTGAAGTTGAACTTGAAGCCACCAAAATGTCACATGAAACTGTGCAGCTGTCGGGATATACCGAATTTCCTCATTTGTCACGCGTTGGACACCGCGGAGCTCACCGACGACGGCGTAAGCGACAGCGACCACAGCAAGCATCATGGTCAACATTCCCAAGTACGTCGTGCTGTGTGATGAGAGGGATGATTGCTGACCTTGTTATGCAGGACGCGCAGGACCTGTACGCTGATCTTTAAACATGATGGACTCATCTGACGATCGCATGTAGACTGCAAGGGCAAGGCTTGCAAGAAGCACACGTATGTTGCTCCCCGAACTTGGAAAACAATAGACTGATTTTGTCGCAGGCCCCACAAGGTCACCCAGTACAAGAAGGGCAAGGACTCCATCTTCGCGCAGGGGAAGCGGCGCTACGACCGCAAGCAGAGCGGTTACGGTGGTCAGACGAAGCCCGTCTTCCACAAGAAGGTGCGTCGTCTTTGCCTCATGTCGATCGTATGTCTGACCATCCCGATCACAGGCGAAGACGACCAAGAAGGTCGTGCTACGACTCGAGTGCACTTCTTGCAAGTACAAAATGCAGCTGCCCCTGAAGCGCTGCAAGCAGTGCGTATCTCGCCTCCTCTTTACAATTGCCATCTCACACACGTCCTCAGCTTCGAGCTTGGTGGTGAGAAGAAGACGAAGGGTGCTGCCCTCCAATTCGTGCGTGATCGTACACTCATGATCAGACTTTCCTCTAACCTGTTCAACAGTAAGCGTCGCGGGCCGGGCCCTCTGTCGTCTTTGCTTCTCATATATGTATTTCACCACACATGCAACCGCTGTATGACACCATGATATGCCATCCACTTGCCGCGTCCATGGAACCTCATGCCAAGCATCGAAGTGTAAAGGTGGCGGACAAACCTCGAGAGTCTGCATCTCGTTTACATCCCCGTGAGAGCGCACTCCGAAGTATCTTGCAAGGAGAACCATAAGGCCGCCGAGAACCACCCGTGTTCAACGTGGGTCTCTTCCTCGTGCGTGGCCTTTGTATTCGTCTAGCTAACTCAATGGTCGAGTTACTTTTCTGAGCTGACTTCACTACTATCGATGTCTATCGGCGCGTTGCTCGTTGCGGTCCCCACTGGCTGACTGCCAAATTCAGCACCGCAGCTGAGCTTACGACCTTTTTGCCCATGAATGCACACCAATGGCGCATGGTCTTCCCGTATGCTGGGGAAGCCCGTGAACAGTACATGCGATGTACTGCACCTTCGGCTTTCCAATGATTCGGCAGGGGGCGGTCTCAATTGTAGGACGTCGAAGTTTTCGTGCTTCGCAGCGGGGTTTTCTCTGTGGTTCTCCCATCTGTGCAGACGTCCAACCCTATGTCTGTGTTCTATAAAATGCGGACGACGCAGGCAAGTCATGATATACGGTTCCGGCGCACTTTGACACGATGGGTTCCTTGCAAGCCGCTGCTCCCGACCACGATGCCGAAGCTGGCTCTCCGCTCAAGATTGTCTGCCCAGGGGATTCACGGTCTCTGGACACGCCGGCTCACCCGATATTAACGGTCCAGACCAACCTCTCCCTTCCTCTCGCCAAGCGTCTTCTCATCTTCACCAGTCTTGCGCTCGTAATGGTCGTCTCCACAATGGACTCCGTAATCGTCGCGACTGGCCTGCCAACTATATCCGCCGCGCTCGGCGCAGGGACTGCCATCACCTGGGTCCCCGGAGGATACCTGCTCATGTCGACGGCTTGCATGCCGCTGTATGGGCGCCTGAGCGATATTTTCGGCCGGCAGGTCATGTTGTGCCTCGCACTGGCTTTGTTCGCAGTAGGGAATCTGCTCTCAGGCTTCGCTGCTACCACCATCCAGCTGGTCGTCTTCAGAGCCGTCGCGGGGGCTGGGGATGGTGGTCTTGTCAGCCTAGCACAAATAGTGGTGAGTTTCTCCATGAGACGGTTCTGGGTACATCGTGCCGACGCGGCATTGCAGATCTCGGATGTTGTCAGCCTCAGAGAGCGGTATGGGACGGCGCGCAGTGTACTCCGAGCGTCAAGTTGACGAGGTCGTCCAGCGGAAAATATCAAGGCATTGTGGGAGGATTTATCGCGCTAGGTGCGGACAGACATCGGCAGCTCCCTATGACTTACTGATCACTCATAGGCTTCGCACTCGGCCCTATAATCGGTGGTTCTGTCGCACAACATGCAGGGTGGCAGGTCAGCGCAACCCGACAACCTCCGTCTGACCAACAAATGAACGAACGGCGTCTTTTCAGTGGTGCTTCTGGATCACCATTCCCATTGCTGTAGTCGTTATGGGCGTCGTATGCTTTGCATTGCGTTCAAGCGAGTCGAAGGCAATTTGAAGAGGTACTTCGCGTTTCTTCTCACCTCAAATGTACTTATCAATTGTCAATAGCAAGCTGCTGAAGGTCGATTATCCTGGATGTGCGATGACACTGGGGGGATGCGTGCTCATCATACTGCCAATCACCTGGGGAGGCGTCAGCTTCCCTTGGGACTCTCCGGTCGTCCTCGCACCGCTCGCGTCTGGCATTGTCGTGCTTGTGGTTCTTTGCCTGTGGGAATGGCGCGCTGCTTCACTGCCCATTATTCCTAGTAAGGTCTTCTTTGCTTCTTTGTTTCGAACTCCGCTCATGTGGCATCTAGTGCAAATATTCAAAATAAAAACAGTGTCAGGAGTGTGAGCGCCGCCAAACTCTTCGTTCCCTGGCTGGCTAACAGCGCTTCACCTAAGGTTCTCCGCCATGTTTATCAACGGCTTCGTCTTCTTCTCCTCCGTCTTCTACCTGCCCCAGTTCTACCAGACGGCCCATCGATACTCTCCATTGCAGGCAGGGTTAATGCTTATCCCTCTGCTGGTGTCGCAGATGGCGGCGAGCTGGGTCGCTGGCATGGCGGTCAGCAAGACGGGACGGTATAGGGTGCGTGATCGAGAATTTGCTAGCGCAGCCCTATACTGAAGCAGATAATGCAGGGCATCATCTACACGGGTTTCGGGCTATACGCCATTGGCAATGGGCTACTTTCAACACTCACCCCGTCCGCCTCCAAGGCCCCTGCGATCGTGTATATGATTATCGCAGGATGCGGTACCGGAATGGTGAGGTTTACGAAGGCCAGTTCAGACCTCGCGGCTGACTATTTTGTACAGACTCTACAGACGACAACCGTGGCAGCGCAAGCGAGTGTGTCTCGCGAGGATGTATCGGTCGTTACTGCATTTCGAAACGTGAGTGTAGACCGATGAATATTTATCAGTAGCCTTATCGAACATGAATTCTCCAGTTCGTCCGGCTCCTGGGCGGCACATTCTCCGTCACGATTGGGTCGGTCATAATGTGAGAACGTCCTTCATTTTTGCTGAATGCGAATTCATCGGAGATGTCATGTAGTAACAATGCATTGCAGTCATCCGCAAACGCACTCGGCCTTCCCCTGTCCGTCATTCATCACATCGTCCATGATCCATCATCGCTAGCCGCACCTACGCAGCATGGCCTGACCGTGGCTCAGGCCTCATACATCCTGGAGGCTGGTTACACGTCAGGATTCCGCGCTGTTTTCAATGTGAATGCAGCTCTGGCGGCAGCGGCAACGGTTATAACTGTTTGCACGATCTCACATAGCGAGCTTGTCGTGGGTGAAGAGAAAACTGGGAGCGAGAAAATACAGCTCCGGGATGAGCAGGAGCGTCAGGGCGAAGGTCGAGTGTAGCGGTCTTGCAGAATTCTAGACTAATGTTGTTAAGAATTATTGTCTGCGAGCACCCGTGTCAAGACTCAGAACTCAGTAGTGCAATGCGGAAGCTGTGGGATTTGAATAGTAAGGTTGCGACAGAGCGTGGACAGAGCATCCTCCGGGCTTGCGTAAACTCGTCACCCCAGCTTTAGCGTCCCAACACCTCTTGGATTCAGCAGGCGAAGGCGATGTGCCACTATACATGCTATACATGTGGGTAGTGTATAATCTAACCAAGGTTATAAGTCCATACGTTGAAAGTCCAATCTCCTGAGTCGACCGATAATCTAAGATGAACAGTGTTACTAGTAACCACTGAGGAACATGATGTGAGTACAGAAATCGTGGCGGTAGGGGTCTCGTAAAAGTAAGAAATAAATTAAAGGCTGTTGGCCCGTGCGTCCCTAAGCGACAGCGCTGTACTCGTAGGGCTTTGCGGGGTCGGGTGCCGGAGGGTCGCGGAGCAGCCACCCCGGATGCAGGGCATTGACGATGTACATCGCCACAACGATCATAGCCGCATCGAAGACATCTGATCACACGTTAGATATACGCGATTATGAACGAGTAAGAAGCCACTCACTGAACCACAATTCAGTGGTGATGATCTCTCCGTTCCAGCCGTCTGCAAGCTCGATCGTACGGTAGACAGCGCGGATGCAAAGCAGTACCGTCGAGACGCCGAGGCAGACGATTATGAGCTTCAGATGCATAGTGAGCGTGCCGCGTTGCGGGGTGAGAGTCGACGAAGAGCTCGCGGCGGCCTTCTTGGGGTGAGGGCGGTCATGGAAGTAACGCCAGAAGAATTCGAGGGCGAACAGCGTGAAGAGGACGATGACTGCGAGCTGGAAGGCGATACCACCGAGCATGATGCGGCCACCCTGTCGAATGTATGAGGCATTGTGGTAAGAAGTACGTGATGGGACAAACCATTTCAGCGCCATCGTGGTCATCCGCAGATGCAGCAATACCGCCTCCGGCACCCTGAACAACAAGCGAGATGACATCCTGTACATCGAGGTCAGGCGTTTGAATAGCGGCGAAGAGATCAAGAGACGTACACAGGAACAGAAAACAATTGTGTCTGCAGGAAGGTCAGTACTCATTCAAGCATACTTACTATTAGGAAGCCACTCACACAACCGCGGGCCGAGACGACTATATGATTCACCAAGGCGGCGAACAAGACGACCCATTATGATGAAGTTTGCCGCAAGCAATGGCGTAGGAGCTATGATGGTCGTGACGATTCTGGATCAGAGGTATCAGCAAGCAGTGCACGAATGGCGCTGAAGACCTACGCACTGAATCATATACGGGTCGTCGGCCAGGATGTTGCGGTTACTCCAGAAACGCCCTGCCCATCCAAGACACTCCAGCGCACCACAGAGAAACGCAGTCGGGAAGATCCACCAGGTGCGCCATACGACCGCCTGCACTGTGTGAGCCGCTGCGTCTCGATCAGTATGTGGCAACGGGCTTCAATCAGGGGAGGACTTGCCCGTGGTGATGCCGAATAACACAAGGAACAAGATGCATATCCACCCGGTAGGGACGTAGCCATAGGACGAGAGCTCGTCGATCTGCTCTGGCGTCAAGTCGGACAGTGTGATGTTCAGCTCCTCGGCAGACATATTGGCGTCGGGTGTCTATTGAAGGGGGTTGGAAAGGCGAGACACGGGAGAAGAAGAAGAAGATTGAGATGCGAATGAGGTCTTCGGTACCTGCACACCCTTATATGTGATAGAGCTGCTGCGATCTGGCGGCCTGACATGACCGGAGTTCCGGATGCAGGTCGTTCCAAGTCTTTGTGCTACATTGAGTACTTCCGTGTTTCCGCCAATTAGCTCTGCCACGATAAAGGACATCGGTAAGATCAGCAAAGCAGTGCCCAGCTGTGCCACGCAGCCAGGGGCAAACGGGTCAATGAAAGGCGACGAAGATGACGAAGCCTCCCGTTTACCGTCAGGCTGACGGTAATGCGGCATAGAGAGTATGTCAAAAGTCTTGGCAATGTGCCTACCTACCTGCAAGATGCAGGTCTTGAGGATAGCTGGACACGGCAAACTCGCCGTCTGGACCTGGGCTGGACACTGAAATCCAGCGGTCAGCAGCGATCGCCCCCACTGTTCAAATTAGTTTGGCAACTTTCGCTGTCCTTCGTTAGCCTTTCTTTCCACCCCGCCAGGTCATGGCTGGAACCCGCGCGAAGGCTCCCCGAGATGGAGCAGTTGTGGGACCGGGAACTGCGTAGGATGACTGTCAAGTCAAAGCAGTGTCGGAACGAATCCAATACCCATCACGTGAAAGTCATGTGCGAGAAAGTTCTACTATATCCACCATCGGGCACAATTATATTATCATTGAGGATGGAACAGCAGTCTGCAGCTACAGCTTTCAAGAAATGGAATGAGCATAACGCACCTGATAAATCACGCAGCAAGTCAGAAAAATATCACTGAGTCGAAGGTCGACGGAGTACTACATCGCCGCCATGAATGCCCACACCTAGAAACACAACATCCAGTCATTCATACTCGGCGCCTATTATGCTCTCAATAGACTGAGGGTAGTACCTCTGAGGGTTTTCTCTGCAACGTACAAAATACGGGCCCACCGACTACCTCCCTCGAAGACCCATCGCCACTGCCCAAGCGGTAACATCGGAGGCTCCGCATCGATGGCCGCTTAGCTCAGACAAAAGCGCTGAGATGAATCAGATTGCACAGCCTACGGCTGATGCAGTATTTGTCGTCGACGACAAGCTGACGCCCACGGCAGTGCGGTACCACTCGGGGCCCTCTGGCATCGGAAGTCCTCCGCAGACCCGTCTTGCTACTAAACCACTCACCTCGACCACCAGTTCACGAATCTGTCAATCGCTGCTAAAGGTCGACATCATGTCGGCCGCCTGCAGGCGCCTAGGTGATCTCAATGCCTTGCCCAGGCAACGTGTCTTTGACACCGGCGAAGAAGTCGTTTCCATTGTTCTCGCCGCTGTATGTGGACACGAGGATCTTTTCCTGCCACTTCATCGACGCGTCCGAGTCTGCGTGCGCCGAGATGAGCGATACGACCTCGTCCTGCGACCACGAGCCGCCGGCGAAGTCGAACGAGTACATGAGCTTGAAGCCGGCGGCCTCCGCAGCGGCGTAGGCGTCGACGCTGCGGTGTACCTCGTAGTCGCTGAGGGCCACTTTCAGAACTGAAAGGCCGCGTGGTCAGAGATATCCCCGGAAACATACAATGACCAGCGGGCGTACCGAATCCATCAATGCCGATAGACTGCGCCGAGGAGATGTCCTTGGCCCAGTCCTCCTGTGCGTAGGAATACGATTCTTGCGCCTGCACAATGGGGTTTCATCAGCGACGTTGCGCTACCTGGATATGGCGGGATAGTACCATGAAATGGGCAACAACCGTCTGCGCCGAGACGGAGCGTGTGATGAGCGGCAGCATGCCGAGCAGGTAAGCGAGAGACAAGGCCATGCTTATGAACTTGCACGGAACGAAGGGGAAAGGAAACGAAAGAGGAGTTACAGACACGAAGAGACTAAGAAGGAGGGAGAGTGCGATGCCTTGTAGGGTCGCGCGACCCTCCTTGATAAGTACGCCAGGAGCAAAGCCTCACCAGACGCCGTGAAGCCACATCAGTCGCGATACAACAGGTCAATCAATGCCGTCTGTGCGCACGCGGCACGCGCTGCGCTCCATGAACGGATGACAACAGACTGCCCATTGCAGGTGTCCGAGAGATGTTCCGCAACGCCCGCACCTCCTGCGACATACAAGTGACTTGGGCGGGTGCGGGGAGGCATACGAGGCGCCGTGCTCATGTGATGTGTAGCCCGGGCGGAGGATCTTCGACAAAGCTTCGAGCTGCATGAACGGCAGTTCTGAGCGTCGAATTGACCGAAGACCGGAGGTTGCAGGCTAGGAGCGCAGATCTCCTGGCATACCTGGCGGTGGAAGTTTGGCCAGAGTTTGGCTAAACTTGAGTAGACGATTCGGCAACGTCAAACTGTTGGAGGGCTTGTTTGGTGAATAAGCCAGGCGCGCTGCACCTACGGATAGGTAGCTGGTAGAGACCTCGTTTGACCTCCGGGCCCAGACTCCCATGTACACCGACGTGCGTGGATGAGAACATCAACTGACTGTGCGCTCAACCGCTGGCGCCAGAACTCGCCAGACATTCTACCGAGCGAGCCAAGCACCCTTGTTCGAGCTTTAGATTCGGAAAATACAGCAATAGTCGGGCTGTCGGCCAAGACGACAGATAGTGAAAGCGGCCGTTTGCGTCAAGTTGGCGTTGGGACACGCTCGAGGCTGCTCGAGGGCGTCGTCACGAAGCCTCGTGGCCCCCCGGCAATGGCCGTGCGCGTGGAGCTTCTTCACGGCTGTCACGTGCCAAAAGGGATGGACCCACAACTTGATGTTGAAGTAGCCCAGGGTACCCCGCAAGTCGATGAAGAGTTGTCTCTGAGCAAATAATCGACATGAAAATATTAGGAGGAAGGCAGAGACGGACAGCACCTGGTGGCCATCAGGACTTTTTTGCAAGACAACCACGAGAGTCCACTGCGAGACAGCTTACACCGTCTTGGAAGCACGCAGATAGGACGAGATCTACATGGGATGTACTCGGAGTACCACCAGATAGATGTACCTTATAAGCCAGAGACTGCGTATGCACCACCTGACATTCCGTTGCTACAGAGCGATGGGGCCACCGAGCGCCTGCCATGGGACTAAATGACCGTAAGTAGCGGCCCTGCTTGGCGCACAGGACGCCAATATCGTACTGAACGCATAAGAAGGGTGAATGCATCAATGGCTGTCAACATCGCTTTGCTGGCATCGCGCAGTCAATTCGTCAACCATCTTCAGCCGCTGCGAGTTCTGGTCAGAGCGCACACCTCAGGAAGGCACCGCGGGCATACGTGTGACTCACAGTTTGCATCAGAGAATGCTGCGCCGCCGCCGCCCCCAAAGCTGGGATGCGGCTCAGAATCCCTCGAACGTCGATAGCCATCTGCCCGTCGACAGCCATCCGCACGTCGACGACAGCCATCCGCTTCACGGTAGCCACCCGCTTGAAGATAACCATCCGCTTGACAATAGCTACACGAGCCTCTAGTGGGGAGACAATCTCGTCCAGGGAGAGCCAGTCTCGTGGAAGCGTGCCGCATACTTTCGTCTGTCGTGCGCCACTGCATAGAATTGTCCGGAGCGCCGCCACCTGCCCCGTTTGTCGCAACCGTCGCACACCTTCACACACAATTCTAAGATCCGGTAAGTGGAATCGGATTACGGCCCTCTTCAGCAAGTCGGATTACGGCCCCCTCCAGCAAGTCGGAGAATGGTCCTCCGGAATTTATGATGGTACAAAATGTATGCTCTGCAGAGCAAGGATTAAAAACCGCGCGCACCTCCATACATGGGAGGCGCGCGCGATGGAGAGGCAGAGAAGACGGTGTTCATGTTCAGTTAGCCGACCCCTTTTTGGTTGGATCACATTAGCGGCCATCCTCGACGAAATGAGCGCGCCGCCGCCTTGATGCTTTCGCGCCACCGCCAACACTTTAGTGACGGCCCTTCGCGCCGCGAATGCATCCTTCGAGCCAGGAGTGCCCATCCTTCGAGCCAGGAGTGCCCATCCTTCGACCCGGGAGTGCCCATCCTTCGACATACCGGAGTTCCATCCCCGCCGTCGATTAGCCCACACCGGAGGTGAGTATCGTTATGCGCCGGAGGTGAGTATCGATGTGAGGGGTGGATGGCTATCGTGGGCTTGGATGGCTATCGCGGTCTGGGATGGCTATCGTTGCCTGGGATGTCTATCGTGGTCTGGGATGACTATCGATATGGCCGTGGACGGCTATCGCTGTCGAGGACGGGTATCGCTGTCGAGGATAACTATCGTCGCTGAGGATGGGTATCGCTGTCGAGGATAACTATCGAAATGGCCGTGGATGAGTGTCATCGCTGAGGAAAAACTCATCGGCGTGTCGAGTGCGCCGCAACGTTTCCGCAGGTCACGTCGGACGAACGACGGCAGCAGGTGAAGACTCGTACGATGGCAGCGGGAGGGGTCAGACGATGTCAGCGAGAACTGACGGGGATTCAGGCGATAGCAGTGGGAGGACTCATGCGATGACCGTAATTGGAAGCTCGACGAAGTTGACGGGCAATTTGTGCTTTCCTGGCCGGTCGGATGGGCGCCCAAAGTGCTGGTGTTCTGAGTCGGCCGCGATAATACACTTGAAGGCACCGCTAACGATTCTCTCGGGCGGCCTGATGATGTATTGGCGCGTCCATCGGCATAGGAATGGGGCAAAATACTTTTTCGGTGAAGCGCTCATTTTGCGATGAAAGCCCTCCATTACAGGCGGTAGCGCACGAAGAGTATGGGAAAATCAAGTTTCCCATCATAACAGGGACAAGTCCGATTCATCGCCATCCGTCGAGTCGTCCCCGCACGTCGAGACGTCCTCGCACAATAAGACAATGCACTGAAGTTCTGCATTGACACCGATAGGACCTGACTGTTCAGTCATTATCTCAAAGAGTCACTGTAACCCGTTCTGCGCGGAGTGGTACCGCCTCGTACTCCTCAGGCCCGCGCCCTCCTCACGTCCGCACCCTCCGGCCGGTACGGGCGTTGTGGCGCGATAACTAGACGTCGGATGCCTACCTGGTGGGCAGAAGGAAGATCGGCAAGAGCTAGAGTGAGGCCATGTCTCGCGCATTTCGACGTGACAAGTGACGGTTGAAAGTCGTGAGAAAACGGATGGCTGCGAATAGTCGGCGGAGTCCTGACAGTGAGAGTCGGCGTCGCGGGTCGGCGGGGTGGAAGCAGGACCTAAGCACCGGGCATGATAGGTAGCCTGTGAAGCAGTAGTGAGGGATCCACTGAGTATGCACGGGGCAGGGAATATTGTCCGGTGACTCAGCGGCCGGCGGCAGTAGCTTTCGTCCTCCGAGTCTTGTGAGTGAATGGCGCAGAGCAACTAGAGCAGTTAGTTTCAAGAACAATAGCAAGATCCTGTCGCCTTGAGGCTGAGGCTGAGGCTGATACAAGCGACCCGGCCACGGACGAGACACTTGTCACAGATGCGCACTTCGGAAAGAGGCAGCCCGTGGAAACAGCCACTGTAGGCGAGACATACCAAGCTCAGAGTTACGGGAGCGCGTCAAAGTCACGCAAGGCGGTGGCTGGTTCAGGGCTGGTTGTCCCCGCCCTTGTGCTGAGTGATTCGCAGGAGAAAGCAAGATGGAGGCCGCGGAGGAGCCGGCGCGGATTCCGGACAGGCATCGGATCCCCAAAAGTCTAGATCGCCCCTATTTATGCCGGCGGTTGATGAGGTTATTTCGGGCGGCAGTCGTACCATATAATAAATCGGTTGGAGTTAGTCGCCGTCTGTTTATCCCTCACCCCCCTTGACCGCCTCCTCGTCGCGCTTCACGGTCTCCGCGTCGTTCCAGACAACGACGGGCGCGAGATAGTGCGCTTATTGACTGCGCCGCACAGCGAACAGAGCACACGAGCGCGCCTGCACGTCGCGTCGCGCGACCAGCTCGTGCGAGTACAACCGCTCCCAGGCGCATCTAGAGCCGCTCCGTTGCAGAGGGGACGCACTCCACACTCGGCGCCTGCTTTCCCCGGACACGGCACGCAAAGGTGCGCAGCAGAACCGCTTTTCGTGGTACGGATCACTACTGACACCTCTCCCTCTGCAGATGCGGTCATTACTGAAGCCGCTGGCCATCCAGGCCGCGTACTCCCCCATAGAGACCATCGTCTTCTTCTTTATTCTCAGCACCCTCGCATACTTCCACATTCTTAATGCCATTAAGCACGCCGCCTTCTTCGAGCGGTACCCCAGCCCGCCCCTGCCGTTTGGCAGTGCGAGGAGCGTCGAGTGCGTACGCGCAACTTCACGTTCTCAATCTTGCTAACCTCGGGGTTTTTTTCCAGATATTCACTCCGCCCCGCACATGTCTTGTTGAAGACTGAGTCCTCCGCTGCAACCACCGAATGGATCCCCATCCGCGAGTCCGCCTTCTATCTCCCATCCCACTCCCCCGAGGTGGTCAAGGTCGAGCTGCAGCAGATTGACGTCCACGCGGACCCCGAATACGTCGAGGTTGTCATGGACGCATTGACCGCCGCCCCGGAATACCAGGACCTATGCCACCGTCCCTCCACGTCCGTCACCGCCGAACACACCAACGGGACGTGCTTCTCGCATCAGGACGGCACGGTCATTACCCTTGCGTTCTCGTCCTCCCGCGGGCGCGAGACCTTCGTCCGCTCCATCGACAACATCCACCTCCCGATCGACGCGGAGGCCGGCGCGCCTGCGAACGTCGAGCTGCTGCCCGCGCCAACAGTTTCAGGCACTCAGGATCCCATGCGTAGCCCGACCTGGCTCGCGTACGCGCTGTGGGCCGTGGGTAGTCGGTTCTGGGAGCTCGCGAAGGTGAGACCCTGGCTGGTGAAAATATGTTATTCCGCGGCGTGGCTGATTGGGCAATATCTACAGAACGCCCCATCGCTAGACATTCTCCTGGTTCTAGCTGGCTACGTGCGTGCGCTAATCAATAGCAACGAGGCCGATACTGATACCGCCTCCAGTCGCTGATGTACTTCACGTTCACGCTGATATTCGTGCGAAGCCGCCGTCTCGGGAGTGAGTGGATGCTGTTCAAGTTTGTGTTAGCGAGCAGCAGCTGATGATGTTTTCACAGGCACTTTCTGGCTACCGGCTGCGGTGCTCTCGTCGGCGGTCTTGGCCCTGATTGTCAGCATACCTGTGGCGATGTGGCTCGGTGTACACATCGATATCGTGGCGCTTGCGGAGGCGTTGCCCTTCCTCGTGTGTACCATCGGCTTTGATAAGCCCATGCGCCTCGCGCGGGCGGTCTTCGAGCACCCTGGGATACTGGGAGTCAGTATTACGTCGCATTTCTTCTCACCGACACACTTACTGATAGTCGATTCAGGATAGCGCAGACTCTGGCTCGCCTCCTAGCAAGTCGAAGAAGAGCGTGAGGCATGCAGCGCCGGATGCCCCTCGCATCATTCTGGATGCGTTAAAGAGCTGCTACGTGCCGATCTTCCGTGACTACGTGCTAGAGATTATCGTGCTCTTTGCCGGTGCCCGCAGTGGCGTTGGAGGGCTCAAGGAGGTGTGTTCAGTTTCCTTCGGTGACGCGGAGTATATGGCTGAACATCTGTTACCAGGTTTGCGCTCTAGCAGCTATTGTTCTCGCATGGGATTGTATTTTGCTCTGCACGATGTTCAGCGCGATCCTCACCATCATGGTGGAGGTCCGCCGCATCAAGACACTGCGTTCAACGATCTCGCGGACTTCGAGTATGGCCAGCATGCGCGGCCTGTATGGCAACGGCAAGATCACTGCGTACACCCCGAGTGGTAGCCCACGCACTAGCGCTTTGAAGCACCAGGTTGATGCAAGCGTATGTCCTAAGGCTGGCTGCGCTGAAGGGAAGCTCACCTTCTATATAGAGCGACTCACCACCTGCATCACCCTCCCTCGGCTCCCAGCTCCAGAAGCGCGTCGAAAGCGTGCTCGGCGTCAAGGGCGCCATGCTTGGCAAGGGCGACCTCCATGACTACGACGAGCACACCCCCGAGCGCGAAAGCCCCGTCGCGCGCCTCAAGCTCCTGCTCATCGCGTCCTTCCTTACGCTGCACGTGCTCAACCTCATCACGCCCCTCACCTCAAGCCCGCGCACCCAGCGCGCGCCGCAGGCGGGCGGTCCCGTTGGCGCTCGCAAGGTCGACATCACGACGCCTGCGATGCAGGCCGTGCTCGACGAGCTGGTGCATGTGGAGGTGCCGGTGTACTCAGTGCATGAGGAGGATGCGGAGCAGAGCTGGGACCGGGATGTTGAGCTGCTTGTGCGCGTTGACCCGCCGCTGCACGTGAGCATCGCGGGTGACAAGGTGCCGAGTGCAGGTGCGTCTGCGTTTCTCGGAGCTTGGGCGCTGCCTGGAACGCGCGGCTGGGCCTTGTAACGCAGAGGCTGACAATGGAATGCAGACAACAAGGCCTCCGACCTGTATCCACGCCGCACGCCGCAGCCGACAGATTTCCCGCTCAACCGGATTGATAGGTGTGTGTTGTGGTCGAGGTGTTGGGGCGCGATAGAGGCTTACGGTCGAGAGTAGGTTCATGTCCTCGATCGGCGACCTGATGACGTCGTGGACACGGATGGTGGCGGACCCCCTGCTCTCGAAGTGGATTGTCATCCTGCTTGCGATCAGCGTCTCGCTTAACGGATACCTGCTGAAAGGCATTGCCGCTGGCTTGGGCAAGGGCGATTACGGGTTCAACAGTGCGTCACTTCTTGCCTATGCGTCTACTTACAAATGCTGACTTTCCCATAGGTGAAGGCGTTCGTTTCAAGAGCGTCGAGCGCGGGCGTTCCTTCGATGCACGGATTGAGGAGAAGGAGGAAACCTTGAAGATTGGCAGTGCTATCTCTCGCCAGGCTGCTCCCCCGCCAATTTCGATCCCCACGACCGCTGCTTCGGCTCCTGCCACGGCCCAAATTTCTGCTACAGCAACGCCTGCGGTAACTGTCGCGCCTCAGCCGATCTTCCGTCCTGCCCCTTTGCCGGTTGTCCCCACGTTCTCGCTGGATGATGTCGACCGCAAGCTGCAGGAGCGCAAGAAGCTCCAGATCACCATGGGAGGCTCGGATTCGAGCAGCGACGATGGTGTGTTGGTCGTATCTTGCTTCGTGCATGTTCTAATCGTTGGGCAGAGAGCATGGATAACACCAACGTCCGTCCCTTGGAAGAATGCATCGAGATCTTCAACAACGGTCCCCGGCCCCTCAGCGAGAGCCTCAAGCTGCTCAACGATGAGGAGATCATCCTGCTTGCGAAGAACGGCAAGATCGCTGCCTATGCATTGGAGAAGTCGCTCGGCCAGGGCAAGAAGGAGCTGGAGCGCGCGGTCAGGATCCGGAGGGCTCTCATTTGTGCGTCGCACGATCAATCATGCCGAATAAGACTGACATAATCTGTAGCTCGCGCCTCCCTCACGAAGACGCTCGAGTACTCGGACATCCCCATGACCAATTACGACTATTCGCGCGTCATCGGTGCTTGTGCGAGAACGTCGTCGGCTACATCCCCCTTCCTCTCGGCATCGCTGGCCCTTTGAAAATCGACGGTGTTGAGTGCCCTATCCCCATGGCTACCGCTGAAGGCACTCTTGTCGCATCGACTTCCCGCGGTGCGAAGGCGCTCAACGCAGGTGGCGGCGTGACGACTGTCGTGCACAAGGACGCCATGACTCGCGGCCCGGCCATCGATTTCCCCAGCGTCGTCCAGGCTGCGCAGGCAAAAGCATGGATCGCCTCCGACGACGGCTACGCCGCGATGAAGACCGCCTTCGAGAGCACCTCCCGCTTCGCCAAGCTCAAGAGTCTGCAGACCGCCATCGCAGGCCGCACGCTCTTCGTACGCTTCGCGACGTCGACCGGTGACGCTATGGGCATGAACATGATCTCTAAGGGCACGGAGAAGGCGCTCGAGGTCCTCCAGCAGGCGTTCCCCGAGATGGTCACGCTCGCGCTGAGCGGGAACTACTGCACGGACAAGAAGCCGGCTGCGATCAACTGGATCGAGGGTCGCGGGAAGAGCGTCGTCGCGGAGTGTGTCGTCCCCGGCCGCGTCGTGAAGTCTGTGCTCAAGACGACGGTGGACGCGCTGTGCAACTTGAACGTCAAGAAGAACCTCATTGGCAGCGCAATGGCGGGCAGCATCGGTGGCTTCAACGCGCACGCGGCGAATATCCTCACTGCGATCTTCATTGCAACCGGCCAGGACCCCGCGCAGAACGTAGAGAGCTCGAACTGCATGACCCTCATGGAACCGTGAGTGTCTCATATTTTACTCAACGTGCCTTTCTGATAATGTCTGTAGTACGAACAACGGCGAGGACCTCTTGATCACCGTGACTATGCCCTCCATCGAGGTCGGCACCGTCGGCGGCGGCACAGTGCTCGCACCACAGCAAGCCATCCTCGAAATGCTCGGCATCAAGGGCGCGCACCCCACGCACCCTGGCCAGAATGCACAGACCCTCGCGCGCATCATTGCCGCCGCTGTCATGGCTGGCGAGCTCTCGCTCATGAGCGCACTCGCAGCAGGCCATCTCATCCGCGCGCACATGATGCACAACCGTTCGCAGGTGAACACGCCCGCGACAAGTCTCCCGGCAACTCCTGGAGGCTCGCTGCCCGCCGCGGGACCTGCGCAGCTGCCGGAGCGACCAGCGACAACTCAACTAGAGAAGTCCACGACGGCGCACCTTCCGGAGAAGCCCACGCTCGTCACCGCCACGGATGCCGCAAAGGGCGAGGCAAGACCGGAGGGTCCGCATGTGCCGGTGTCGCTATCGACGTCGTCTTCAATGGGCTCGTTGCCGCCGTTGCCACCGTACTCGGAGACCAAGCCTTAGCCGGGTGCCAAAATCATAATTGGGTGGATTTTGGAGATAGTTCTTGGTCATTCATTTGCTGTCGCGCACTTTTATGTACACTACACACACGTCTATTCTTTCATTACAATGCTGTAAGTATGTCTGATGCATCACAACATCTACAACGCAATTGCTGCTCGAAAGTTACCGCTAGCCAACAGAGGCGTCGTCGGCCACGGCGGCAATACAGTTCGACGCCTATTGTGAAAGCTCTGCGGACAGCAACACCTACCCAAGATGTTGCTCTCTAGACAGTAAGTATGGATGTCAAACCGCTCTCCCCCGAAGTCCTACGCGTATTCAGCAGGCTCATGTGGATCGAAAGGCAGATTGTTGGGAGCTGATTATACAAGAGGAATAGTATGCATACGTCCACACATTATGTGCCAACCATCCGAAGTCTCCCCTAGACCGGTCGTGGCCTATGCGTCCTTCTCCGATGGCGAAGCCTCCGTCATCCGCACCCACAGCCCGCCCTGAAAAAAATCTATTAGCACGCACTCATTAGCCGCGTTGACCGGCAAACCCCTACCTTGAGATACATCGTTAAATGCGAGGCGAACACACGGTTTTCCATCTCAGCATCGGAGGCGTCCGCGGTACGGAAGCTAGTGATAGAGTCCTGCGGCTGCGCGTCGTTGGCCAAAGAGAAACTGCTGAAGTTTTGCAGGAGGCGGACGAGGAAGAAAGACATTTCGTTGTACGCGAACTGGGCGTCGGGCATCACTTAATTGACGTCGCAGGGCGTGAGACAGTCCAATCTCACCTGCTGACCGAGACAAATGCGTGGGCCGGCGTTGAAGGGCACGAAAATGTACGGGTTGTGCGTGAGGTATTTGTGCAGGCGTTCGTCGATGAAGCGGTCGGGGTCAAACTTGCCAGCTGGTGGACGGTAAGAGAAATGCGTAATGCAAGTTTCGGAGGACATACCATCCGGGCCCCAGAGCTCCGTGCGGCGGTGCATGAGATAGACGCTGTAGAAGCACCTTCGCAGGGATAGTATTAGATAGACAGTATACATAGCTTGATTTGATGCTCACCGAGTTCCTTTGGGCACAAAGACGGGGCGCTTGCTGCTGTCCTTGTACGGAAGTAAGGTATCCCTCTTGGCCGTTCTAACGAAAAATATGTTAGCTGAAAACTGCGGGCCGAGTGTCGGATGAGCGCTCGCCTGTTGTTAACCGGACTGAGGGAAATATCAGCACGCGAACTCCATCCATACGTCAAAGTCAGTGACTTACACGATGGGGTACAGACGAAGGACCTCTACTGCAGGTCAGTATACCAACGTCGCCGTTGTGCAAAATTACGCACCATTGAGAAAAGCGCGCAAGTCTGTGACATCCGTCAATAAGATGTTCGAATTCTCTTTGGAAAGGCCTCTTACACTTCATGTCACGAATATCATCGTACGTCGGACGGCGTGTCGGCCCCACCTTGTCCAGAATCTCTGCGCGCAATTTGGCCAGAATATCGGGGTGCTCCGCTAGCTTGTAGATGCCGTAGGTAAGAGTGCCAGAGGTCGTGTCACGCCCGGCCACAAGGAGGTTTATGATCTCGTCAGCGAGAACGCGCTTGTCTGTGGTAGGTAGGACATAAGCAAAGTGACAATTATCGAGAAGCGGAGCCGTACCTTGCGTATGCGCAACAAGGTGCTGCAGCAGCGTGTCGTTCTCGTTGGGCTTCGCGCCCGATGCACCCTGCCTAGCCTCGATGTCCCCCTTGTGCAAGTCTTGCTCCGCGAGAATCTCCCGCGTGAACTCGTCGACGACAGTCCTGCCTGATGTTAGCACCGGCGTACGACGCTCCGGAGTCCAGCGCCTAAGTGCACGCACCTGCACGGCTTGATGGTGTCCTTCCAAAACTCGAGTAGCTTCCACGTGTCGCCAGTCCGCGAGCGCATAGCGGTCAAGTTCTGTCCCTCCCAAAAGGCCTCCACGAAGCGATTCGACGGGTGGTTGACGAATTCGGGCGAGTTAGCAAGTGAGTTTCCGTCCGGGTACGGAAGGCCCGCGCCAGATGAGTTGACGTCGAATCCGAAAAGGAATTCCGTGGCGGAGTCGAGGGTGAAGCGCGAGACCATATCCTGGAAATCGATAGGATAGCCCTGAGCAAGACGGCTCTTGGCCTGACGGATGATATCGTCCGCGTGCCGGTCAAAGTTGTCAAAGTGAGCAATCTTCTCCTTGTTGAAGAACGGCCGCGTCATGGTGCGGTGGAACCTAGGGCGCAATTAGTCGCCGCTAACAGCCCGGATCGCGCGGAAATGGGCTCACTTCCACATATCGCCGTCGGAATTGAACACTCCGCTGCCAAGCAGTGAATGTAGAATGTCGTAGACCACAGGGCCTGCGTGCAAGCATCCTTAGCATGCATCAATCACAAGAGCAAGGGACACACCCTTCTCGAAGTCATCGAACTGGCTTGCAAGAATAGCCTGTATGGGGGTCAGCAGGAACCCGGCGCTTGCTTATCGTCGTCGTCAGTACCTTGACGTGGTCAGGCTCAAGGGTGACGATCTGTAGTATGCGTCAGTCAAGACATCGCGAGAACATAGGAGTCCACCTACCCGTACATCTCCCAGGATGCTGACGCGGAAGACAGTGGTCCCTACTGTCTTTGCCCAGCCGGCAATGATTTGGGCTGATGATTTGTCAAAAGCTGAGAGGTATGGAGCCGCTCATGAAGACTTGCCGAACAAGCTTGATTTCACCGACTGACGGAGGGAAATGAAGAGACTCAGCCCCAGAGGGAGCGCGCTGGGCACCAGAGGAGGAACATCTGCAGCCGAAGCAGTCGCCTTCTTGTGAGTCTGTGCCTCTGCGTAGGCGCCTTGAACCACCCATAGTAGCGGATTCACGAGAATAATAACACAGGCGACCGCCCAACCGGGCAACTTGACCTCGCGCGTGTTCTCCAACACACGAAGACAGCCGTATGCGACGACGGAGGGATATATCAGACGAGGAATTGCCTTCGCAAGGAAGAGGATTCCCGGGGGCGCCCATGCTGAGAGCCGGGATGTGGATGAAGGAGCATGGGCCGCATGAGCGCTGGTTTTATATGAGCTTCTTCGAAAGGCCACTTCCGTGACGGACCGCGTTGCGACCGGCTTTCGATGTTGCCATTGGCTCGGGGAGTAAACATGATGCCCGAGTCCGAGGTTCTCCGTGTGACCTGCAGAAAGGCGACAGAGTTCCCTGGAGTTCCTCGGTGGAGGAAGGTAGGCTGAGTCACTGTGAGTGACGAACAGCCTGCAGCCAGTCGCAGCTAGCGTCATAATCAGTATGCAATTAGCGGTACATCACCGAGCGAAACGGATAAGCCTACGGCTTTGGAGGACAGAGCAACGCACCTCTTGCACGGATGGCAGGCAAGCTTCCTGCGGACGGTGAACGAATGACGGCCCAATCGCACTCTCGTCCTCCTTCCACAGCAGATAACTGCCATCTGTTGTCAATTTGCGTCCACTATAGGTTGGACTGGCGCAGTGCCACGGATGACAGAGTGTCAATGAGCTGCACATTCATGGCCCAAAGATAGAAGCTACAGTTACATTGGTCGGCCGAGCCGTACTTACACTGTCGTCCTTTATCTCGAGGCTCACCAGTCCGAAGGTGCCGCGGCTGCATCGGGGACATGACCGCGCCTGTCGTACCGCTGAACTCCGTCAACATCATAGCATTGGACAGTAGCGCAATTGACCCTGTTGCCATGCGTTTACTTATGATTCGTGTACGACGAACGAAGTTGGAGATCTCGTAACGGTTGATTTTCCGATGACGACCACAAGCTGTGCAAACAAACCTTTTTCTCGATTAGGAAAGTCTTGTCGCATGACAATGCTAAGCACGTGGGAAAAGTGAGAACAATGGAACTGCCTATTCGGGCAACGCAAAATTATCCTCCCCTTGTTCTCGACCGCCATGACCGACTTTGGAGACGTCAAGGTCTACACGGTCAATGGCGCAGCTGCCGGATCCTCATCCTCGCTCCCCGATTGGCTTACGCGCAAGCGCGCGGTCAAGGGAAAAGGCCGCAAGCGCGCCATTCGGGAACAAGTCGAGGGCACCATAGAGCTCATCCAGGGCTTCGAGTTTCCGGAAGCCAGCAACCGCGTCAAGACCACTCGCGATGGGCACCACGTTATAGCGACTGGAACGTACAAGCCCCAAGTACGCGTATGGGATCTTGACCAGCTCTCCCTCAAATTTGAGCGGCATACGGACGCGGAGAACGTCGACTTTGTTGTGCGTGAGTGCCGAGTGCGGAGCCCCCCGCATTGTGCTGATTTGAATGCGCGCAGACGCTATCGGATGACTGGACTAAATCCATACATCTTCAAAATGACCGGACGGCCGAGCTGCATACGCAGGGCGGCTTGCACTATCGTACGCGAATACCGCGGTTCGGGCGATCCCTGGCATACCACTTCCCCTCCTGCGACACCTACTTCACGGCGTCAGGCAATGAAGTGTACCGGCTTAATCTCGAGCTCGGACGGTTCATGACACCGCTTGTACTCGAGGACGAGCACGACGAGGATCCGATCTCTGGCGTCAATGTCGTCGATATCAATCCCGCACACCAACTGTTGGCATTTGGTGTCGAGGGGAACGGTACTGTGCAGTTCTGGGATCCTCGATCACGCACCAACGTTGGCATCCTCCGCCTACCGACTTCCCGACTCCTGCCAACCGGGTCGCTAGACGCCAGCGTCAGCGTCACGGCTCTCTCTTCCCGTGCTGATGGTTTGTCATACGCCGTCGGTACCTCCACTGGCCACACACTCCTCTACGACATCCGCTCTCCTCGTGCGTTCGCTACGAAGGACCAGGGTTACGGTCTCCCCGTCTCCCACGTCGCCTGGATCGAAGGAGGCAGCCGGATGGCCGGCGATGGCCTCGTCCTGAGCGCCGACAAAAAGGTCATCAAAATCTGGGACCGCAACTCCCCTGCGACTAATTTCGCGTCAATCACGCCGGCGATGGACCTGAACGACGTCCACCACGTCCCCGGCAGCGGCCTGTTGCTCACCGCAAATGAGGGCATCCAGATGGGTTCTTTCTTCATCCCACAGCTCGGACCCGCGCCGCGCTGGGCATCCTTCCTTGAGAACATCACCGAGGAGATGGAGGACCAGACCGCGCGCAGCGCGTACGAGGACTACAAGTTCGTCGAGCGCAGCGAGCTGCGCGTGCTCGGGCTCGACCACCTTGTCGGCACGCCGGCCCTCCGCCCGTACATGCACGGGTACTTCGTTGCGCTGCAGCTGTACGACGCGGCGCGCCTCATCGCGAACCCGTATGTGCACGCGGAGCAGCGCGAGCGGGCGATCCGGGACAAGATGGAGAAGCAGGCGGAGACGCGCATTCGCGCGCGGAAGGAGCCGGGCGTCAAGGTCAACAAGGCGTTGGCGGAGCGCGTGATGCGAGAGCAGGAGAAGGCGCAGAAGCTGGAGGAGCGCCGGCGCGCGCGCAAGGCGGAGAAGCCAGTCGAGGGCGATGTCATGGAGGTCGACGAGGCGGCCGAGGGTGGCGTGGGTCTGCTCTCCGACCCGCGTTTCTCCAAGGTCTTCGAGGACCCGGCATTTGCGATCGATGTCAACAGCACCGAGTACGCGATGCTCAATCCCTCGTCTGTCGCGCAGAAGTCGAAGCGCAGGACCAACGACAGCGACGAGAGCGCAAGTGGGTCGGAGGAAGAAGACGCGGCTAGCGACGACGATGGGGCGAGCAGCGACAGCAGCGGCGCGGGCGAGCTCAGCAAGTGGGACCCCCGTGCGCACCCCGGGCAGCGCAACGTGCGCGCGGACGAGGCCTATGCGCGCAACCGCCGCCAGACCAAGGTCAAGATGGTGCCGCTCAAGGTGCGCGGGGGGACGGGTCCGGACAGGGACGCGTCGTTCGGGCAGCGGAAGTCTGGTGCGCCGCAGCGGCGTGGGCGTGCGCCGAGAGACGACGCGATGGATGGCGGGATGGAGGTTTCGTGGGTGCCGAGTACTACGGCTGCAGACGACGGGGCGCCCAAGGGCAAAGGTCGACGGAAGGGCGTGGAGACGTTCGGTGCTGGTATGGAGCGTGGTGGGGAGGAGGAGGATAGGACGCTGAGCGAGAGTGAGAAGAAGGGTCGCTCGTATCGGCGTAAGGGAGTGCGCAGTGGGAGCAAGGGTGCCTTCCGGAGGATGCAGGGATAATCTCGGTCGAGCCAGGCTGTTTGTATTCTACTTATGTGTGTACAATCGCATCGAGATGTTCTGTTTGCGTTCAAACAAAATGGAATGACCTCACCGGCTCGTATAATGCTCGTATAATGAAGGATCAAACAATAGGAAGATAGAATGGGGAAGTCGAGGAGCAGGGTGATGCGTGACATTTGTGTGACCGAACGCGTCTTGCTCTCTTCCCCCACGCGCGCGATGGTGGCGAACACCAGAAAGGCGGCGCAACCGGCGCTGCAGAAGTTGAAGTTCCGCGAGAAACTCATCACGAAGGGGACACCAACCGACGCGCTCCTCAAAAAGCTCAAGGCGCTGCATGAAGAACTCCGCGCGCTACCTCAGGACAACGTCGACCAAGCGTCCATGAACGCAGTCAGCAAAGAACTCGTCAACAAATCCATCACCTTACACAAGGACCGTGGCGTGAAGGCGTACGCGGCATGCTGCCTCGCCGACATCTTCAAACTGTATGCGCCGGACGCGCCATACGCCCCCGAGGAGCTGCGCGACATCTTCCAGTTCTTCTTTCAGCAGCTTCTAAGCGGGCTCAAAGGATCGGATGCACCGTACTACGACCAATACTACTATCTCCTCCAATCCCTGTCCGAAGTCAAGTCCGTCGTGCTCGTGTGCGATCTGCCGGGCTCGGAGGAGCTCATGCTCACCATTTTCCATGACTTCTTTACGCTCGTGCGCCGCAACCTCGCCAAGAAGGTCGAGATGTTTCTGGAGGACATTATGGTCGCAGTGCTCGATGAGGCCTCGACAGTGCACACGGACGTGCTGGACAAGATCATAGCGCAGTTTAAGACGGGCGACACGGTGCGTGCTTCGCGGGCCGTGCGCGCCACATGCTGACTGACCGCGCTGCAGCCCACAGACAAGAGCGCACGAAGGCTCGCCGCAGGCGTCCTGCGCGCCACCGCGGGCAAATTGAGCACGCGCATCCTGCAGTACTTCACGGACATCATCGTCAGCCACGGCGATCCCGAGGACGAAGACTACGACGAGATCCGCGAGGCGCACACGATCATTGAGCGCCTCAACCGGGACTGTCCTGCCGTTCTCGTTGCCCTTATGCCGCAACTCGAGGAAGAACTCCGCGTCGAAGCTGTTGAGCTCCGCCTAATCGCCACCACCGCCCTCGGCCACATGTACGCCCACCCCAATGGCGCCGACCTCGTCAAGAAGTTCCCCCAGCTCTGGAACATGTGGCTCGGCCGGAAGAACGACAAGCTCACCGTCGTGCGCCTCAAGTTCGTCGAGGCGACGAAGGGGCTGCTGGTGAATCTCCAGGAGCAGCGCCCGGTGATCGAGGAGTCCCTGCAACAGAAGCTGCTCGATCCGGATGAGAAAGTGCGCGCCGCGGTGTGTAAAGTGTACTCGCATCTCGACTACGAGACCGTGCTGCACCATGTATCGCTGGATCAGCTCAAGGCGATCGCGGGTAGGGGTATAGATAAACGTGTGTCAGTGCGGGTGGAGGCGTTGTCCTGCCTAGGGAAGATGTACAACCAGGCGTATACGCAAATGTGAGTCCTAGTCGGTGCATGATGTACTTCGCTCACCGTGCTTGCAGAGAGAACAAGGACGTACAAGCCGTGCGTCACTTCTCCTGGATACCGCAAGAAATACTGTCTGCCTTTGGGGTTCGCACTGAAGTGAAGTGAGCACATTCCCTTTCTCAAGGATTGACACTGAATTCACGGTGACCTCAGAGTGAATGCCGAACAAGCCCTCCTCGACTACATTCTTCCTCTTCCGTCACCCAATGCGCCTTCAACGTCGAAGAATATAGAGGTCGACGAAGCTGCTTGGACGGATCGGCTGCTCAATGTCATGCAATATCTCCAGAAAGACCAAGTCAACACCCTGTTGGCGGCTACCGGCCTGAAGCATGTGTACGTTCTTGGCTGCGCGTTTACGACTCATGGCTTACTCTTTGGTCGCAGACGGCCATCCATCTACGAGGTCTTCGTCGACGCATGTGTACAGTACAACGTGAGCCCTCCCTCCGACGACAGGTGCGAAAGACTTATCCAAAAGCAGGGTGGGACCATAGACGATAGTGAAGAGCGAGTGACGCACAGATTGAACGCTGTTATTCAACATATATCTGGTCCGTGGCTTATATTTCGGCACAAGCTTGATCTGACACAGTGGCTAATTTGTAGCCTCTTTTCCTGAACCCGTAAAGGCAGCAGAAGACCTCAAAGCATTCGCTAAGATGAACGAGAACCGGCTCTACAAGCTCCTCCGAAATGCCATGGACGTGCAGGTGGATCTCAAGGCCTTAGTGAAATCCACGGTAATAATCTTGCCTAGCTTTATAAGTGCTACCGCTAACGGTAAACCCGCCAGAACGAATTCACCCGCCGCCTAGAATCGCAGTCGCCCGGCATCCTGCAGACCATGTCTCTCTACCTCCGCCGTGCCACGCTCCGTGTCGTCAACACGTCCTCCATACCCACGCTCCTGCGGCGCATGCGTGTGAGCGCTGCGGTCGACGCCGGCGAGCGGCGCATGAGCACCGCCATGCACGAGCAAGCGCTGGTCATCGCCGCGCATGCGCGTACGGTGCTGCGATATGTCGCGAAGACCGCTCCTGCGCTATTTATGCCGCATGTGGCCGCCTTAACGGAGCTCGTGCTCGAGGAGGATGAGGAGGATGCGGGGCATCTGGAAACGGGGTTGCAGGCTCTAGCTGCGTTGGCCTCGCATGATGAGACATTGGCGCCGTCAGACGGGTGAGCGCAGAGAAATTGACGCACAAGGCAAGGAGCTGACCAGCGATGCCACAGTCCGACGATGGCGAGGATGCGGGAATTGGTGATGGGTGAGAATGAGCAACATGCGAAGTTTGCAGCCAAGTTCTGCGCCTTCGCGAACGAGAAGGAGAGCGTATGCATGGAGATTGTCGAGGTAGGCGACTGCCTTTTGTTTCCGGACCTTCTAACATAGCATGGTTTTCTAAGGATATCACGCGGAACCTGCCGGAAGCAACGGCTGAGCAGCTCGTTGCACACGTCGCCGTTTTGGTGCAGTTTGCGCGGTATCAGACAGACGCGTTCGAGTACAAGAGCGACGTCATCATGTCCTTCTTGCTCAAGGAGGTGCTCATGCAGACGATACCTGCCGACCCCGTATGTGCACAACTTCTCCGTCTGAAGGTATGTTCGCTGATGGAAATGCAGGACGCCGACAAAGACGTGGAATGGATCCCTGACGACGAGATGTGGCCAGAGCTGCGCGCGAAGATCCTGGCGGTCAAGGCGTGCCGCTGGCGGTGCATGTCGTACGCGGCAAGCGACAAGGCACTCTTGATTTCCAAGCCCGTCCTGGTCATGCTAGTCAACCTCATAGAAGGCAACGGCTCGTTCGCCCAGGATGGGGTAGAGAAGTAAGTGCGCCGCTTCAGCGATTGGTGTACTGTGCTGATGCAATGTATCGACAGCGTGAAGGCCATGTCGCGGATGCGCTTACAGGCGGCTATATCGCTGCTGCACCTGTCCACCGTCACGGTCTATGCTCAACAAATTGCGAGGCGGATGAACCGGCTGGCGGTGATGGTTCAGGTGCGTGCGCTGTGGTGGCGCGTGTGGGGTAACCTCGCTAACTAGGTGCCGCAGGACTCATGTTACGACGTTAGGCATGCTTTCCTTTCCCGGTTGTTCAAGTTCTCTGGCGCGCGTAAAATACCAGCGCGGTTCAACATCATACCGTTTCTCACCGTGCACGATCCGGAAGAGGACATCAAGACCATGGTACGTGCGTCCGCCTTGGCATCCGACCTGTGTTAATTTCTTCCGCAGGCCTCTGCGTATATTCACAGTTGCTTGAAGCGGTTCCCGGCAGGTCAGTCATACTTCGTCAATGATAATCTCTGTCTGATCGACATAATCAGCCGCCCGAGTGGAGAATATGGAGTCGATATTTATTCATTTGCTACACCTCTTGGCGCATCATCCAGATATGGACGGAACCCACGAGTCACTTGTGGACATGGCTGCGTTCGTCCAGGCCATCTCCTTGCATTCGAGCTGTCAACGTTGACTTCACTCCAGATACATCAAATTCTACCTCAACCTGGTAGCAAACGCGGAGACCGTGTCCCTCTTGTACCACCTGGCTATGAAGGGCAAGACCGTGCGGGACGCGGAAGAGGAGTGTAATGAGGTATGCCCTCTTTTCTGTTGTGCTCTCTCTGGGCCATAACATAGTCCTGCAGAAGCTCTGGATGGTCTGCGAACTCGCGCAGGAGCTGATCAAGTTGCGAGCACAAGCACACGGGTGGAACATTCAAAGTTACCCGGGCAAGGTCAAGCTGCCGTCGGATATCTTGCGACCGCAGGTCAGCCCAGAGGCGGCGAATCAGGTGGTCAAACACGTATATCTGAGTGATGAGACTCTGGACTGGTTGAAGGAGTCGTCGAAGCCTGCTCAGAACAAGGTAAAGTCGTGGACGACGAGAGACATGGGAAAGTGCTGACCAGTTGCAGGAGAAGAAGGAGCGCAAGACGACGGGGAAGCGGAAGGCGAGCTCTGCGCCTAAAACCAACGGCACGACCAAGTACGCTCCATTCCAACTCAGGCTCATATGATAGTACTGACTCTTCTGACAGACGCTCCCGCACAAAGAAGCGCGTCGTGCATGATGACAGCTCGGAGGGCGAAGACTTCGGCAAAACCGACGATAGTGACGTGGAGATGTCCCCTCCCCGCTCGAATGCGTCTGAGCCGGACGACGATGATAGTAACGAAGAAGACGCAATAGACGGGAAGGAGAACCTTGGCCGGGGAGCTCGTGGGCGTGCAAAGGTTCGTACCGACTCTTTTGACGCCACCTTTACTGCGTGCTTACTTCTCCTGTGCAGGCAAAAGCGAAGAAGGCCGCCCGCAAAAAAGCCAAAATAAAGTCTTCCGACGACTGATGCTGAATCTGTCAACGCTTACTTACACCTCTTTTCATCGCTGCGCCTATCTTATTGTTTCTTGCTGAGTCCCACTGCCAGTTTTATCAAGATCCATCGCCATTTTTATCCGATTTATGTCGTGCTTTGTGTACTTTATCGTCTGGTCATGCTGTAGTTGCTTCTCTGCTGTTAGACTCGTCCATCGCACGCCCGCATCGAACATCGAACACACAGTCTGTCTATCATGTTCTTTCTGTCTGTTATTTTCTTGGAATCTCATGGATCTGTCTGGTAAAACGATTGGGGACCGTCCTCGGCTTTCCACTGTTGCCTGCACATCTGTCGTCTGCTATACATCATCGGGCGCTGTCAAGAAAAGCTCTCAATGTCTCCTCAGGACGGTCGAGGATGGCCTGACCGACGTAAATATGACATTGAGGAAGGAGAGTGTCAAACTCACATAGTGATTGCTCTGTTCCAGCCTCTTGAACGTCATCTCAGGGGCGCCAACGCGTTTCTTGTACTCGCCCTCGAGCTTCCACGCTGTGCAAATCGCGGTCCACACGCTGGACTCTCCCCACATATACACCACCTTTGGCCGGCCCCAGGCCTCTCGGACACTTTCATCGAAAAGGGCTGCGTCGCACGCAGCCTTGATGTGCGGCAGAAGTTCTGGAGCAAACATGGCCTGATCGCCTGGTAGGGCACCAGGGAGATCCAAGTACTTCTCATCGAAGGCCTCGACTGAGTCCGAGGCCGGCCGCGTGGGGTCGGCGTTGCGTGTCTCCAACTTGCAAACGTCGCGGGCGGCCAGATTGTGCGTGAAGTAGGACGCGTACCACGCCTTGCTGTTCTTCTCTCGGGTCTCGAGGGGAACCGATTCGTCCTGGATCGGCATGTACAGACCTGACAGTAAGGGTATGCCCATGAGTGGAGGGGACGCCTCTGCGGTACGGTACAGTCAGATCAGGATAGAGGGCGTTGACGGAGCAAGGCGGCACACCGAAGTAGATAAAGGCCTTCACGCACTGACTGAGGCGATCTCTGACGGGCCCTGGCAAGTCATGCACAGCGGCAATAGTGGCATTGAGGTGTGCGTTGGCAACTGACCACCCGATGAGCGCGACGCCGCCCTCGCCAACGGTTCCGTCCTGCACGAGCGCGTCGAGCAGGTAGACGTATTGCAGACCCTCGTCCCTGTAAGCGCCCGCGCGCTCCTCCGGCGTCCCGCCCTCCAGCACGCACGCCTCCTCGGGGGTGTAGGGCGAGGAGCCAAAGTACCCGCGACGGTTGACACCTATGAAGCGCGCGCCTTCCGCAGGAGCAAGCGCCGCGATGCGCTCAGTTATGCCTGTAATTATCAGCATCCAACAGCAAGCGAAGGAGAGGGGGGGCGACGACTCACGGACGGATGGTAGGCCCCAGCCATGCAGGAAGACGAGTGTCAGATAGTCTGCCTGAGTTGGGGCACCGGAGTCGAGAACGCGGAAGCTGGTTCCGCGGGATGTGGTGATCGATCTCTCAGTGGGCATAGGTGCAGCAGGATAAAAAGTATGGCACGGCAGTCGCACTATCCCTCATTTATGCGCAGGGATGAAGACAGTCCATGAGTCATGGTGACTCCAAAGAATACGACCAAGACAGTAAATAAAGACATTATCGATGACCGCAGAGAGAAACTTGCAGTAGCCTCCGGATGCTGCGCGAGGAAAGGGAAAGGTAGGAAGTTGGCTGACGGGGACAGACCATGCGGCGCAAAATGGACAAACAAAGCGAACAAACAAATAACACGCATCGATCGACGCATGGATTGTTAGGGGCCAGTATCACTGCATTTACGAAGTTACCGACCCGAACATACCTACGCACTCGTCTCGTCAAGCACATCACTGGGCGCATTCGAGAAAGGCTTGCAACGTCTCCTTGGGGTGGTCGAAGAGGGCCTGATCGACGTGAGTATGATGAGGTGGGACGAAGAGTCCAACTCACATAGTGATTACTACCCTTGACTGTCCTGAAGGTCAGTAGCGGAACGCTACTGCCTCTCGCCTTGAGCTCAGCATCGAGAGCCCTGTGCTCGTCCTCCAGCGCCCAGGCCGCCCAAACTGCAACCCACACGCTGGATTCCGCCCACAGATACGCGACCTTGGGCCTATTCCATGCCTCCCGGATGCTATCATCGAACAGCGCCGCATCGCGCGCAGCTCTAATTTGCGGCAGGACATCCGGGACGAACATCGCTTCGTCGCCCGGCAGAGCACCTGCGGGGTCTGAGTACTTCTCGTAGAAGCCTTCTAGCGCATCCGTGGCCGGCCGTGTATGGTCGATAGTGCGCGTCTCAAGCCTGCTGACGTCGCGCGCAGCGAGATCGTGCGCGAAGTAGGACGCGAACCAGGCCTGGCTGTTCTTCGCGCGGACCTCGTGGGGGACGGACTCGTCGAGGATGGGTTGATACAGGCCGGACGGCGAGCGCATGCCCATGACCGGAGGAACCGCCTCTGTAAGACGGAGAGGCGAGGTGAGATGGTGTGTGGCGAAGACGAATCAAGGAAGCGCACCAAAGTAGATGAACGCCTTCATGCGCTGGCTGAGGCGAGCCCTGATAGGTCCTGGCAAGTCGTGCACACAAGCGATGATTGCGTTGAGATGCGCATTCGCAGCTGACCACGCAATGAGCGCGACGCCGCCCTCGCCAATGGTGCCATCCTGCGCGAGCGTGTCGAGCAGGTGCGCGTACTGCAGGCCCTCGTCGCGATACGCCGCCGCGCGCTCTTCAGGCGTGCCGCCCTTCAGGACGCGCGCCTCTTCGATACTGTAGGTAGAAGAGCCGAGATACCCGCGGCGGTTAACGCCTATGAAACGTACACCCTCCGCAGGCGCGAGTGCCGCAATGCGAGACGTTATGCCTGCAACGCCGGTCAGCGACATCGATCGGGGTCGGGGGTAGGGGAGCGCACCAGTGGAAGGTATCCCCCAGCCATGAAGGAATACGAGTGTCAGGTAGTCTGCTCGCGTGGGGGCGCCGGTGTCGAGGGCCCGAAAGCTAGTTCCAAGCGCGGTGGATATTGTTCGTTCGGTGGACATACTAAGCGGGTAAAGGGCAGCTTTGGGTGTTCAGGAGACCCCCGGTATCCTTTATATATGCAAACTTCCATTGGAAATGGCACGAGAGTCGGACACAGTTGCGTGAGCAAGACGAGGGGCAGCCAAAGGATGGATAGGCGCCCAAGTGAAGGCCGGCGCAAACGGCTTGAACGTCGTCGGGAAAGACATTCTCGACGGCCGCCAGCTCATAGTTCGACAACGAAGGGATGCAGGTGCTTCGCGAGTGGAGGGAAGATAATGTAGCAGATGGTGGTCGCAAGATGAACGCGATGAGCGGCCATCAAGAGCAGACAAACAAGACGAACAAACAAACATGGTCGTTGTATTCCTCTGCGAAGTCATCGTTCTTCTTCGTGAGCACACATTGATTGGGAAGCGGGCATATAAATCACACAATTCCTACAGCATGCCCAGTTTTGTTATAAGTACCATATCCCCTCCCATAAATAACACATAACACAAGTCTCTCATAGCTTTTCAGCCCTACAGTTGACCCACGGTCGGGTTGAAGTTGTAGTACGAACAGCTGTTCTTGATGTCGTGGTTGCCCGAGCCCTCCTTCGACGTCGCGCCGTTCTTCACGATCTTGAACCACGGCGTCTGCCCGTCCTCGCTCGGGAACGCCACCTGCCCCATGGTGAGGTTCCCGCCACCCGCGATGAACTCGGCGTGGTTCGAGCCGACGTCGAGAGTGATGGTCGCCTGGGGCGTCGAGTCGGCGAGCATGGCAAGCGCGAAGATGGCGTCCTCGGGGTAGGTCGACATGCGCGGGGGCGTGCCGCCGGAGCAGGAAACGCCCTTGGGGTGCGTGCGGTACCAATAGACGACTGTGTCCTCCTGCGCAATGTGTGAGCAAGGTAGGAGCATCAGAAGCTCAGAACATGCGTACGGTCAGGACGGGCTTGCTGCCGTTCTTGTACCAGGAGATGTAGTACTGCGCCACCGTGCGCCAGGCGGCGTGGCTGAGGCCAGAGACGTAGTTGATCGCATCGCCCATGTCAACCTTGGTGTTGACGTCTTGAATGTGTTATCAGTATCTCGTATGTGCAGGCCTGCTAAAAGCATACCGCAGATGTAGTGCGATTCGCCGTAGTCGTTCCAGGTGACGATCTCGACGATGTCGGGCTGAACATCGTCGATGACCTGCTTCCAGCGGTAGTTCCATAGCGTGTCGCTCTGCTGAACCCAGCCATCGCCGTTGAGATCCTTGAATTGCCAGGGAGAAACAGCTGAGGAGAAGAATATGGTCAATGACCGGACGCCATCTCGAGTAGTGGACAGGACGTACACATGATGTACGGGCCGCCGCGATTCGCGGACTTGACAGCTGACTGGAACGCATGGTCGATATCCGTCGTCAACAGCTCATTCACATCGTTCGGCCTGCCTCACGAGTCAGCCGGCCATCAACCCACCATTTCCCCTCCACTGCACTCACCACGACCACCAGTTGAAGAACCCGTCGATGCTCGGGAAGCTCGACATCACCGAGTTCGCGCTCCCCGTGTCGCGGTAGCCCACAAACGCCGGCGCCCACGAGATCTGGATGCCCTGGTTGGCGAGCGAGCTCTTCACGCCCGCGTAAAACGCGTCCCCGTTGCTCTCGCCGCTGTACGTCGACACGAGCACCTTGTCGTTCCACCGCAGCGTCGCTGACGAGGACGCGTGTGCGCCGACGAGCGAGACGACCTGGTCCTGCGACCACGAACCGCCAGCGAAATCGAACGAGTACATGAGCTTGAAGCCCGCGGTCTCGGCTGCGGCGTAGGCCTGCACGATGCGGTCCACCTCGTAGTCAGCAAGGGCGACGTTGAGGGCTGGCCGGGTGGTGAGATCCAAGACCAAGTAAATGTTATGTAATGCTCGCTTACCGAAACCCTCGATGCCGATGGACTGCGCAGAGGCTATGTCTGCAGCCCAGTCAGCCTGGGAGTAGGAATACGACTCTTGCGCCTGGCCAAGCATCAGCTTCGCAAGCCAGTGAATTGAAGAGTGTGTAAACCCACCATAAAATGCGCCAGAACCGTCGCCGCAGACACGATGCGCGCCGCGAACGGCAGCAAACTTGCCAACGCAAGACCCAGTAGCCTAGCCATGTAGTTGAAGTCGAAGAGTGACGAAGAAGAAGGACAGT
The DNA here is from genome assembly GCA_007026445.1 of Schizophyllum amplum. NCBI lineage: Eukaryota > Fungi > Basidiomycota > Agaricomycetes > Agaricales > Schizophyllaceae > Schizophyllum > Schizophyllum amplum. The sequence continues at coordinate 316,190 of VDMD01000022.1, read as the reverse complement.
GAAGCCATTCCCCTACAGGGCGACCTTTATAGCAGCGCCCTCTAGCAAGATAACGTTAAGGATCATCTATCCCATGTATACACCGTCAGCCGGCAGGGACTCGGATCCCGGTGCGCTGGCCGAGCGAAGCAACGCCCGCAGGGCCGGATGAGATTGAATGTGTTGAGGAGGGTGAGGGGTGTTCGACTGAGGCTGATGCGGTCGATCTCATGACGCCCGCGGGTCATCCTTCCTTCCTTTCGTCCACAGGCGTGCGTCCGCATGCAAAGCGCAGGCAACGATCCTACGCTGGATAAATAGGACAAACGTTATCCGCGCCCGTTGCGTCTGCCGGTTGTTTGAGAGGCTGAATACAGCGAGAGATGGACTGAGATGGTCGTCCAGTAAATGCCAAAGAGCGGCTTGTCATGCCCTGGGCGCCAGTGGGCGGGACGGCACACATGGCAGTCGTACTTATTGACGGAGGTGCCTGGAGCCACTCTGAGGCTTTGTGTATATTTGGTTGTTTACACGGTCACGTGTAAAACGGGTGTTGAACTTTTCTTCCCCTGTGCGCTCAGCTCTCGGAGTCGTTCGCAACTCCACCCGATGTCGGGAAGCTTAGCGTGTACTCATTAGAATTGCAGGAAGCCTCGCGTGGAACATTCACAATCCATTGGGGTAGATAGGACAGGTCTATGTACATTATTCTGTAGGACGTATCCTAGCCGATCCGTATGATAGTGTCTACGTAGGTGTACACAACCAGGGTGCTATAGCGCGTATAAATAGCTAAGTAGGAGGACTCATAAATCTGTGCAACACGGACACCCATTCGAGCCGCATTATATCACAACACATTGCCTATACACTGTGCGATGCACCTGAGCAGCTTATGCTGCCACAGCCGGCGCCTCCGTCATGTTCACCCACAGACCGTCCTGCGTATACTGTCAGCCATCGCCTGTCCTCAGCACAAGACCCGTAACTCACCTTCACCGACATCGTCAAATGCGACGTGAACATCAACGTCTCCTTCTCCGCGTTCTCCGGCGCCTTCGCGCCCTCGGGCCGCAGCGACTCAGCGGGCTGCGCGTCCCCCGCCAGCGTGAACGTGGAGAAGTTCTGCAGCAGGCGCACGAGGAAGAACGACATCTCGTTGTACGCGAACTGCTGCCCGAGGCAGATGCGCGGGCCGGCGTTGAAGGGGATGAAGATGTATGGGTTGTGTACGAGGTACTTGGCGTTGCGCTCGTCGAGGAAGCGGTCCGGGTCGAACTTGAGCGCTGCAGAAAAGTGTGAGTATGTCGCGACAGAGGGGTCACAGAGAGACGACAGCGCACCATCCGGGCCCCATAGGTCCGTCCGCCGGTGAATAAGGTACGAGTTGTAGGAGCAGCGGGTGCCCTTGGGCACGAAGATGGCCTTGCGGTCCTTGTCCTTGTACGGGAGCGTGGTATCCTTGTTGGACGTGCGACTGTTGTTGGGCACAACTGGGTAGAGACGGAGAACCTCTGCACGAGTACTGTCAGCCATTGCTCTTGACTCGACGAGGGATCAATGCCTACCGTTGATGAAGGCGCGCATGTACTTCATCTCGCGCACATCCTCGTACGAGGGACGGCGTGTGGGGCCGACGACCTCGAGCACCTCATCGCGAAGGCGCTGCGCAATTTCTGGGTACGCCGCCAGCTTGTACACGCCGAAAGAGAGCGTGCCCATGGTCGTGTCGCGCCCGGCGACCAGGAGGTTGATGATTTCGTCCTTCAGCACCTTCGGGTCTGCGAGCAGGAGAATGAGTACAAGAAATCCCAAAACCAGTAAAACCCGACGTACCCTTCGTGTAGGTGACGAGGTGGTGGAGCAGCGAGGCGCTCTCGGACGCCTTGCCGGGCTCCGTCGACTGCGCTGCCTTCTGAAACTCGGGGTCCGCAAGGATTCTGTCCACGTAGTTGTCCACGACCTCTCTGCAAAGGAATCAGCTTGGCGTTCATACCGTAAGTCGCGCATGAATCGCACCTCCGTGGCTGGACGATATCCGACCAGAACTCAACCGCGCGCCATGCCGACCCAGACCGGAAGCGGCTGACCGCGAGCTCCTGCCCCTCCGCAAATGCCTTCACAAATGTGTTCGACGGGTGCTTCGTGAACGTCTCCGTATTCCTCTCCTTCGTGCTATCGGGATACGGCAGCCCCGCGCCCGACGAGTTGATATCGTACCCGAACAAGAACTCGGTCGCGGAATCGAGCGTGAACCTCGCGACCATGTCCTGGAAGTCGATGGGGAAACCCTCCGCGAGGCGCGCCTTGACCTTGCGCAGGAGGTCGTCCGCGTGACGGTCGAAGATGTCGAAGTGCGCGATCTTATCCTTCGAGAAGAAAGGGCGGGTGATGCTGCGGTGGAACTTCCACATCTCGCCGTCCGCGTTGAAGACGCCAGTGCCAAGGAGGGAGTTGAGCATGTCCTGGGTGTAGGGGCCCTTGTCGAAGTCGTCGAACTTGGTTGCAAGGATAGCCTTGACGTGATCGGGCTCGAGGGTGACGATCTGCGCAAACTGATTAGTAGAGCACGACGACTCAAAGCGTCTCTAACGTACCCGTCTATCGCCCAACATGTTCGCTTGGAACACATTGGTGCCCATCTGCTGGACCCACTTCTCCGTCACCGTGGCTAGAGACAAAAGGTTAGCCTCACACTCGCGTAAAGTGTTCGCGCCACTCACAAGGCTCGCCGCTGTGAGAATGCTTACGCATAGACAGCATGTGGCTGAGACCCATCGGGAGGGCACTGCGGAACTTCGGTGCGACTTCAGCGCCCATCGAAGCAGCCGTGCGCTTGATTTGCCATTCCTTGTAGGCATCTTCAACGATCCAGAAGACCGGGTGAGAGAGGAGGAGTGCAGCAGCGACAGCCGCCGGGGGCGCATTCGGAGCGAGCGCGTGCATCGCGCCGTACGCTACCGCGAACGGATAGAGAACATAGGGCAGAGATTTGACAATGAAGACAAGACCGGGAGGGATAGCCATGTTAACGGATGAATGGGGGGAAGGAAACGCAAGGATCGTATGGGTGGGAGAGGGGGGGGAATAGGAATGTTCTGCGTTCACCGCGACGCGTATGTTATATACGGCGCGTCGCGGCGCATGTGGACTGGCATGCCGCGTGCGATATACGGAGGATTGTCATTTGTCATGACCTCCGGAGGTCTGCCCACCGTAGCCACAAGGGGCGCCGTCCTCACGCGCAAGCCCTGGCGCCGCATTGCGTTGCTGCATGCGTATCGCTGCGTATCGGAGGGGCGGAAGATTTTGCCGCCTCAGACTTCAGTTGGCGCTGCGGGCTCCTGCCGCCCCAGACCGAGGATGCGCGTCGATCGCCTACGTACCGTCCTGCGAAACGTGATTCTGCGATTTTGATGCGCCGCCGTCAATCGTTGCGGGCGCCCTTGCGATGCGAAGTCATGGTGAGGGGGGAGTCGAATACAGTCGCTGTCGAGCCTACGCTATAGGTGCTCTACGGACATGGTTCTCTGCGCGTTCAAGTTGCCTGGCGGACTAGTTATCGGCTACTGACTTCCCCTTGCCGGTTTATCCTAACCGGTACGCACCATTCGGATAGCCGGTCGCAATCAAACATGCGCTGCCGAGGGATACGCGCCCGTCATCATGCCGGGGAACCTGGCTCCGGACGCGAGGCTCTCACAGCGCGGGTGTCAAGAGCTACTTGGGTTTCTGGAACTGGTTGTTTGCCTGCGCGAGTCTCTCCTTCTGGGCCTCCGCGATTACACGGCGCTGATTGAAGTAATCTATCTGCAGGCGTGGGTCAGATATAGTTGGCTGGCGTCAAGCTGGGCGACGCACCCAGCTCCGGGCGCAGTTCTTCTCATATAATGTGTTCTCCGCCTTGCATTGGTCGCCCTCATCGCCCGCCTTGACCACCTTGACTTTGTCCAGACAGGCGAAGTATGCATCCCGCGAGTCCCAGCATTTCTGCCGATCTTCGCGCGTCATAGCCGTTGGTTTCGCCTCTTCGGCGGGTTTGGAGCTCGTGAATGGCCACATAATAGGCCAAGAGAAGGAAGACTGGTGAGGAATATGTGGTCGGGGTCAAGGTCAAGGACGACGACAACGTTGGGCCGCTCGTTGGCGGCGGCGCCGTTCATCGGAACACCGTGCCGTAGCGGTCCGGAAACCGGCCATTCATCACGCCACCGTGCTCAGGGCGACGCGGCGTGCTCGTCGTCGAGACGCGAGCCTCTCTTCTTGCGCCAATAAGTACTTTGCGTCGTCTCTTCGCCCTTGCCGTGCGGTCATAAATCTGACCAGAGATCTCAACTGATAGCTCTGGCTATGAACGTTGACCAGGTGCGCCGCACCAATTCCACTCACTGCAAACTTACAGTGCTCATGTTCATATTCATCAGGGAGGCGAAACTAAACGCCACAACATGCTACCTCCGCGCCCATGTATCGACATGTTAGCCACTGAACTGCTCGAGGTCATTCTGCTCTACGCATGTGCAGAAATCCCCTTGATCCTTCCTCCATCGCGCGACAACCTGTACCCACATCAGCATCCCTGTCCCGCGCTCGTCCTCACCTGGGTCTGCCGCCGTTGGAGGGACATTGCCATCGCCAAGACCGAGCTCTGGGCCCCGCGCATCGAGATCCAAATCAGGGAATACGAATACAAGGGCTATGGCGAAGACGACGACCCAGAATACGGTGCGCGCGTTGCCAATCGCACCCTCGCCGTCCTCCAATGCTACCTGGACCGCTCCCGATCGGCCCCTCTGCAAGTGAACGTGCAGAACACCCTGGAGTCGGAAGAAGACTGGCGCACGTCCGTCGGAGTGAGCGACATCGTGCAGACGATCTGCCTTGCGTGGCCGCGCTGGAAGACGTGCATCTTGCCCGGCTACCTGGTCCATTGTCTGTCCGCCACCATGTGCCATACAGTTCCCGAGCTCCTCGAAGCGGCGGAGGTGCCGCGCACATGGTTCGACATCAAGGTCGAGCTCTTCCGGAACGCGCCTCGTCTGCGCTTCTGGAAGGGGCCGATCAACAATGCCCAAGATGATGTGCTCCCCTACGCCCAACTCACGGAACTACACGTTGGTGACTTCACGCCTCTGTACGTCGTCAACTTTGCCCTCTCGCGCTGCCAGCAATTGGTCCGGTTGACCGTATGCATCTGCCTCGACGACGACGACGACCAGGGGAATGTACCCACCACGTTGCCTTACTTGGAGAGCGCCAAGCTCACCGTGGATGACCCCGAGATCCTCGTACATATCCTCTCGACGTACACGACGCCCAAGCTGTCGCGCCTTGAGCTTGTGGGCGTCGGGTCAACCTCCAGCCGCACGCCGTCGGACAGCGGCGCGGCAGGACACGTCCGATACGAGAGCTGGCCGATGGAGGTCTTCGATGACTGGCTCGCGCGTTCAGGCGATGCCTGGCTCGGGCGCGCGGATGCCCCGACCACGAGCTTCGCCGCCCCAACCCCGTCCCTCGACACCCCGAGCCTGCCCCTCGACACCTTGACTCTGCGCAACATCGCCATGCCGCGCGCGGACGTCGTCGCGATCCTGGAGCGCCTCCCACACCTCTCTGCCTTCACGCTCGAGGAGGACTTCTCCAGGTGCGACCCGCTGCCGGCGTGCGCTGTCGACGACACTTTCCTGCGGCGCATGACATGCGCTGCGGATGGTACCCCTGCGTCTCTGCTGCCCCGGCTGAAGAGCCTCGAGCTCAGGGGGCTGCTGAGGTTCGATGTCGGGGTACTCGCCGAGATGCTGGAGTCTCGGGCGGGTTCTGGTATGGAGGTGGAATCGGGCCCTCGTATGGAATCGCGACTGGACACCCGCATTGAGTCACTTCACATATACGGCGCGAATGGATCGACGCCGGACAAAATAGACGAGTCAACAGCGACTCGGCTGGAGGCGGCGATGGTCAGGAAGAACCGTCTGTTTTTTACCTCACACGCAGAAGAGACGGCGACTTATACTATGAACCTTGACCATTTTGCAGATGAAGTGGCGGCGCTGGAGAACTCAATGGCGCTGGATTAGTTCAGTAGTAACTTGAGCAGTCTTGAGTACCTCCCGCGCGCACTACTGTGTATACGTGTGTAGATATTGCGGGTACTATGCATATAGCTTTGTTTGTGACAAAATGGGGACTACTGCTCTTCGATGGTATCCTCGTTCCTGGTGTGCACTCAACCGTCAAAGTAATCATGAGAGCTGGTTAAAGCTAGAGGGGCTTTGCTGCGCTTGGGTCACGATGGAAAGTAGATGGGACGCAATGTAGGTCCGTGCAGGTCCAGTCCCCGTGATCAGACGCGTGATCCGGCCCATCCCGAGTATTGTTCGCACGGTTCGAGTTCACTTACTGCACCTCGAAATGTTCTGCCCGGTTATCTTCGGACGTTGTGTTGGAGTTTGGCAGTCTCGGGCCGTCCCGCCCGCGATTAGATTAGATTTTGTACTTTACCCGCGACCGCCTTTGTGGCGATAATCATCCATTTCTTGCCTCTCGCCGTCGTCTACGACCTCGAACTCTAACAGGTTATGAGCCTGTAAGCCGCTTCCTCAGCCGCTGCTGCTCGTTTTCTGCATCTTGTGCTTCATCTTGTGCCCATCTCGCGACGAACCGTGCGTCTGCGATCTTTTCTCGTGATCATCAAGTGCCACCCATCGTGCCGTCGCCGCGTTGAGCCCGCCTCCGCGCCCACGAACCCCAATCCGCGTCGCTGCTGCATCCGAGCCAACGCTCTGCGCCCGCATCCTACCCCTCATCCACCCACCACTCTCCCTCCCTTTCACCATCTCGTCACCTGCCACCCGCCTTTGTCCTGCCACCATGGGCAAGTCTGACCGCGACTCGCTTCCCCACCTCAACGACCCCAGGGACTACCTCTCTTGGCAACCCAGTACCGTTGCCTACCTCATCACTAAGAAGCTCTGGAAGGCCGTCGACCCCAACCGCTCCCCTCCTGCCGGTGTTGTCGCTCAACAGAAATGGGACGACGCCAACACAGAAGCTTATGGCGAGATATTCTTGCTCCTCGGACAGCGCATGCGCGACATGGTAGTTGAGCTCCAGACCACCGATGGTCGCCGCGTCTGGCAGTGGCTTAACAACTACTGCCTGAAGAATAACACTTCGTCTCGCATGTCCACGCGCAAGGCATTCTACGACCTCAAGCATGACCCCGTGAACCCGGTCAGCGACTACATCACCGCCCTGCGCTCCATTTCCCGTCAACTCAGGAACTTCGGATGCGAACCCAAGGCCGATGAGATCTCGGACAAGCTACTGTCCGCCCTCGACAATACTTACGGCCCGATCCGCACTGTCCTCGTCAACGGCTCCCCTCGGAACTTCGAGGAGATGTGTGCTGCCATCGAGGAGTATGAGGAGACCGAGCTCGGGAAGGCAGACTCACCACTCAATGAGATCGTCGCCGCTCTTCGTGCTACTAGCGACCCCAGCGCTGAGCCCGACTGGGGGAATACGAAGGAGAAGGAGGGGGTGTGTTGGCGCTGCGGCTGCGCAGGTCACCAAGCGCGCTATTGCGTGCGCGACATGCCGCCCGACGTGAAGAAGAAGGTGCTCAGGATGGCGCAGCAGGCGAAGCTTCAGCGTACCTCTTCAACGTCCGCCGCACCCCCGCCTGTCAAGAAGGAACGCGTTAATGCCGCTGCCGACCATTCCTCATATGAGGATAGTCTCGCGCGCGCTATGGGCGCTGTCGTGATCGACGCCACCACGCCCGCAGGTATTTCTCAGCTCCAGCGTATGTCCGACACCGGCGAGCGCGCGAACTTCGTTGTACGCGGCATGGATCCCGCGGACGACCCCTGGACCAATCCCTGGCGCAGTCCTCGCGATGAGCCCGTTTCTCCTTCGTCCCCCAGCCTGAACTTCGCAGGCGCGTGTCTCACAAGCACCCCGGCCCGCAAGGCCTCACGTTCACGCTCTCGGGGCCGCAACTGTCGCGGTGGTCGCCGCAGCGATCTTCGCCGCTCCCCACATCTGGAAAAAGCCCCCGTGATCGTGGGTGCTATCAGGTGCTATCAGGTGATGTGAGGTGATGTGAGGCAGGACCAGGGCGTCCAGGGCGTTCAGGATGCCCGGGAATTTGTTGGTGGGCCAGCGAAACCTTACACCGCCTGAGGTGTACTGAGATGACCACATAGCACCTATACTCGACCCATTTACCTAGGTCGTAGTCAATTCTGCAGGCCTTTTGATAGCTTTCAAGATAGAATGAAATCAAATGAAATTGAGATCTACAATACAAGTACAAAAGTCTACTTAAAATGCTATACGAGAGGACTACACGCCAGTGACTCGCGGACCTACGCAAAGGTCAGCAATGATAGTGGTTCTACTTCATTGAATCACCTTGATTACAAGACCATGGGCTGTCACCCGTGTCTAATGTTTCGGGCACGGACGAAAGGATGTAGAGCTGTGTGAACAGTAAATACTGTTCGCAAATAGTACGAGAAGCTTACCTGAAGAGCGGCATGCAAGCACGCTGGGCGCCGCCGCGCTCTACTCATCATCTCTCAGGTGACGTGCGTGCATCTCACCGCGTCGAGCCAGTTGCTATGGTGTACGTTAGCGAGTCACAAAGTGCACAGATAACTCACGCACCTATCCAATGCCCGCCTCCTCGTCGCCCGTCGCACTCGTCGCGTCGCGTCGGCGCTCACCCGTTGCCAATCACCTCGCCCCGCGTCCTTCGCTCCTCCTCTCGCCCGTCGTCCAGTCTACCCTCGCTGTCGCCCTCAATTTGCCGGGCTGCGTGGATACCTCCCCCCGCCTCGTCCTCGCCTCTCGCCCGCCCCCCCCCCTTCCGCCGCGCCCGCCCCCCTTCCGCCTCGCCCGCCGCCCGTTAACTTGCCGTCGCCTTTCTTGCCCCTGCCTCGTCGACTACCTCGCTCGTCGCCTCGCTCGTCATGGGTGTCACTCCTCGCCCGTCGTTATCGCCCAGTCACCTCGTCCCTCCCCTTTTGTGCATCGCCCTCGCCGAGCTCACCTCCTCTTTACCTCTCGCCTCCCTCACCATGCCACGAAGGAGAGTGCACCGGGGGAGGGCGAGACAGCAAGGAGAGACGGTGAGCGACGGCGCGCCGCCGCTCCAGCGTTGGGCGACATGTGCGCGTGTCCCCACGCGTCGCAGGCGTTGCTAGAGTGCACGTTAAAGTTACAATGTGTAGGGAATGATTCCCGCACCTATGTCGCGCGAAGCGCTCCTACGCGCCCGGTAGAGGGCAGCACGGCGCGAGCGCCGCCGTCGTCGCTCTAGCATCGTTGGGGAGACGCGCGCGCATCTCACTACTTCGAGCCCGTGACTAAAGTGTAAATTAACTAAGGAGATCGCGCGAGGCATAGACGATAGCATACGCACCTGTGTTGCGCGCCTGGGAGAGCTATGGACGCGGGAAGAAGCGGTACGGTGCCGCGGCACCGCATCACCACTCACATCACCTCAGGCCCAATGCTGCACTATAGATTAGTGAGGATGAGGACGATGTGCAGGGCGTAGTAAGCGCACCTTCATTGCGCGCGCACGAGCCCAGGCCTTGCCAAAGCCTTGCTACTCTGCAGCGCGTTGCCTCTGTTGACTCGCCGAAGCTCGGGAGCAGGTTCGGAATAGAAGTAGGGGATATTGAGCGTATACGAGCGACGCAAGAGGGGAAGGGACATGGACATGACGGTGGGAGGAGAGATGCAGTGCGTGACTCAGGCGGCGAGGCTCGCCGTGGGCAGCCGCAAGATCCGGACCGAGGTCCGGTCCAGGTCGATCGCCGCAGCCGCCACGGGTGCGCCTTGTCTTCAACTTGCCTTCGCTCAACGATTGACACTTGCTGTCTACACGCGCCTCCGTCGCCGCCTTCACCCCTCCTCTATCGGCCCCTCGTTCCATAACTTTGAACGTCTCTCTCGCCCTCTATTCTCCCTCGCTCTCCTCTCCCCCTTGCACTCTCCTTCCCTTCGCCCCCCTTTCGCCCTTCCCTTCGCCCCCCTTTCGCCCTCCCCGCCCCGCCCCTTCGCCCTCCCCCGGGGTTTGCCCTCGCCCTCGCCATCGCTCTCCCTTTGCCCTTCTCGTTCACACCGCCGCCTTTCTGGACCGACCCGCGCACAATTCAACATGCGATTCTCATGCCTGGAAAACCGGAGGACGCGCGGCGATCGGTTTGGTCGGCAAGCGGGGTACAAAAACAGTGTGTATGACCTCGCGAATTACCCGCCGCTGTCCCTGATGTACTTCGACAGCACGAAGATACCGACAACAGCGTGCAACGGTGCCGGTTCATGATGTACAAAGTCATCGACAGCCGCCACCTCAAACAGCCGCCCGTCGTAATGAGCACGCGCCTGAACGAGGCGATCATGCTCCCTCCTGCCCCAATCACATCGCCTCCATGTTTGCGCGCCGCCGCGCAGGGTTTTCTTTGCATGTATGGCGTAGAGCGTGTACATCTATAGACTAGAATACAAATATATTGCTTCAATCGCCTCAGAGTTTGTAGGCACTCTAAGGCTATATAGGGTGATCTCATGTCACCTGGATGCTGAGCAACTATGTCAGGACAAGCCAGGACACCTAGGGTGGCCTGAAGGTGGCCCGTAGCACCTCGGGCAACCTGAGGTGACCTGCCTCGGACCGGAAGTCCTGAGGACGCCTGACGTTACCTCTTCGGGGACCCCCTTTTCGTGATGCATCTCATCACATGGCTAACGCTCTTGCCGACACTCCCGACGCCGATGACGATGATCCCCTTGAGGAAGACCCGAACGAATCGTACTGGCGTAGCTACGGGGAGGACGACGATGGCGGGAACGACTCGGATTATTCACTCTGACCGACGTATCTATGGGGGCGTGCCGTCTTCGAGACTGTGGGGGCGTGTTGGAGTTTGGCAGTCTCGGGCCGTCCCGCCCGCGATTAGATTAGATTTTGTACTTTACCCGCGACCGCCTTTGTGGCGATAATCATCCATTTCTTGCCTCTCGCCGTCGTCTACGACCTCGAACTCTAACACGTTGAAGCATCAAAAGATGAATCATCAGTTACATATAATGCTGGAGGTAGAACAAAGGATACTATAAGACTCAGCGCGAGTGCATGTTCTTCTGCAGCACCTTTTATTAAGTTTTAACAGACGTGAAAATTGATGAAGTCGGTCCGGACGCCGGGTCACGTGCGCGTTGGCGTCACGATCACGCGCTCTCGTCTTCGCGTTTTCCTTACTTACCACCACCAGTTTGGTCCCCCCCGCACACTATGGCAAGAGCTCGCTCTGAGTCGGACTACGACGATGGAAACAGCTCTGGCTCTGAATACGCGTCTGTACCCGCAAGAAGAAGCGCAAGGCCGGAGCGACTCCCAAATCACAGCGGACCAAGAAGGCAAAGCTCGGTACAAGGGAGCCATCGAAGGCACGCGTTGCTGTGACACGCCACTCGGTCTCATTACATGAGATACTTGCACTGGAGCCTATGCGCGCCGCCCTTCTGGCTTGGTACGATGGCGTCAGCACCTCTCGCGGTATGCCTTGGAGGAAGCCCTTCAGACCCGACGCGACTCGGGACGAGCGCTCTCAGCGCGCCTATGAGGTGAGCCATCTTCCTTGTTAGAACTGTTTTGTGTGACTTAGAGAACGATTGCGCGTAGGTCTGGGTGTCCGAAATTATGCTGCAACAGACGCAAGTCAATACCGTCATCGCGTATTACAACAGATGGATGAAGAGGTGAGTTTATAGAGTGGTTTCCGTAATGGCCACTCACGGGCTGAACCTTGGTAGATTTCCGACTTTGGCGGACCTGGTATGACGTGCCTCATATTGATGATGATACCGGACTGTCTGACCTCTGTTAGGGGAAAGCAAATGTCGACGAAGTCAACGCTCTGTGGAAAGGCTTGGGCTACTACTCGAGAGCCAGAAGGCTACTCGAAGGTGCTCAAAAAGCCGTGAAGGACTACGACGGCCGCCTTCCAGAGACGGCGAAGGAGATGCAAGCCAGCATACCCGGCATCGGCCGCTATAGCGCAGGCGCGATATGTTCTATCGCCTACGGCGAACGAGTACCTGTGGTACGTACTCTCTGTTCGCCTTGACGGGCTCACCTCAAGTGAGGATAGCTAGACGGCAATGTGCACCGTTTGATGAGCCGGGTACTGGCGCTGCATGCCAACCCCAAAGCCAAAGCGACACTGGACCTGCTCTGGACAGCTGCCGAAGCCATGGTAATGCCTCCGGACGTAGCAACGAATGTGTACGTTGGTCGGCCACTTCCCACTACCACTTTCGCTCATCTGTCTAATTCCAGCGCGACAGGGCCGGCGCAGCATGCGGGGGACATCAACCAGGCTTTGATAGAGCTCGGTAGCACCGTTTGCAAAGTCAAAGACCCTAATTGCGCGGCATGTCCTATATCGACGTGGTGCAACGCCTACAACGCGACGAATGATAGGGTGAGTGCGCCGAACATCTCGAAACGCCTGTCTCATTTTTCCATCAGGTAGAGGAGACGACCGATATCGAAGACATGTGCCGGTTATGCGAGCCGCTTCCAGACGACACGAGTGTCACGATTTACCCCATGCGTGTAGAACGCAAGAAGGCGCGAGAGGAAGTCGACGCCGTTAACGTCATCGAATGGCAGGGACCAAATCCGGACCAGCGATGCATACTGCTCGTCCGTCGACCTGAAAACGGTAAGCTAGTCCGGCGCTGATTGTCGGCATGCTTGCTAAATTATCGTCCCTTGTCATCATCCATGTCAGGCCTTCTCGCCGGCCTCTACGAGTTTCCCACCATCGAGAAAGCCGCCGCGGAGACGCCCGACGAAGAGCATACGGAGAAGCTTATCAGCACGTACCTCAAGGATGGCGTGAATCATCAACTATCTGGCGACAGCGCAGATTTGCCTCGCATCGTGTCTACGCGATCGAAAGGCGATATCCTGCATGTCTTCTCTCACATCAGGAAGACCTATCGCGTCACCCATGTCGTCTTAGAGGGCGGCGCCACCCCGCCCGCGCTCTCTGCACCATCTCAGGACCGACCCAGCTCCAAGCCGAATTCAGGCAGGAAAGGTAAGGCGGGAGCGAAGGGGAAGGCTGTTAAGGAAGCGAGCACGCCAACACCTGTGGACGGGCCGGCGGTCATCTGGACAGACGCTGCGAAGGTTGCCGATGCGAAGTGAGTGTGTACCGAATGCCTGCTTTAGGAAATTATTAACGCGAGCGCGTAGCATCGGGACAGGTGTGGGCAAAATTTGGAGCCTGATCTGGTCAGGCTGAATGGCGCGGCTCCGAATGGTGCCAGGCTTGCGCCGGTCGTTCTCAGGGAGCGGCGCTGGGTCAATAACGGGCTGTGCCTAGCCAGTTCCTAGGCTGAAAAGCGTGGGACTCAGTCAGCCCTTCTGTCGCAATTGATTCTATCGTCCAATACGATCATTGTCTCCTTTCATCACATGTCGCGCCCGCCTGCGAGCTCAACGGCGCCAGGATCGTATATGCGACGAAATCGCCGTGGATTGGATGCCGTGCTTACTCCGATAAGTGCCCCGCCTGCATCTGGCTTTCTTTGACGGTCCGTTTAGTATGACAAGAGCAGTGCGAACTAATGGCCGACAGCAGCATCAATTCGGGAGGAAACATGGTCTCATCATAGCTCAGAGCTGTCGCTGAAGGTTGAGACTGACACCATCGATGCTCTTGCCAAGCACACGAAAGGACTCCCCGCATCCGACGATCCCGCGCTACCTGTCTAACTGCGTCGCTGACGACCAGCCGGATAGGAAATGGGTTCTAAGCTGAGGAGGCATCAGGTATGTAAAACCATCTCAACGTTTTGAATTTCTGGCCAGCCTGACCACTAATCGCGGCGCAGGCGAAGCATTCGAAGAATATCGGGTTCCATGTGTGTGTATCGCATCCTAAGGCCTCAGGACGGCCCGTCTGTTCAAAAAATCTATGCCGCTAGCTTCGCTGCTTGCCAGTGGCCGCTGATCAGTAACTCGTCAGACGTGCTTGCAAGCCAACGGGTCATGATGTAAGGCTTCTCATCTCCATCCACCCCCGCGTGAAGCCTCAAGCAAACTAACAGGCGCTCTTCATCACCTTGCAAGGCAAGTGGCGAATTTTGGCTGTTCTACCGGTACAAACGGCATACTTCTGTCAACGTCGAGGAGAATTGATGCTGTGTTGACCTTCATTCAGTACTGAGTAATTTTTGTCCCGCTAGCCTTCAGGCTAGCTTTAGGTGCTAAACACTCCCAGTTTCTCCTCTTATTCAGATACCTCGGGACATGTTGCGACCTTGATGCGGGCCATATCGGAACGGATGACCTCTGCGTGTATAAGGCATGTATACAGGCAACTGCTGTTCATACGATGTTGACGAATTTCTGCAGCCCATGTTGGCCGGCTGCAAGCATGCGCCAACTCCTCTCTCGTGCTTTTCGCCACGCAATCATGCCACCTGTCTTCTTCACAGTTGGCCGCGTTGATCCATGCCGATCGATTTATCGCTATCGAGCCAATCATCTTGGGCGCCAACATAATACATGAATTAGACTTTCGGAGATGTCATCAAGTACGCACCCTCTCAGCTCTGTGCGTTGTCTGTGCGCAAGATCCCCGCGGCATACCCGTTGTTTTTCCCACCGCCGTTTGGCCAGATGTCAAGGTTCCGAGGAGCATACCAGCACATATCCGCTTGCATTCTACCGACAAGTACGCACACCTTGCGGTAAAGGCCCTGACTCCTGGGATACAGTTTAGGGGTCAATTCAGAAACGTCACCGGAGATGATCACTTGACAAACTCAAAAGATACCAAATCAGGATATAGTACGAGGCGCACACGCTCGCCGCCACACCGCACGACGTCTTCTCTGGCACTTGGAGCCCCATTCGTGGTCTTCCCGGCGGGATGCGAGCGCCGCCGTAGCCGTGCCGTATACGAACCACCCTACAATTCTCCGTGCACCCTTTAGCACGTTTTGGGTAAGTTTTAGGCTGTCCAATCTCAGATAGCCTCCGCTCAACGCCCCTGGCGCTGTATATTTTTGTCCAGGTGATACTTATTAACTCTGCGCGTGCGCTCGCTGATGCGACCATCCCCCTCTCAATATAAGGCTTCATACCGAGCGGTAAAATATCAGGGCCCTCCTCGTCCTTTCTCGACGCTCCTTCTTGCACTTCGACCGCCCCCTCGCCCCTGAGCGCGTGTCGCACTCGGCCGCCCCTCCCCTTTGACTCCTGTCGCTCCTTGTGACGATGAGCTCGTTCGTCCCGTCTACCGCCAACGACTACACACCATCAATGCAGCATCCAACTCTGATGAACACGAAAATTCGGTCGACCCAGGACGCACTTCAAGTGTTTAGCGCCGTCGCAAGGACTATCCTGCCCCTCATCACTCATCGCCTCGACGCCGAGGAGCGACGGGCCATATGCTCCGGCAACGTATACGTCTGGGAGGAGCGAAGCGCTGACACCGCGGGAATGGGTATGGAACGCTGGTGCGTGTTCTGCACGCTGGCTAGTGGCTGGGAATTGACGATCGCGCAATAGGACTGACGGGTTGAGCTGGGGACCTAGCCGCGTCCGCGATGTGAGGCGATCAAAGTCTTTCAGAGGTGCATTCTTGACACGAACATGCAGGAGTTCCTCTACTACCAGCAGAAGGACTTGGAAGTTGTTACCGAGGGCCACAGCCGAACGGGGTCTTCACAGCATCTCATGCGGTACGCTCCCCGACCGGGTGGTCCTTGTGCTCTAAATCCTCATGCTTCGCGCAGCGTGTACACACCCGCGGGAAACCACGGGGCGTCAGCGGCGGATAGATTGATCAAGCAGACGTATTCTGTCGTGCGTTGATTCACTGCGCTGGCGAGCCATGCTCACCGCTAGCCACAGCACGTCACGCTTCCTCAAGACCGTCGAAGGGGCGTTTCCCGAAAGTGGCACCTCAGTAAGCATCGCGCGGGAACCTGATAAAAGTTTCGTCTCTCATGGCTACCTCAGCGGCATACTTCAGCCAGTCCACCCTCGACAGCCTGCGCAGCGTCGAGAGTGTAGCTGGCGTCGGCGACTATCCAGTCCCAGATGGATGGTTCAGGGGAACTCGTTCATGTGGGCGAGCTGCACCAAATCCACCGCCATCCACAGTCGACTCCGCTGTCTATCTGACGCCTCCTGAGAAGCTACCTTCTGGCTCGCAGCCTGTTAGTACCCGGACTATGCAGCCGCCCACATCCCGGACCACACACGCATCCTCATCCCGTGGCATGACGCGGCCACTTTCCCCGCCACCTCTACTTCCGCCTGCGTCCGCGTCAACGAGAGCGGGTCGCCGCTCGAGCATGCCGATCGGTGGGTATGTGCACACTTCTCCTCAACAGGCGTCGTACACGCACGCATCACCTCC
This sequence comes from Schizophyllum amplum, assembly GCA_007026445.1. Taxonomy (NCBI): domain Eukaryota; kingdom Fungi; phylum Basidiomycota; class Agaricomycetes; order Agaricales; family Schizophyllaceae; genus Schizophyllum; species Schizophyllum amplum. Next base: position 299,742 of record VDMD01000022.1, on the reverse strand, counting down.
GCCGTCCGGCTATGCGCAGCCTTCGATATCCCCAGGCCTCGGGCATCACAGTGTACAGCAGCTTGCGCCACTGGAGTATTTGGAGTCGCTGCCTCTGAAGCGGCGCTCCGCTATGGACGAAGAAGCGTTGGGTAGATTGAAGCGCCGGCCTGGTATGTGAAGGACTTCGTTGCATTGCTGGTACTCAACCTACTGAACCGGACGAATGTGCTTATATTATCGTTGTATCACCTTACGCCCTTGTTGTGAACAACTTGTTTTGAGGACGTGGTTGTCGGTGGATTTGCTCCGGCCAATATCGTTCTACGGCTCGCACACCTTCTCGGAGGTTGCTAGAATAAACATAAGAAGTGATTGAATTGCACATACTCCGGCCTGCATTCGATAGAGTCCAGATAGCAAATTGAACGTAAGGACTGACGTCCCGGCGCCTCTTGAGGATGAGCAACGATCTGTATAGGAGTCGAGGCACTCGCGTCCCCGACCGAGGTCAAGTTCGTCGCACCAAGCTCTGTCGATATCTATGCACGCGACCTGACGGAGGAGCACTCAACCACCGCATGAACCTTGGTAAGCATTGCGTAGACATCTTCTGAATTGCTCGTCGAAGTAATCAGCCTGACGGTATCGACGGGATGAACGCTCGCAGAGTCAGAAGAGGAGGATACCGCCTGTCAATTCAGGATTTAAGTCTTACGTTCATACGACGTTCATAAGGCAAGAAAAACGTCCCCCGCTGGTCTGCGTGCGTCGGGACGGCGGCTATTCCCCGAAGGCCGGACGCTTGTCGGGCAACACAAGAAAAACGGAGAAGGCCAAGAGGTCGACAGACGAGGAAGGGATTCTGCAGATAGCAAGGGAAAGCCATTGATACTACGGGAGCGGTGGTAATAGCAAGAGGCACTCGAAGAAATGGGTACGAGAGCCAAGTACGGCCGATTCCGAAGCTTCTATCTTGATTAGTGACCATTCAAGGGCTAAAAGAGCGACACTGGTCCCTATGTACAAGTAATTTAGCGTTGCTAGCGTCCGAAGGGAATGGGATCTCGTACTGACCTGAAAGCACGAAGGGAGCCCCAGTCAATGAGCCCGACCGCGTCGAGGCAGTAGAAGGATCTCGGGATTTGTAGTCTCGCGGTTGATAAACTCGGCTGTGCATGTCGAAGCACGTACGGGAGCGGTAATATCTGTTCTCGGCGATTCGCCTGCATCTCGTGGGAAGCAGAAGGCGCACTGTTAAACAGATAGACGTGGAGGACGGTTAGACAAATTGAGTACACCGATGAGAAGATTTAGGGACGCGGTAGAACCCAGATAAAGCGCGGCTGGACACAAGCGGCGCGTCGTCGGGCATAGGATCCCCAACAATTCGGCGAGCAGCGCAGGCATGTGGCGGGAAGAGTTGGGCTAGAGCAGGCGTGCGGCGGCCCGATGGCCACGGCGGACGGGCAGATATGAAGGGTGCTGTAATCCGAACGGCGCGGGCTCGCATGGGACGTATTGGGCCTTCAATTGCATCGATGCGACGGAATTTTCTCGAGGGCCCGCGAAGGGGGCAAGCGCTAGGTTTGACGCACGGTATGGAGCAGTCGTGCACATCCTAGCGAGTTTGTTCGACAGGTAGTGAGGTGTTTAACCGCTGGCGGAGAGGCGACCCGCGCTAGGTGCCGCCTTCACGGGATGACCAGCGGACGGGTGATGTCTACAAAGCGCGCCTTCCTTGCCAGCATCTATGGACGCCGTGCGGCGGTGAAAGGACGACTGAGAAGCATGATCATCTGATTTAATGGGGTGTGACTAGGGGACATTTGGGGCACACACTATTCACCTTTTTTGTTCCTCCCCTTGCGCGAGGCCTTCGTGGGAGGGATGATTCGTGAGAGGGATGCCTGGGCCCGACTTTCGGCCAGTCGCATGTTGAGATTCGCCGGGAGGACTATATTGCGGAAGTTGTGGTATTCCGAACGAGTATCCCGGCCGGTACGCCTTGTGCGTTTCGGCAGCCAACTTGTGCTGGAGAGGGAGGGCAGAATCAGTGTACAATTGTACAGAACGTAAGACGAGAAGCAGAGCGATAAAACTTGCGGAGATACGATGCTGGAATTAGGGCAAAAAGTTCTCAGAAATTCCCATTAGGCCCGATGAAACGATGAACCCCGGGGCCTGTACAAGTGTCGGGACCACGACGGCTAAGTAGAGCGCCACAGCTACGTATATTAAGCAAAGAGGCACCCCTGAAGCTATTACAGGCTCACACATGGAATAGATGGTCACAGTCGATCCTGGCGTGAGATGAAGGTTCATGCGAACTACAAGCGACGTATCTTCAGCTTCCAATTTCGGAGGAAAGGCCTAGGAAGCGTTAATGAGGAAGGAAAGGAGTAATTCGGAGAGTTTGCCGACATCCCCAAAGCGTGGTGTGGGCGGGGAGAAGGCGTCACCTTTCCCGGGAAGGATATAAATATGCGGCGTAACGTCAGCTGTTCCAGTACAGAGGAAAGACGCACCGTATCTTCAGCGCAAGCTTCTTCATTGGTTCTCTCCTGGCGGCGCTAGCGATGAGCGGGAAGATGCGCTGATCGAGAATATGGGGTGCTCGTCAGTCCTGAGTGGGTGTGTGAATTTTGCGACGTGGGCTTCTCGTTATACGTATGTGTTAACCTTTGCCGCATGCAGAATAGAACGTACACATAGAGTGCGCTAACGCGCGTTAACGCGAATGTTCTTTTGCTTCGCGTCTCGACCGTCGAATACCGCTGTACGGATGACATGCGGGGCGACGATGACGGTGACGACCTTGCTGGTACTAAGTTCGCTGGCAATGTTTACTTCCTGTAAGTCGGCATGTGCAGTACGGTGAGATCCATGCAAAAAATGTTCACGAATTGAGAGCTGGCTGCAGTCATCGATGGTCGGACTCTCGTCAGTGCTAAGTAGCGGCGGCGCGACAATCGGAATAAACTGACAGGATTTGCTGGCAGGGAGATGCCGCCTATTGCGAACTTGCCATATGCTTCCCCGTGTCCATCACGAATAACGCAGCTGTGTTCGATTGCAAAACGCCGTCCGACAGCTCGTCGTCGGCGCAGATGATGGAATATGTGGCAGAGCTGGAAAGTTGAACTTCGTTCGCCAGAAGCGATGATCCGTCGGGGAACCGGACCGAGGAACGAAATGCCATCATGGCGTCACAGACGCGCTCGTTGTCCTGCACGTTCGCGACGATGCCCGAGCCGCCGGCACGCCGACCGCCGTCGAGCACGCCGCTGAGGAGCCCAAGACTCGCGGTGCTAACAGGTCTACAAAGGTTGCTGGGAAGCTCAAGGTCCTACCGGAGCAGGCGAGCCTGGTAGAAATCCCAAAGTCCGGGTCGAACGGGAGTGACGAGGACGCCGACGCCGATGTTGACGAGGATGACGACGAGGACCTGGTTGAGCCTGAGGAGTTGAGGTGCGCTCCTACCCACAGCGAGACACGTACCGTAACCATGTACGTGCAGGTATACAACCAATTGGCCCTTATACCTCAAGGAACTGCCAGGCGCGACGCCCAGAAGCTGACGAAGAAAAAGGCCAAGTCCTTGCCGAGAGTGACTGCCTATGCTACTGCTGCGTGCGTGATTCAGTCGCTGTCGAGGTCATTCATTCATACGAACATCAGGTCGTACCGGATGGCCGATCTCATGAAGTTCTTCAACGCACGTCGATCTGCCTATCACACGAACCCTCGCATGATTGACGAGGTGCTATACACTACCTATGCCTATGAGCCTTCGGCAGCCTCGGACGAGGGACGCGCTTCCAAGAACCCGCCGCAGAGTTCCCGTACAGGAGACCTTCTCGGGATCCCAGAATTGCGTGAAGACAGCGAAGCCGAGGAGCCGACCCAGACGCCAAAGCGGAAGAAGAGATCGTTCTTTGACGCCGCTGGTAACGAGGCGGAGATTTTCCTCTTTCAGTATGGGACAGTTGTTCTCTGGGGAATGACGGAACCTCAAGAGAGGCGCTTCTTGTCGACATTGTCAGTTATTCTTTCCCTTCTCTCAACTCCCGTTGTCTGACCTACCACTAGGAAGAAATTTGAGGTGGACAAATTGCGTATGTAGACTTTCTATGAAATTGTTCAACTCTGACCTCGCCCGCAGCCCCGCATGAATTGGAGATGGAAGACCTCAACTTCTACTATGCCAATTACTCTCGGTAAGCCTTGCTTGTGCAGATGTCACCAGAAACTGACCGTTCATCTAGAATATACAACGACGTCATTACTTTGAGGCGCGGCTCGAGCTACATGTAAGTCGCCTACATGCTTGTCGGCTCTACTCGTTTAACGCAGCGTAGGACCAAGTTGTCGCTATCGCACGCGCTCTCTCAGTCCGTGAAGATATCCTTGGTAATGTACATCTTCGACTTTCTTCATTCACCGCTCATCCTTCTTGCAGTTCGAGCAGCGTATATCCAACACCATCGAGGAGACGAAGGATATTCCGGAGATCATCAGCGAGACAGGGAAAATTGGCATGCCTCACAGCGGTTCGTCGATAGCGCCGAGCGCAGTGGTACATGATCTCACGACCCTCCAGAGATCATGCAGAAAATCGGACAACTTTTCTTGTTAAGAAATAATATAAACTCAGTCGGCTCCGTGTTAGATTCACCGGTACGTCTCCTACCCGTTATCATGGGATAGATGAACTCATCTTCCTTCCAGGAAGTCTTTTGGGTGAGGGAATGCATGCTCTACCGGGACCGAACTAACGCCCTTGCAGAGCTTTCCTGACCTTCAGCCGCTATACGACGCCGCACGCAGCTATCTTGAGATACCCCAGCGCATCAACCTCTTGAATACCCGCGTTGAGGTACGCCCATCTGCTGTGAAAGTCATCGTCGACTGATTTCGCGCATCCGTTGTAGGTCCTTCAAGATCTGCTTCAGCTCCTCAAGGAGTCCGTCTCCAGTCGGCACGCCGAACGCCTGGAACAGGTTGTCATCGCCCTCATTGGTATCGAGATTGGTAAGTGCTCACCCACTTGAGTGTGCGTTAAGGTATTGACCGACACCTAGTGCTGGGGGTGATTACGATCCTCGTTGATTTGTTACTTTAATTCACTACGTTCGACGTGCTTGGAGTGTCTACGCGCGACGCCTAATCTACAATGCACGCTTTTGGGCTTTGACTTTCAGACGTTGAGAGCAAGTTCAGTGCTGTCAACGCCTTGGTTGCTGGCACGATCCCTGAGGTCAGGTCACTCGAGTTCGAACGCAAGCAAGATTCCATTGTGTGTCCAATATGTGTCCATCAGTCAGTATAAGTACAGAACAAGTCAAAACAGTAAACAGCAAGCAAGCAGTCCCTAACAACGATAGCCAAATGGTACCTAGTAATACAAACAATGCACAGCAGAAAGATTATAAGTGACGATAGCGAAGTAAGGTTATGAATAAGGATACGCAACGAGATCAGAGGCGTGAAGAAGCAAATGTGTTGTAGTCAGAGTCAGATGAGTTTGAGACGAGAATGGACGAGAACTGGATAAATCCAGGATAATGATCCAGACCGAGAAAGAGGTTCGCCCATCATGAGTTGAGCATCGGGCAGGTACAGAGGCGACAGCGACGACTGGCGGGCAACGGGGGCAACGTTGTCAAAAAGCAACGTGTTGTCGTACAGAGGCGCGTTGTCGGGGTAATACGACGTCTGGTAGCCGTCGTAAGAGTAGTCGATCGAATAGTCGGGCAGCGCGTAAGACGACGCATTGGAGAAGGGCGAAGAGCCCATCTGCTGTTGGAAGGACTGGTCGCTGGCCCAAGAGCCGGCGGGCGACAGCGAGTAGGGTTGCATCTGAGCGTCAGCGGACCACTGCATCTGAGACTGCATCGGCATCACCCATTGCACAGGGGAAACGGCGGTATTGTGCATGTACGTCTGCGCTGACGGCAACCCATAGCAGTACGCATCGTAAGCTGCGTTCGTGTTGCTGCCCCAGGGCAAAGACGGGCCAGAGGAGGAGAAGGCGTCGAGAGGGAAAAGACCGTCAGCGGATGCCATGGCGACGGGGTTCGAGAACATCATAGAAGACATCGACGGCGTGGGAGCGGCAGGGGTGATGAAAGTCTTCGAGGCGAGTGAGTCCGCCCACTGGCAAGAGATGGACGGGTGCATGACAGGGTAGGAGGCGACCGGCGGGACAGTCGCAGGGAGGAAAATGGGCACCTCGGATGCGGGGCTGATGTACTCGGAAGTGCGAGCACGCTTTGTGGCGCGCGCAGCCTTCGTCGTCGTCTTCTCCGCCGACTGCGCAGTGCCAGTGGTCTTGTCCATGGGAGCTGGTGCCAGGTGTGCTTTCGCGAGATGCTTGGGCCCGCGCCTCGAATTCGGTATCCAGCCGTGCTTTCTTTTACGGTGTCGGGCTATGCAGGATGGGTCCGGGCTGCTGTAATCGCACTGTGGAGTCGGACAGTTGATACGGAGGTCGGTGCTGTGTCATTGATTAGCTCTCGGAGGGACATATGAGCTGATAGTGAGACGCACTGTTCGCGGAAGAAGTGAACCTTCAGTCCTTGCTTCTGTGTAGTGCGGAAAGAGCAGGCCGGGCCTTCTTTCGGGTGCCAAGGGCAAGGCCAGGGACTATGAAGAGTGTGAGTATTGGCGCTACCATCAACAGCACCGACGCGCACTTAACAGGGTCGTCATCGCTGTGGAACTCGGGCATGTCCTCGAGCCTGGTGATCAACGCCTCATCAGGCGCGCACACGGTAGGCTCTTCGAGCTCGGCATCTTTGACCTTGCGTTTCTTGTTGCGAGTCGGCGCGACCTTGCTCTGAGAGGATGTGTATCGAAGGGAGGGCGCACGGGCGCGGGTGACGGGGAGCTGCAAGCGTGAGTTAGTGGCGCGACCCGAAGCGGAAGATACTTCACACACCTTGCGGACGACGCGGGCGGCGAGCATGGTGGGTGGGTGAGGATGAGCGAGGTGGGAAAGCAAGTTGAGGGTGCGGGAGTGGATTCTAGGAAGCTGGGGTGACGAAAGCCTCGTCCTATGCGGGGCCCATTATATAGGTTTCCGGTGGGAATGTTGATGGATTGCTGATGGCTACTTTTTTCAAGAGGGGTAACTTTGTTGTTTGCGCATGTTAAAGTTGTAGACGAGTGGCGGAGTGGCACAGTGAGATTCTGAGCGGAGCAGGGAATGAGGAGGCACGAGAAAAGGAAGGGACGTCAGAGAGATGGACGCGCATCTGTCGTCGTGTTTCCTTCGGCGATTAGAGTATGCACAGTGAGCTGAGGGCATCGAGAGTGCGCACTTCCTAACGCAGTATCTTCCTCGGCAGCGGCAGAACAGCGGAACGTACCGCCTGCGTCCCACGCCATGAGTCAGAGAGGTTGGGTAGGACTCGGTGCCGAGGACAGACGCCTCATGTCGTGGAGAAATCATATGGACACGCTGTGTCTGCTGGTCTATTGAATGGGCCTCGAGGATGGACCGTCGAGAAAGCTGTGAAGCAGCTGTATGGGGTGGTCCCAGCGTCGAAGTCGAAGCTTTGCAGTTGTTCAGTTCCTTCGCCGAGAGGACGCTAAGCGTTGCCGCAGTGCAGTTGTGGCAGGTGTTATGGACAATAGCAGTGCTGAGCACTGAGCAGCAGCAATCTCGGGTGCAGCACATAGGCGCTCACAGCCCGGATGAGCTCGAAAAGAGAGAAGAATACCTGCCTGTTTGAGAAGAAGAACAACGTGACTTCGGTGTGACCGTTGACGTCAACCCTTGTCTTGCCTTCTTCCATCAAGATCAAGTTCAACTCAGTACGCAATCAACGCTTCCGCGTCTGCATCAAGAATGGGACTGGGATGGTCTGCCAATGAAAGCTCCAGTGATACAACTCACAGCGATGCCCTGCGCTGGGACTCGGAAGGTACGAGTCTTTCGACCGTTGTACCTGCCCAATGCCTGCAGCCGACGCACCGCCTCACGTTCCTTGATGAGTTCTCAATCGCTGACCGACTGGCATCCCTCCCATTTTGAATATTTCAGGCAACTATCACCCTACGCGTGCAGACATCAACGTTGTTCGAAACGGCCTGCTGCACCTTGGCCTCCCCACCGAGCTCGCACTTGTGATACTCGACCTTGCAGAGTACTGGACCAGAGAGGTTCTATGCGAGCGCGAAGGAATTCTTACAGGTGAGTGCGACAGATACTCTGTCTGCAGCAGCTCCTGCCTTTCGTGCTGATCAATTCCTTCGACGCAGTTGCTGCCTCGAGTTGCCCTCGAAATAGCAGCAGTTGGTGCTACATTGCCTCCCCGCCACTCGAGAGGAGGCCGAGAAAGATCCACTTCGTTATCGTCTCTCGCGACCAAGGGTGGGGAGGGCCGCCGGATTGTCGTCGTGAGTCCCTTGTACTAACATGCCATTCGACCACTCCATAATTGAGAACCTGTCAGACACATTTCGCGGCTCATTCTCCTGGACGGAAGTCGCGCTCATGCGCCCGAGGCGCATCGCTCTAGACAAAGAGCAACCGACAGATGTATTCCCATGGGTGGGCCACGCGCGCTCAGGCAACTTCGTCGATGTCACAGCGCGACAGGACGCTGCCGACGACATCGACCTCGATGATCCAGACCATGAGCTCGTCAATCTACAGGGGAGCACGCACGGGGTTTTGCAGTACAATCTCGTCGCGATGCCACAGTCACGGCAATACGTTGTCGAGTGGCGTGACGACGACAACGATGAGCCGGTATGGTTAGTGAATGCGAGTCCTGGGGTACGCACGTCGAGTCTTACAGTGCTCTTTAGGGGAAACTGGAGCGAGGAGACAGGCGCTGGGTATGGCGGGGGCTTTGTGCGTGCAATAGAAGTGGGCGATTCGATCGCGGTGTTTGCGAGAGCGAAGGTGAGCAAGTACGATGGCGGGTCGAGGGATATGGTCTGACGAACTCTTCAGTATCCCGGTTGGGCGAATCATCTTCTGCGAGTGAGGATTGAGATATTCACGGACTGATAGTACTGTTCTTGCAGTCTGAGGCTTGAGCTGCACGGACCTCCCAGAGGGCTCTAGCGATTATGAGAAGCATCACTGTTTGATGGTGCTTCTTGTTATATGCCGCTGGTGGCTATAATATAGCTGTACCATATACATGTGAAGCCTGTCCATAGAATTTTCGATGACGCCTAGCATGAGCGCCACTGGCAGCGTCGAACAAGCGTGGGAAGTTGAACATTGAATAAAGGCGTGCCACGTTGACGCGACGGGACACGTCTCTCCCCGCACCGCCGCCGTTTGTTTCTTCTGAACCCGTCCCTCTCCCTTCGTTTTTCTTCTCGCCGCCGCCGCCGCCGCCGCCGCCAGCGATGACCTCACGCATTTCCATTGCGCGTCCCCAGACGCACAGCTATAGCCCCGACCCGCATGGGCTCTCAAACTCGCGCCCGGCCTCCGGCTTCCGTGCAGCGGACCCCGACGACCCGCTCGAGAAGCTGCGCGCCGTCGCGCGCACGGTGGAGGAGAATGTCGACATCTATACTCAGCCGCTGAAGCCCCACCTGCCGGCCATTGGGCGCTTCCTCATCGTCGTGACCTTCCTCGAGGACGCGCTCCGCATCATGACACAGTGGGGCGACCAGCTTTGGTACCTGCAGAAGTGCGTGCGCGCGCCTTGACTCTGTGCGAGATGTGTGCTGATCGCTGGGCAGACACCGCAAGTTCCCCTGGGGCATCTCGCATACATTCCTGCTCGTCAATGTCATCGTGCGTAACGGCGTGGATGTGAATGGCGCCTGGGTACTCATCCCCCGCGCAGATCATGCTCGTCGGTTCGGGCGCGGTCATCACGAAGCGGCACACGGAATACGCGGTCGCTGGCTTGCTCTCCGTTGTTATCATTCAGGGATTCGGTTACGGCCTCATATTCGACCTGAACTTCTTCCTTCGCAATTTGTCCGTGATTGGCGGGCTCCTCATGGTCTTCAGCGAGTCGATGGTCTCGCGCAAGAAGCTCTTTGCAGGCTTGCCTAGCATCAGCGAGACGGACCGGAAGAAATAGTGCGTCGAGCAGCTCAAGCAAAGACCTTCTCTGACGCCCTTGTTCCAGTTTCCTCCTCGCCGGCCGCATTCTGCTTATTTTCCTCTTCCTTGGCTTCATTCTTCAGGGGTCATGGAGCATTGCGCGCATTTTTGTCTCCATTGTCGGTCTAGGGGCATGCATCATGGTCGCTGTCGGCTTCAAGGTGCGCGCTTCTCCCATGCCACCGCCATCCTTGCTCATCATAGCTACCAGGCCAAATGGTCAGCGGCATTCCTCGTCTTCGTGCTCTCTGTCTTCAACGTCTTCGCCAACAACTGGTGGAGCGTGCCCAGCAAGCACCCCCAGCGCGACTTCCTCAAGTACGACTTCTTCCAGACGCTATGTATGTCCGCCTCTCCCGTCGAATCCGCTATTCTCTGACTGGTCTTCCACAGCTATCGTGGGTGGCCTCATTCTCCTGGTGCACATGGGTGCAGGCGGATTGTCAGTGGACGAGAAGAAGAAGACGTATTAGGTGCATACTCAGCAATGTCACGTTGGTCACCATGATCTCATATCCATGCCTAAGGACCCAGCGCTGTGCGCCGTGTATATCTAGCGTTGGGAGGGGAGCGGGGAAGGTCTTCAGTTCACGAGCGGAGAAGACCTTTGGCCCACGAAAACGATGCGCATGTGTCGGTCTTTGGGACGGATTCTCGTATGTATTGATCATTTCATCGTCGCTTCTGCTATCGACCATTGGCCCTCTGCGACCCCGTCAAGGCCGCCCATCTTCATGCGAAAGTGCGCTTCGCAATGCGCCTAGCAGCTGCTAAGTTGAACTTAAGTCACCTGACCTGGTGACTCCCCATCTTCCCTGTCAATGTCATGGTTGCTCATTGATGCTTGTGGGCGTCAGTCAAGCTCAGGACTGTAGACAGCTACCGTCATCCATGACATCGCCCGCATTTTCCCGAGTGTAGCGGTCTCGATCACGTTACCTCTGTTCAAGTTTTCTCTGCACCTGAAGCTTTCGTCTGTCTGCATCTGAAGTTTTTGCCTGCGTCAGAAGCAACAATGCCTGCACCTGAGCAGCTTGGATATACGACACCATGTTTTGGCCCATCGCAGGTACGCGCTCTATATCGGCGAGCATTCACCCCCTGACGGCGCACGCTCTGAACCCAGGATTCAACTCAAGGGAAAGTTCATCAAGTGAGTGGTTTGTATTCCAACACACTGTATGCAGCAGGCCCTCGAACTTATTTCTCGCCTATATGCACCACCAATCGCTTGCATCATTTGTCCCCAGCCTAGGTCAACGTTCGCCGCTTGACTCTTCCCGCCTAACCTTACGTCCTTCCTGCCCTTACCCATCTCGCGCTCTTGTTCTTCTTAATACCTCGACCATTGAGTCGTCATCATTATCCGTGTGCTTTTTCTCATCCCCTTGCACAGCGTCAGCGGGCAAAGCGGAGACAGGTGTCTATCGAATCCCGCGAACCATTGACTACGATGAACGGGCTGTTGGGCGCATAGGGTCCTACCATTGTGTACGCCGGGCAGGGCCCTCGACCGCGTGTGGGTGCAGGTCCAAGTCAGCCGTCAATTCGTTCGCGGCCGCTCTATGCTTCAGAGTCGGTGTTCGATATGAAGGCTCCCCGGTGCGCGTTTTGGCCCTGAACGATAGAGTTCCCACTCTTCGCCCCTCTTGTGCGCACTTTCATGTTTCTATTCCAAGCAGATCAGGTATATATAAGACCGCCTCACCTCCTGCAAAGACCAAACCATCTGGCAATCCCCCGAAAACCTTCTCGGCGACATGCACTTCCTCGCCCTCCTTGTACCCATTGTGCTCGCCACAATCGTTCGCGCCGCACCTGTCGCCGATGCAGCAGCGGCCGAATGCGCCATCTGCCCAGACCTCGCACTCGACGGTGCATCGCTCGTTGCCAGTAGTGGCGGGACGCAAGGTGTGCCTCGGTTCTGCGGGTACGTCCTTTTCTACGACGCTGTCCTCGCAATGCCTGACGATGCCCCCAGCTTCTCCGCCGACTCCACAGGTGCTTCTGGTCCGCAGTGTATCTGCTTCTATAATGTGCGTCGAGTGCGCCCCTTCTACCCCTCAATCTCGTGTTTCCATCTAAGCGCATGTCTCATACGGCTCTCCTTACAGAACGACGGCTCACTATCCTACTCCTCCACGGGCGCGTGCCCAACCGAGACGACGTTACAGTCTTGCGTGGCGGTTCCTTGAAAATGCCGTCAAGAGAGAGGATGAAGATGGATGAGGCGATGAGAATAGATATATGAAAAGGCCAATTCGCCTTCTGGGATTTTGCTCTAGATCTGTCTTCAGCATGGACTATACTTTGGAATAGAGGGGATTGTCGTACGATGATCGTGTACGCGGCGCTGCCACACGTACTGTAGAACTCTTTCTGTGTATGGTTTTATGGCATTCAACACCGAAGACGGTTTGTGTGAATGCACAGGTAGCAGTGTATTCGGCGGTCCTCGCTCGCTCGTCTACAGTGATTTAATGGGTCCATACGCTGCTAACAGCATGGCCCTTGTCTCCAGCGCCGATCGCTACGCTAATCACGACGCAACGTCCACCTCCCGCGCGTCGTCGATCTTCGCCAGCGCCGCCTTCTTCAGCTCCTCCTGCTCCGCCGGGGTCTTGAACGCAGTCGCAAGGGGGAATCGCGCGTCGGCCGCGGTGCGGAATTCATCTGCCCTGCCGGACTTGATTCGCCGCAAGAATGCCAGCACAGCGAGGGTGTCCTGCGGCACATTAGCCCAGGACTATTCAGATTGGACGATCCAGGTTACCTTGACGTTCAGGTCTGCCCCCTCGCCCAGCGCGGCAAATGCAGTGTCCTCCACCTCGGCTGAAGGCGCGCCGAGGATGTGCGCCGCCTGCGCTACTGCGAGAACCGCGCGCGGCGACTTGGAGTATCGCTGCAGGAACTGGGAGTTGTATGTCTCCAGAGCAACCTCTTCAGGCAGCAACTCCTTCAGCGCATCTGCAAAGACGGGTCCGATGGGTGACGGTGGTTCGAGCTTCCGATGGCGCAAGTCGACGAGGCGGACATGCAAATCAGGATGTTCGGCATCGAGCGTCTTGGCGCGCTGCAGTGCTTGTGCGGCCTGCAGGTATTTGCCTGCTCTCCGCGTCAGACGGAAATTTGTGAGCAAGCAAAAAGGACGTACCCCTGCGAACAGCAACATCATAGATGGCTATCCAAGCGTCGATGTTGTTTGGACACAGAGCAGACAGAGGAGCGACTAGCTTCGCCGCCCTCTTTAGGCCGTCTGTCGCACGCATCAGCTTCATGCCGTCCGGATCTTCATCCTTTGGTGTTGGCGGCTCAATGCCCTTGTCTTCGTGTGCTGTCGTCGTTGCGCCGTTTGCTTAAGATGCTATTTTAGCGAGGCGGGCGTAGATAGACACGAGGCCACAAACCCTTCTTGTCGTCCGGTTGTTTTGAGGAAGCAGCCTTCTTGGCCGCCTTCTTTTTCGCCTTCTTCTCCGCATCTGTCAGCTGGGCTGTAGACGGATGCGTCAGCGTGCACGCCCTCACAGGGGGGACGGGGATCGTTGGTGAACGCACATCCTGATCCTGACGGGCTGGCGACGGAGGGATCGTCGTGAACAGCGACCCATATCTTTTGTACCGAGGAAAATTGCAGCACAAGCAGGATTGGGAAAAAATCGGGCAGGAACTTCGTCAGCCTCCAGCCATACGAACATCCGGATCACGCACTCGTGAAGCAGCAATTGCGGCCTTCACGTAGGCAGGATGTGACCGCAAGTTGTCTTCCCACTTCAGCATGCTATAAATCCATGTCAGCCACGCGAAGCCACCCGAAATGGGATGCCGTACTCCAGATACGCATTGATCATGAATTTGCGTATTGAGTATCCGTGGAAATCATACTGGTCGTCCTCGATGTCGTCGAAGACCTGTGATACCGAGTTCAGTATACCCCATCGAGGCGGTGCGAGACTAGCAAAGGGAAAACTATGACACACCTTCGCAATCGCCATATAGCGCTTGAGCGCCATGCTCAGTTGACCGTTGTACTCGTGCGCGTTTGCCTGCTCCGTGAGGTAGAGCAAGCTCTGCATATCTTCGAGGTCCGCGCCCGGACTGGGCGCATCTTTCTGCTGCTGTTAGCCAACGCTGTCAGGACGTCGCGATATGTTACCTGCGAGCTCTGTTAGTGGCGCCGCAGGGGAGAGATGGAGATTTCATGAAGACAAAAATTTCATAAATACACCGCCGTTCATAGATTTGTAATGTACGTGCCTTGGTAAACATCCCGAGGAGGGCGCTCGCCTCGTCGCTGAGGCCGGCGCGAAGCCTATACTTGGCGCTCTTCGTGTTGAGGAAGCGATCCTGGCCGTCCAGCAGCCGCGCGTCCTCCTGTAGACCGAGTAAGTATATCATCAGGTAAGACAGCGGGTTATGTATACGTACGACAGCGCGCACCGCGCCCCACGGATCGCCTGCGCGCTTCAGCACCCGTGCGCGCATCGTATAGAGCTCCGGCAGAGTCGGCGTATGCGCATCCGCAGCGTCGAGGAGCTCCAGCGCCTGCTGATGGCGCCCGAGGTATGAGTGGTGTTGCGCGAGATAGTACAACGTCCACAGGTGGGTCGACGGCTCCGTCTCTGTAGGTGTTGGGTCCGCAGCGGCGCGTATGCTCTCGACAATTTTTTCGATGATGTCGCGCTTAGCGGCGTCATCGTAAAGCGACTTCAGGTCAGCGAAGAGCGAGGGAACACCCTTGGTGAGACCGGTCTCGAGGTAGGCGTGCGCAAGTTCTTCGAAGGTGTCATCAACGCTAGCGACGAGGAGGGCCAACCGCTTTGGTGCCGTCGCGCGCGGGTGGATCTCCGCTATTTCCTGGAGCGTCTTCAGGGCAGGCGCAGAGCCGGACTCTGCATCGAAAATCAGACGGGAGCTCGGCTACCGAGGACATATGCGCACCCAGCGTGCCACCCGTGCGCTCGATGTAACCGCGGTAGTAGGCGTAGTTCTCCGGGTTGTGATCGATGAGGGCGCGCCAGGCGTTTGCCGCGTCGTCCGAGCCGAGGTTGGTCAGGAGTCTAGCTATGTCGGTTGTTAGTCGCTATGATGGACGGCATAGGGCATTCAGATATACATCGCGTCTCCATGATCGCTGTCCGATCAACGATAGCGCGCGACTTGGCGCTAACATCGAGCAGATTTAGCGCGTCTTGCAGTTGTCCAAGCTCTTCAAGGACGCGAATGTGATAGAGGAGGGTTTCTGACTGTTCGACATCGTAATTTGGCACCTCCTACGTTATCGTGAGTGAGGCTGACGTGTAATTTCATAGGAGACACACCTTCAATGAGCGCTCGTAATGCTCCAGGACTTTCTTCGCATCCTCAAGGTCGCCGTTCAGATGGTGTGCAACCGCGAGAGCTACCCAGTGCTGGCGGAGGTGGGGGCGGGTGCGAAGGATGGTAAGACGGGTTTCTACGAGAGAATCATACTGCCTAAGCTGCGTTTGCAGCTGGGCTGCGTCGCGTAGCAGGTTCAGGTTCTCCTGCGCGGGTGTCAGTACATTCGATCGCACCCATCGCACTTGTCACGCACCTTATCGAACTTGAGCGCTTGTGTGTACGACTTGAGAGCCTCCTCGTAGTTCTTTTCCCCCTTCTGTATGATGCCAAAGACGTGCCAGCAGATGTGTGAGGTCAGATCGAGGCGTACGCCCTTCTTGACCAGTTCGAGGCCTTCTTCTCGGCGTCCCGAGTGGGTCAGAAGCAGTCCCTTCATGCATAACGTCTCTTCAGAGGAAATATGAGCTCAAGCTGACCCCAAGACACCTCACGCATACCGCCGTGCTCGGGGAACTTCTTCAGGATCGCGTCTGCGGTCTTGAGTCCCTTCTTGATGAGTTTCCGTTCGTAAAGTTCCAGCAACTCTTTGAAGAGCGAGCTCTCCTTCGAGGGGAGTTGGCGCTTTTGCAGAGCCTGCTGAACGAACTTGGACATGATGACGAGGACGAACAGCGCCTGGTTGACTTGCGCGCCAGTACGTTGTTGACCCGGCCCACGGGCCGGAGATGTTCAATTTTTCACGGTCACGTTATTCATTGCTCGCTGACGATAAGCAGGTACCTTCTGTGCTTCCTCTCCTTTATTCGTCTCTATAATTAAGAGCGAAGCCACTTCTATACCTTGATTACCTGCTGGTAGGTTGGAATTTATTGAACACGTTCTGGCAACTTGCGGGCATGCATTGCTTGTTGATCTTGTCAATCCACGTGACCGCGGGATTCAAGCGACGCATTCCGCGACTCGAGACATCTTCCTTGCGTCTTCCTAAGTTGCTCCTGAGTTGCTCCCCACCAGCTACTTAGTAGGCTGAGCTACTCTCGAAAGCTATTCGTGCAATATTTCTCTCTTTTCAGTATCCATACCTCGGAAGATTTCGGCTGCACAAGAAACGTGCGGACCTCCACACTCACTCTTAGTCTGATCGAGGTCCAGGCCGACGCTTGCTGAAGGTGCGCACGACTCCGAGGAGAAGAATCCCTCTGCTAACGCGTTTTCGTCAGTATTAGTATAACATCATCATGTCGCAGCTGAATGATCGTGCCACGCTGCCTCTCATCGGCTCGGCCACGACACCACCTTGTATCGACCGCGTTCCGACAGAAATCCTCGACCAAATTCTTCTCGATGTCTGTATCGACGAGCCTCTATTCCTCCCTTTACGACACGTGCGCGGAAGACCATTCCAATCCTGTCCCGCTATGCTCGTTAGCTCGGTATGCTGTCAGTGGAGAAGCATAGCTCTGGCGAACACCGCCCTCTGGACACCACCTACGATTAATGTTGACCTTGAGGGATGCGAAGGCATTCTTCATAGAGAGGACTCGGGACCGTACAGTGCAGTTCATTTCGAGCAAACACCGAAGCAGAGACGATATATTGCGCTGCTCCAATGCTACTTTCGCCGGTCAGGCTCGACGCCTCTAGATATGCTGATATCTGGCTCTATGGATAACGAGGAACACTGGGAGGAATCCGTCGGCGCCGTTGTGCGTACCATCGCTTCAACGACTTCTAGATGGAAATGTTGCGAGCTTCCACGCTATATAGCGGACTGGCTCTCCGTCACGCGGCAAGTTGCCACCCCATTCTGCTAGAGAGCGTTCACATTGAGTACGAGTTCTCCGAATTCCGGACCACCTTCTTCTCCAACGCGCCGCGGCTGCATTCCTGGCAGGGCCCCATTGACAACAGTCTCTCCGAGAAAACAGTACTCCCCTGGCATCAACTCACGCGCCTCATCGTGTCGAACTCCACCTATATCGAGTTCTTCATGCGGCTCGTACCACACCTTCGACAGCTAACTGAGCTGAACATAGTCCTCCGCGAGGCTCGCGGGGATGGGGGGCCCATGCCCATGCCGGCGCAGAGGGGGTCTGCAGCAGGCGTACTGCCGCTTCTGAACAGCGCGACCCTATACATGGACAGTCCGCGAGTGCTCACGCGGATACTTGCGACTTGGACGACGCCAAGCTTGTCCTACGTGAAGCTCGTGGGCACTGGCTTCACGCCCGAGGGGTTATGGGATGAGGCAGGCGGCCATATGCGCTTGGAGCGGTGGCCAATGGAGGAGTTTGAGGGGTGGTGGCAGCGTTCGCGATGTGCGCTTCAGCGCTTAACGTTGTCGTCTTTCGAGATGCCGAAGGACGACGTCGGCGCCATCATGGTGAGGGTGCCCGGTGTCGTCGATTTCAGCATTGACGAGAGGGCGATTGCCGGCGCCGCGGACGATCAACAGCGCCTGTCGTCCGTCGATGATGATCTTCTCCGTCGGTTGACTGCGAACGCAGGGGCTGAAGCGGAGCTCCTGCCGAATCTGAAGAGATTGACAATCATGGGCGCGCTATGCTTCGACTATGCCTTGCTTGTTGACATGGTGAGGTCTCGGGTCAATCCGCCGGTCGGACGAGTCAAACATTCGCAACTCGGACAAGTCACCACAACACTTGAATACCTCAAACTGTATGTGGATGACGAGTCGAAGGCGGATGTCGACGATGCGACGGAGGCCCAGCTGTTTGAAATTCTGGGCGAGGATGGGTTTCATTGCGAGCGCGGAGGTCATCTTATGGGACGAAGGATGGCGGCCTTGATGCATAGTGATGATGAGCTTATGTAGACCCAGCGGTGAGAGTATGTCGACGCCAATGTATTCGAGACGCTCAAGCCTCAGCCTCACAATATTAGGTGTGTCCGGCTATCAGCCTCGATGTGGACCTGCGCGAAGGAGTTGGGAGTGGAATTACATAGTTGGATACGAATAGACGCCTGATGTCAGTTGTACTGACGCAGACACTGGGCAGACATTGAGTCCGAAGTGTTCTCCTTTTCGTAGGCAGTGGCGTCTTCCTTTTTGGTTATAACCAACTTGCTCATGGGAAAATTGTGTGCAGCCTTATCATCGCGAAAAATGTCAAAAGTATATCTACCTTTGCCCTGAATATAATCGCGGCAAGGCCCGCGCCGGCCCGATCACGCGTGATATCGCAGGCCGCCACCTTTATCTCGCTTTATATACGGAACAATGCATTGTGGGCTACTATAAAGCCCATATGCTCATTTCGACTTCTTATATACCATGGTAAGGAAGCCTGGCTGGTATATAACACAGGGTAAGGTAAGGCAGCCGCGAAGCCCGGCCGTCGTGGCCCCACCGCCGTCGCCGGCTGAGGCTCACCCTCCCATCGCTCCCGCGCCATGTAAATCATGGCGGCAGGGCTGCCGGTGTGAAGTAGAACGCATCCCCCTGGGAGCATACTAAAGCTGGTCCAGGCGGCTAGCCTTCGCAGACGGGGTGCGCAAGACGCGCGTCAATTTATGTTCTCGACAGTGCGAAGGCAGCCGAACCTGCCAAATGTTCGATGAGAAAGCCAGTCAGAGAACGCAAGCTAGGCATACATAGCACGCGACTACGGCGCCTTAGTGCCCCCTCGTCAATGGTTGCTGTCGAACGAGGGCTCAATAGGCATCGGAGGAATTACTTACACAGAGCGCTCGAAGCCTGAATCGACAGCGGTAACGTCACGCGTCACGCGGGCGCGAACTCCCGGATTTGATGACGTCGATCCCCAGAGCGATCACATGATTCTTCCGCCCTCTTGCCGATCGTATAAATCGGGGCGTCCACAACCTGAGCATCGCGCTCCTTCTTTCCCACCCCCATCATCACCATGACTTCTCGCATCGACAAGCTCAAGACCAGCTTCCCTTTTCGCTTTCCCCCTTGAGCTCCAAAGTCGTCGACTGGTTGTCAGCAGCTTCTACTATCCGCTTCCGTCGTACGTCCTCGCCATCGTACGTCCCTGCATCGGGTACCGGGAGCATCCAGCACGGCTCACTGCGAGGCAGACCCTGCGCCCTTGACTCCCTTGCAGCTGTCAGCCGCAGGCGCTGGAGCTGGAGCCGGTACCTACTGACTTGATGAAGCAGATACCGGCTCGGGCGTGGGCGATGGGCGATGGGCGCTTTATGGACAAGAAACATTTCCGGGCGCAAGAGTCTGATCGCTGATACTCTTGCGTACACTGACTCGGAGCAGGCCGCTTCCGCGCGTCGACAAGTACGTCTGATGCTGTATACAGACGCATATACTCACCTTTTCAGAGCCGCTGATCACCCTTCTTCCCATACCCTCACACAACAGACACTCTCTTCCTCGCCCCTCCCCCCTCGAGCGGCCTCTTATGCGAACGGCCAGTCTAGGATGTCACGACGTGCATGTCAAGCCGCGTCTACTCGTTAATGAGTACGTTTCGTCTTATATGAGCGCATATACTCACCTTCCTACCGCCACAGATCTCCTCTTTCCATGTTACAAGGTATGCACACGTTATCTATAGCCGGATTACTGACTGTGCCCGCCTTTGTCGTCGCGCAACGATTTACCCAGGCAGCAACTCCCCTTGCCATACGTGATACGAGGTGTACATTCGTCGCCTGCCAAGTGCCACAGAGCACCCTTCTCGTGCACGTGAACGTGATCACCAGCGTCAGCGCCAGCAGCTCGTAAGTACCTTCCTTGCGCGCTCGCGCAGCCGACCTTCGACGGGCAGTTCACCCATCTTCGCGAGCACGAGCAGCGTCAGGCAGTCGAGCATGTCGTCGCTTTGCACGCCGCGGCCTTGCCTTCGCGCTTCTCGACGACGTTGAACGTCAGCGCGCGCACGGCGGCGTGCGTCATCTGCCACGCGCGCACGTCTGTGGGTGCGGGCGCTCTGTGTACAACAGGTAATCATGCTTGCAGCGCACGATGTACAGCGACTGACATCGGTGCAGTGACTTCTATATGCTCTCGCGGAGAGCCATCAGCATCCGGAAGCTGGGAGCTCGGCTTTTTCCCAGCGCCACGTAGACATGGAAGGCTACGGGGCTCTCGGCCGCTGCGCGAGCGCACAGCGACGACCCGATGTAGGTCTTGCCGTATGCCCCCTCTTGACATTGTCACTGATATACTTTAGCTGATACCTCTGTCTGCCTCCGTGACGATGGCGAGCCTAACGACAATGGTGCGGGCGACCACGCGGTCTCCATTCACGCAAAGGGCGGCGCGAGGACGAGCTTCATCAACAGAGCCCGCCCTCGCCTCCTGAATCCTAAGCGCCGAGCCCACTGCTCCTTACCATCTTACTGCCTTCCTTCCTCGACCTCGCCGTTTCTCTACAACTAGTTTGTATATACATATGCCGTGTATCGTACTGCCTACTCGTGCTCAATGACATTTTTTCGCTTTTACTGGCCGGTGACGAGTCGATATGGGTACCCGATTGCCTCAGAAGGGAGCCTAGCTGCATGTAGTGACGAGAAGGCCCTGCCCAAGCATATATAGAGCATAATGCGAGATAGAGAGGACAATGCCTTATATGAGGCACAGAGGCCTTGTCGCCTTTATATTCATTTGTGAGGTAAGATCTCGCTTTCTCTCGAAATTCAGTTCATTTGTATGGACATATAATATACCGCGAGATTATATACATTTGTGGGTGATACAGGGCATTGTCTACTCGTATCACGCGTGAAATCCGGAGCGTTTTTTTCGCGATGTCATGAGCCGTGGCCGTCGAGAGAAGTCGAAGGCATGTGATTCTGAAGGGAACTTGAACGATATACTTTTACCACGTGACCGCGTGCTTTTGAACGATCACGTGCCAAGAATCAGAAGATCGCGTGGGTGATTTTTCGTCTTTCTCGAGCTTTCCTTATTTCAACAATCTCCAATCGTACAGCCGCCTTTACGCTTCGTCTCCTACTACGTCGGTTTCGCTGAAGAAAACAGAACCTTCTTGGACGCGTCGGATGCCACGCCTTTGCGGCGGGTGATACAGGAGATACTGCTGTTTAGGACCATTTGCACCAGCCAGCACAGTCAATCAACGCTTCACAGAGCTTATGTCGTCTGAAGACCAAGGTGCGCTTCCAGTATGACATGCTCGCACGATGACTGTGCTCAAGCCTCATTAACGCTTATATCCAACCTTACGCAAGGGGCAATCGCCCTCTTGGCTTCATTCAGTCCTTCGCCAACCCGGTCGCCAATCGACTATGTACCGATGGAAGTACTCGAGAGTATCCTTCTATATACCTTCGACGATACTCCCTTGATACTCCCTCCCTCGCGCGCCAAATCACGGTTCCCGCTTGGTCGGCCGTTACTCGCTCTGGAGCTCAGTTGGGTTTGTCGCCGGTGGAATGCCATTACGCTCGCCAACGCCCGGTTCTGGACACCCCCGATCATCGAAATTGTACTCGAAGACTACGAATACCGGGACCCCATGGATCTGGATGAAGAGGACGGTCCCGAGCTGCAAGCTCGGAAAAGCGAAAAGTTTCGGCTGGTCGCCAAGACGGTGGCTATCCTCCAATGTTATCTGGCCCGGTCGGGGCCAGCAGCCCTACCCTGTATCGAGTTTGAATGCTACATGGTGGGGGAATCCGAATGGGAGGACAGCATCGGACATATCTTGCGCTGCATTGCGCCCACGCTCTCTCGATGGCAGCGATGCACGATCCCCGTCTGCCTAGCGAATAACCTGGCGGAGCTCGCCTGTGGCGCTGAACCTCTACTGCTCGAGCGCGCCAAAGTTGCTCACAGCTATGGGCCGTATACTCAGCATGATGCCTTCGCCCACGCGCCACGACTCCGCCACTGGGAGGGATCAGTCCTTCGCGTCACGCTGCCTTGGTCACAGCTTACATGCATGTACATCGACGTATTCACTCCCATCTCGGACATCCTCAAGATCTTGCCATACTGCCAGCAGGTCGTCGAGGTTGACATGTTTGCCTGCGAGGATGCGCCCGGCGTACAGCCCATCTCATCTCAAGCCGCCCTCCTGCGCCTCGAGAGCATGAGCGCATGCGTATCCAGCTGCCAAGTCCTCAGACGTATCTTCTCGTCTATCACTGCACCTAATCTGCAGAGACTGGCGCTGGCCGGCGCCAGTGGGGCAGAAACGGCCCTCTCGCTCGGGGAAGCTGGCCTCGGGCTGACGATACGACGCTGGCCAATGGTAACTTTCGAGACGATGCTCACCTGCTCGCAGTGCGTCCTCAAGTCGTTCCTTCTCCAGTCCATCATGATGCCCAGGGGTGATGTCCGCGCCATCATCGAGAGGCTGCCTTGCCTTTCCGACTTCGGCATCAGGGAGCCTTGGAGGAAGCTCAACGAGGCAAACCATCGCCCAACGCACGTATCGGCCATCGGCAACACTGTTCTGCGTCTAATGACTGCCGAGGGCGGAAATGCACCGAACCTTCTGCCCGAGTTGAGGACATTGGAGATCGAGGGTGTGGTGCGAATCGACTACGCATTGCTCATCAATATGCTCAGGTCAAGAACAAACCCGAAACTGGAGCACGTACACCTCTGCCTGTACCCGGACTCATGGGATATCAACGACGCGACAGCGGCAGAACTGGAGGATATTATGGGCGAAAAGAGCTACCGCTACAGTGCCGATGCCTTTCTCTTGAGTCCCTGGTCGGGTTGGAAAGAGCGTCGTTACTTCGTTTTTTATACTCGATCAGTCCTTGTAATCTCGCGTACATCGCCAGACCAAAAAAAATGAACTTATACTGGTTTACTATTCGTCGTTCTTATTAATACCTCACTGATCACTGTCCGGGTTCACTGACACTGCACGCTGGTTAGACAGAAGCGTCATACACAGAGCAAGTGCTTACCTGGTAGTAATAAGGCGGCGAAACAGCGACACACGTTGCCCCAGCTGCACAAGCTGTTGGACCGTTCCAACCGGTTCCTGTAAAACTTGTCAGCCACCTTTGTCATCAATTCGCCCTATATCACGCACCACCACACTGTCCCCACTGCGATTGCGTAGCGCCAGAAGCAGATGAGGTAGTCGATACGGGCGCCGTCGTCGTCCCAGGAGCCGTTGTTGTCGTAGGCCCCGATGGCGCAGTTGTCGTTCCCCCGACGATCCCGAACCACTTCAGATCCTCTGCACCCTGAATGGGGACCGTATGCCCAACCCCCGACGCCGAGATGCCCTGCAAGTTCGGCCCATAGATCGACTTCGTGTAACCCGAGAGTGGCGTATTTTGCTGCACCTGCGTCGGCGCTGACGTGTTGTAGCCGAAGACGCCCGCCCACTGCTTGACTTCCTCGTTGAGGTTGTTGTAGTTGAGCGTGCTGTCAGCGGTGCCGTGATATTCTTGCATACGCGGATACGAGCCTGTGTAGCCGGGGTACATGTCGCGCGCGACAGAGGCCCACTGGGCGGCGGAGGCTGTCGACTGCCCGCCAGAGCACGTTGAGTTCCACGCATCAACGCCGCCTGCCGCAGAGACGAAGCAGCCTGCAGCGACGCCCGAGTATACGATACCAGCCTTGAAAACGTCAGGGTACGTCGCGGAGAGGACATTCGTCATCATGCCTGCGTGAAATCGTCAGTTAGGATCATTCGCCGACCTAAACACAAGACTACAGACCTCCCGACGACGAGCCAGTGACATAGACCTTGTTCGAGTCTACTCCCCATTGCGTTTTCGCATATGCAACCATGCTCGCAATACCGGTGCTGTCCCCACCACCATTGTGCGTGAGCGACTTCTTCGAGCTGACATCCCAGCAGGTGCCCGAGTTCGGCGAGCTCGGGTAGATGACTATGAAGCCGTACTGGTCTGCCAGCTGCGCATACGGCGAGCCGCTGAAGTACGCCTGCGCGGTGCCCGTGCAGTAGTGAATCGCCACGATGAGCGCGGGCGAGGAGCTGACGGTCGTCGGCCGATAGACGTACATGCCAACATTGGTCGGGTTCGTGCCGAAGTTGGTGACCTGCTGCAGCGTCGAGGTCAGGGCCGTCGCGAGTCCAGACCATAGCAGGAGAAGGAAGGTTGCGACGAGCGCGTTGCCTGTGTGTCTCGACATGATGGCGAAGATACGGAAGGTGGGCGACGTGCTGTCCCCCAGGCATGTTACCTTTATAGGGCTACATTATAATTGGCGCCTGAACATCTCCAGGGACCGCCCTGCGCGCGCCATGCTCCCTTGCGAGCGCATGGTTGTACACTCGTCGCCATCGTATTGTCGTCGGGGAACCGCCGGCGAAATCAGCCTATTTCTCCATCCTGCGGATCATGCAAGCAATCCGGTGATCATCAAGCTCACCATCCGATGAGAACAGACGTCTATGACTGAACATGAGTGGATCCCAAGGCCAATGGATGCATACACTGAACGATCCCCGGTGCCTGGTACAAGGACGGGCCCTCCGCCGACGGCTCCTAACGGTGCATGGGACGACAATGAAAGGAAAAGACTCGGCAATCACTGCTGCATCGACCAGGCACTCGCATGCCGTGCAAAGGAGAACAGGCGATGGTCTTGACATGGCGGGCCTCCGACGGAGAGGTCAGTCCTGAAGAGACTGACCGCTGTACCATCCACGTTGCTGACCAGCCTTTCGAATCGGCTACCGATTCGGCATGGCTATCCCTTGCTTCCGACGCCGCGAGTCTTCGAAGGACTGCAATAACCGGTAGCACAAATATACATATATCAAAGCACGCACGCAATTAAAACTTCGACAGCACTGAAATTAACGTTCCACATCTAGTACGACCTCCCGAACATGGTCCACCGCTTGGCGTCCTGCCCGCACGCCGGGCACTTCGTCTTGCCAGGCTCAATCGGGGTCCATCGCGACTGGTCGAACGGAATGGCGAGTGACTTCGCACCAGCGGACGGCGCACGCTCGTCTGTGGGGGCGGATCTGATAACGAGGTCAACTCTAGTTATTGATTAGAGAAAGCCTAGACTCACGCTCTCGCGCTCCGCTCCTTAATATCGTCCTCGCACGCCTCCACCTCGCACCATGGGATGACCGCGACGCACTTAGCGTCCAGTGTGGGGACGACGTCCTCCCACTTCGAGACCTCCTTGATGCGCTCGAAGTATGTGTCGCGTGCGCGCGTGAACATCTCCTTCTGGATGGTCTCTAGAAGCGAAGAGACGCCCTCGGCGATGTTCTCGAGAGGCAGGGGAGCCTTGGCACCGGTGTCGCGACGCACGGTCAAGGTCGATTTCTTCTCGAGGTCCTTGGGGCCAATCTCGAGACGAAGGGGCACACCCTGAGATTCAGACGGTGAGTCGATGCGACATATGAAAGAACAGAAAAATAACGCACCTTCTGCTCCCAGTCGTTGAACTTGTACCCAGGCGTGTAGATGTCGCGCAAGTCCGCCTTCGCACGCACATTTGCCGCGCGCAGCGTTTTGGCAATCTCCTCACACTTGTCGTTGATGCTCTTGCGCTCCTCGTCGCTTGCGCCTGCCTTGATACCGCAGGGCACGATGACCGCCTGTATGCTGGCGACGCGCGGAGGCAGCACGAGACCCTGATTATCGCCGTGCACCATCGTCATCACACCGATCGTTCGGGTGCTCAAGCCCCAGGAGTTCTGCCACACGTAGAGCTTCTCGTTCGGCTTCGAAGGGTCCTCGACCGAGATGTTGAACATTTCTGGACGCGAGAAGTTCTGGCCAAGGCAATGGGATGTTGCAGCCTGAATACCACGTCCGGAGGTCGGGATAAAGCCCTCAAGAGTGGTGGTATAGAGGCCGCCGGCGAATTTCTCCTTCTCCGATTTGATACCAGGGATGACAGGAACAGCGAGCAGATCCTCGTAGACCTGACGATACAGCTCGAGGATCTCGCGAACCTCTGCGTCCGCCTCTGCCTTGGTCAGGAAAGCGGTGTGGCCTTCCTGCCACAGGAACTCGCGTGTCCGGAGGAAGGGCTGGGGGTTTTTAAACTCCCAGCGCACAACGCTGTTCCACTGGTTGAGCTTGAGGGGCAGGTCGCGATGGCTCTGAATCCACTTCGAGTAGTCTGTGTGTGGGGTCAGCGAGATGCGAGAGGGACATGCAGTCAAAACGCACAAGGGTACATGGCAGTCTCTGAGGTCGGGCGAATCGCAATGGGCTCCTCGAGGTCAGACTGCCCTCTGTATTCATGTCAACGTCGTCGGACGGAGGGGGGACGACTGACTCACGCTCTTGTCACCCACGCCACTTCCGGCGAAAAGCCCTCGACGTGGTCCTTCTCGCGCTCGAGCACCTTCTGCGAGACAAACATGGGGAAGTAGGAGTTTTGCACGCCGAGCTTCTTGATCTCCTTGTTGAACCATTCTGCGACGGAGCACATCAGCCAT
Source organism: Schizophyllum amplum (assembly GCA_007026445.1). Classification (NCBI taxonomy): domain Eukaryota; kingdom Fungi; phylum Basidiomycota; class Agaricomycetes; order Agaricales; family Schizophyllaceae; genus Schizophyllum; species Schizophyllum amplum. The sequence continues at coordinate 272,967 of VDMD01000022.1, read as the reverse complement.
GATTTCGATGAGCGCGCGCGCGAGCTCCTCGACACACTATGACACCTCGCGCACCTTGGATCTCCTCCCAGATGCTGTATGACCATGGCTTGAGGATGTAGCAGCCGCTGACGCTATAGTAGTCGAGCATGTCGGCTTTCAACAAAACCTATGCGATAGTGAGCGAGAGAAAATAAGGAATGCCCGCAAACGCACGTTGGTATACCAAGCGGCGAAGTCGACCTCCTTCTTGACGCCGATGGCAATCTGGACGGCGCCCTCGATCTTCGCGTCCTCCTTCGCCTTCGCGGCGCCTGTCGTAGCAACAGTTGGGGGTCCTGAGTTGATCTCTGCGAAGTCGACGACATTGAGCTTCTGCTCTGCGGTCTCGAGGCTCTTGAGGTAGGTGAGGAGCTCCTTCCCGGAGAGGAGGAGAGTGGAGGTAGAGGACAGGGCGCGGATGGCAAAGGGGCCGGGTGCGGACTCGAGGGACGCGTCGACGACGTTGAAGACCTTCGAGTACGTGGTCGAGTTCAAAGCGAGGGGCGATACTGCGAGACTGTTAGTCGCGTCCCCAGAATCTGCGTATGTTACACACCACTTGTCCTGTCCACGGATAGGAACTCGCGCATCAACTCATCGTTCGCGAGGCGCAGGTCTTTCAACCCGAACTTCTTGCCGATCGACGCCGTTTGTGTCTCCGTGGACTCGCGCGCGATGACGATAGCGGGGACGGGGGTCGCGGTTTTTGCCGTCTTGGGCTTGTATACAAGCATCTTGACGAGTTCGAAAGTTTCCGGGCTCGATGCAGTCGCCTTCAAGGCGTCCCTCCAGGCTTCGGGGGTCTCAGCGGCGCCATGCTCGATGGTCGTCGGCTGAATGGACAGAGAGGCGAGGGCTTTGGTAGCGGAGTCCATAGTGAGCGTTCGGAGCAAGAAGCGACGGGAGTCCCATCTCTGTCGGCGCCTTATCGATTGAGTCACCAGGCGAAGCATAATATTTTGACTCGAAAAAGACAAAAGAATCTCCTTTTCGGGAATTTTATTGTTTGATGTGACTTGGGGCACGATGGCACGCGACGCGACGCGACCGATGCTGCGCCCTCTCTACCTTCCGCCACTCATCCTTGTATTCCTTCGTGTACACATGCGCTCGAAACTTGGAAGCTCGAAAGGCAGCGGCGTTAGTAGCTATCGATGAATTATTCTGAATATTACAGCTCAATGCATTTGTGGCGTTATTTCCGAACCGTGACTGCCATCACATCATACCTTGTTTCCAACCTTCACGCGCGCCATGTTCAAGAAACCTCTCGGCAACCTCAAGACCTCCTCTACCCTCCGAAGCTCAGACCGTCGGAAGCTGAAGCAACGCGTCCTCTCTACCTTCGGCGCACCTGCCGAGGACGGCGACCTGCTTGTACCCGAAGGCATCCAAACCATCAAATTCAGCACGCATACCGACGAACCTGGCGTTGCTTACCTCGACCCCAACGATACTCCTCTATGGTTCAGCATAGGGAAGAACTCCGATGACCTGATTCCCACGATGTATACGCTCTGGAAGCGTCCGGAGCTCTTGCTCTTCGTGACAACGCCAGCGCAGGTGATCCCGGTGCTTGTGGGTGGCGCGGACCTAATGAGGCCAGGAGTCACGACCTACGTAACGGGTTTGCAGAAGGGCCAGCTTGTTGCCGTGAGGCGATATACTAGAGGATCACCTGCAAGGGTTTCGCCGCCCTTAGCTGTCGGACGTATGGCCGTGTCCTCTGATGAGTTGAGCGAAGACCATAGAGGAAAGGCAGTTATCATTTTGCATACCTGGAAAGACCATCTCTTCGATATGGGCCCGAAGTCTGATCCGCCTGAGGACGCGCCATTGGCTACGTCTACCGAGGAGGGTCTAGCCGAGGCAGATAGCGCCGACAGTGACGAGGACGCCGGGCATTCCCTTGCAGCGGATGCTGCGCACCCCTCTCGTGACGCGAAGGGAATTGCCCTGGAGACGACTGACCCATTCGATGGCCCATCGGCCACATCAGAGCGCAAGGGACCAATGTACAGTCCTGCCGAAGTCTCTCAGCTCCTCCACATCTCCTTGATCCAGTCTATAGCATCCTTCCCTCCCACGTCCTACCCTATCTCATCCAACAACTTCTACACCATGCACGTCCTCCCCTCCCGCCCTGCATTCCCCGACCTCGTCCTTCCTCCCTCCGCTGGCCCTTCGAACCTCGACAGCGTCGCTCTCCGGCAGGAAATATCCCTCAAAACGTCTACGCACAAATCCCTCGTTGCCTTTCTCAAGGCGGCAGAGAAGGCAGGACTGCTTACTATCAAGGCGCCGCCGAAGCAGAAGAACGATGTCGTGGTCACCTCGGTCAACGCCGCCCACCCAGAAGTGGCGGGGCATGTTGCGGTCCCTACTGTGCGGGAGGTAGAGGAGCGGGAAGCGAAAAAGGAAGCACGGAAAGAGGAGCGGGAGGCGAAAGAGCAGGCAGGCAACGCGATGCTTGCGGCAGCAGAGCTCTACAAACCGCACATGCACACGGTGCCACTTTTCGAGGACTGGGGGCTGAGGTGAGTACTTTCTACAATATCGCCTGCAATTGCTCTTCATTGATCACTTTTCACACAGCACCTCCGAGCTATACGCCTACCCGGCTATCAAAGAGATCTTCAAGAACTGGCTAGAGGCCCAATCCGGCGTCGTCAACCCCCACGACAAGGCCTACATCAGCCTCAACGCCGAAGTCGCCGCCACGCTTCGCGCTGCCGTCTACCCTCCGAACAAAAAGGGCACCCCGCCCGCGCCCGAGTTCGCGAAGAAGGACGAGGTGCTGCGCGGGCTGCTGAAGCAGATGCAGCCGTGGTACGAGGTGAAGAACGTCGGCGGCGAGCGCGTGGTGCGCAAGAAGGGCGCCCTGAAGCCGATCAGTGTCGCGCTGAAGATTCGGCAGGGGAGGAAGGCGGCGACGATCATCACGGGCTTTGAACCGTTCGAGATGGCGGTGAATCCGGAGGAGATGGCGGAGGACCTGAGGCGCTTGTGCGCGAGCGCGACGTCGGGTGAGTGGGCGGCGTGGGTTTGTGGCACGAGAGGACATGTCGGCTGACACTTCCGCATAGTCGCGCCTGGCCCGCAGAAGCAGCTGGAGGTGCTGGTGCAGGGCAAGCAATCGAAGGCAGTCGTGGACTATCTGACGAAGAAGGGCATCCCGAAGAATTGGATCGTGGTGGAAGATCACACGAAGGGGAAGAAGTAAGAACGCAACTGTTGGGGAGCCACCTTGAAGGTCAATGAGCTTCGCCAGAGTTTGAGGTCTTTCTGAACAGGTGTACAGCAGTGTATAAAATGGAGAGGACATTGGAAGCACCGCGGAGGCTTGACGTCACTGACGCGAGAGCGCTTTCGTGTCGTGTTCCGCGCTGTCGTTCGTGTAGAAAATGAACAACGTCTATGATTTGCCCTACAGCCTTTGTGGCCTCATTCCTACCGTGTTCCGCGAGCTAATGGGCTGCTGTGGGACTGCTATTCCGGATTCCAGGCTCTACACCTGTACTCCAGGACGTCGGCCGACACATTTTCTGACAATCACGTACCAGAACACTGTTGCATGCAATGCTGATCAACTGCTCTAGCACGCTCACCTCGCAAGGCTGCTGTGTATCGCAGCACTCGAATACCCTGGTCCGAAGAGCCGCTTTAGCGCTGGCGCTGCGCGGGCGAAATAATGCCCTCGTGCAGTCCAAAGGACCGGCGTTTCGAAGCCACACGAGCATTGTATTGATAAGCAGTCTGAGCGGCCGACAATCAGACCGCACAGATGCAGTGCAAAAGGTGTCGTTTCAAGCATCCTGGTCTTGCTTGAGCCAGTTGGGGATGTTTGAGTCCACGTGGTCAGTAACTCGTGGCTTGATCGGAAGCAAATTTTTCTTGGTTCGTCACAACAAGTTCGTATTGTTTTGTTTGTGCCTCTTCTCATCACGGCCACTAACCTGTAAACAGGGCCTCGCGTGGAACATCCACGTCACTCCACATCCTGTGTCCTTCGATCTCCCGCTAGTGCACTCTCGGCTCGCTTTGCCAGCACGGTGCACCTGGGACCTCGGCGTCAATGGACTCCCCTGTACAGCCAGACCTGCTCGTCGTGCTCATCTGCGGGTATCAAAAGGTCCATCAACAATGCTCACGCCGCACTCACGGTGCCTCTCGTGACCTATACCACAAATGCTCGGCTATCATCTTGGACGTCTGTAACGGAACTTCAAGGAAAATACCTAGTCAACACGCAGCGATTACAGAAACTGCGCGCCTGAGCTCCAGTGTTACACAAAGTTGTGCGTTACAGTCGCTGTGAAGCAGGCTTGAGCCGACCCTGGTCTGTCTTACCTCTGTTGTTGCGCTGCGACACCCGCGGCCTTTCGAACAGTGTACGCCGATCATGCCACTCGACTCAATCCAGCGTCTATTCTGTGAATCTGATCATCTCTAGTCTATCTCTTCCGCGGATCCTTGACCCACATTCTGGACAGAATCTCCGAAACTGCCTACCGCGACAACTCCAAGCTTCCAACGGATCAGCAGAAAACAATGGACGGCTGTACTGCGCGACTGAAGTCTCGCCTCTCTTCGCACATCCCACTGCTTTGCCTGTCACAGCAATGAGATTGGCTTCATTGTTCTCTCTACAGCGAATTTTGGCAGCAATGGAGGTTCTTCAACTTCAATCATTTCCCCTACAGGATCAAGATATCTTCTCACTCTCGCTATAAAAGATGCAGGACGCCCCATGCTTCCTCACAAACCGCCCCCAGTCATTGCCTGCTTCCCAGACAGTCGCTCAAACGACCCTACCGACCAACCAACTCACAGACACCGATGGCATCTCCGTCTGCGCGTATGTCTCCTGTGGCATAAATCTGCTTCAATAATCTAATGCTAGTGCCAGACTGGAAGACCCGCCTTCACAATCGTGTGAAGGGCTACGGCTGGGCACAGCCGGTTGCCGACTTTACGCCTTTCGGGCAACCCAACAATTGCATGTGGTTGTGCATCGTGAGAAGTACGCTTCTTCTCCCTGCATGCTATCTTCCTCTATCATGCTGACTCTTCTTATAGTCAACGGCGAAGAGTTTGGGCGTGGAGATGCCCCCACCAAGGCCGCGGCTGGTGAGATTGCAGCGCAGCGGGCATGTGCAGAACTGGACAGGCGGGGTTATCCATAGTTGAAGCCTTCGCCGGATTCCTGCACTTGGTTTCTCTCTCTCCAATATAGCATATGGTTCTTCTTACTGAGCCGGCAGGACGCATCCTTTACTGTATTTTTATCCCGAGTCGAGGCGCGTATGATTTGTAGCATACAGTGATCTGCCATCCGCCTCTGCATCTCAATGAATATCACTGTTTCTATAGCCCTAGACTCTAGTACTTAACGCGCACGCCGGGACGCAGCATCGCTGTCAAGTCTACCCCAAGTGAGCGGAGAACAGGGTCTCTTCCAGCGCAGCACGAGGCTCTTTCATCTGCCACTGGTTGCCATAAACTTTATGTTGGAATCACTGATCAAACAACAGACATTACTAAGTAATACCCGCTCACAAAGACGTTGGTGCTTTCCCGAATCTCGCGGTACACCTTCGGGACCAAAAACCACTGCTATTGTACAGTTTACATGCTCGACTTCATTTGGTCTATGCAGTACAATAGATGGTCACTTTCTGCACTCGCGCGCTCCCCTCGCTCGTTACTGACACAACGTACGCGTTGCAGTCGTGCCACATACCATTATGCCACAGACGAAACTTCCGACTCAACCTCGAGGTTGGTAAACTCTTCGGCAACGGCACTGGGAAGGTGCAAGCGTATATCAGTATGCATCACACACTGAAGGCAGTGCGACGAGCGCACCTCGACACCGGACATTTCTGCACATCTTCCACCCATCTCGCGATGTTACCCTTGGACGAAGGGACGGAATGGCTGGGTACCCATGTATCCGCGCGCCACGGGGCTGCATAGGCAGGTGCGACGCGAGGTCGTGCGAGCACGTTCTGGGCGCGAAGAAGGAACAACGTGAGACGGATGGCCTCCGCTGGATCGCAGAGGTCGAAAGTAGCATCGGGAAAGGCCTTCGTAGAGAGCGGAGCCAGCCGGATACCGCGCTGTGATGAAAAAGGTCAATTGCTGACCGAGCAGATATTGAATGACCAGCCAAACATACCAGACCAACCTCGTCATCTTTCCGGTCGTCCAGCCATGCGATGACAAGGCGAACATTGCTCTTCAAACGAGAGTATCCGAAGCCGATGATGGGGCTGCAGGTACCGCTGTAGTGACTATGATAGACGGCGCTGGTGAGGAGACCCGGAAGATGAGTGAGCTGCGCTACGCAAAGGGCAGCCGGCGCTTGCGGCTTGTCGACATCGAAGTGAAGGAGATGCAGCTCGTGATCAACGAGATCTTCCGGGCCGTCTATCTCAGCCGTTTCGACAGCCGAAACTGTGGCCGCGGTGGTCTTAGCGGGCTCGGTTAGAGGAGGCGCCACGCTCTGGTCCTCCTCGTTGCCTTCCGCGGTGTTTGAATCGTCTTCACGGGCTTCTCGAAGGCTTTTCACCGTCGACAAGTGGTCAGCGAGCTTGGCTTGCGCTATATCCTTGGGAAGAACGACGATGTCGGCCATGCGGTACTTGTATTGATCGAAGGGAGGATGATCTTGAAGCGGTCGAGAGACAGCGTACGTAGCTCCCCTTCCAGAGCTTTTAGATGGGTTGTGATGAGAATTCGTCACAATTGCGCGCAGATTGAGAGACGTACAACTGCTGATGAGCTTTGTACACGCCAGGTATAATTGCGTAGAACATGGACATGATGTCTGGGGTGGTGATATAGTTCGAGCGGCTTGCAGAGCTACGAATCGAGCACGTCTGGTGTAGGATGGAATTGCAAAGTTCTTTTAGCACTTCATCCTCATGTTCACTAACATGGCCTTTCGGTTCAGGTCGCGCCTTCGACGTGCGTATCTCCTTCATGTATTCCTCATGGAGGGATCTGAGGTCGGAGCATGACTGTTGCGAGTCCTAAGAGCACATGCGAGTGAGAATGTATCTTCTGGACGCGAGATCGCACACGCACCCAGGTTGAAAGCCATTGATGCGCAGATGCCGCACAATCGAGGCAGTCGATGAGCTTTTGAACATCGGAAGGCACCTCTCCGTCGCTCTCATCGTCCACAATGTTGATGAGCTTGTCCGCGTCCATGGAAAGACGGACGTCGTCAGCATGTGGCCAAACTGCAGTTGCAGCGCTTGCGCCACCGCCATCGCTGTACTCGGAATCGCTGTCGCTGCTCATATTCGTGTTCAGCTGGCACGTGGAGTGAGAGGCGGCGATTATGTAGGAAGAATAGACAGGCGGAAAAGTGACTGGAGAGTTGCTGGGCTGGCTGGGCAAGATGTACTGACTTTCGACTTGCTTTCGACCAATCTGTGCCGGACGCCGGCCCGTTCGGCTAACTTGAGAAGCAAGTTTAAGCCTCTTCAGATTCTGTGCGTCGAGGCACTGAGCTAACCAGTCAGTACACGTTCAATAAATCAGGGCATCGCTGGAAGAGCTGGCGGATAAGAAGGACAGCAGTGAAGGCACGCTACGATGGACGTTGAAATCAACCAGTTGAACCGGAGACAATTCCTCGCGTGCCACTATTCACGCGACTGTCACGCCAGTGACAAACTTCAACTCCTGGCCGAAACCTCAGGCCTCGGCCTCAGCGCTCAGCGCCTCAGTTGGTGACACCCAACTTCCGCACTTGTGTATACCGCAGACTCTCCGTTACAGAACCCAGGACCAGTCTATGATAAATACAAGATCGTACAGCTACAACATAAGGTCTAAGAACGCATAGGTAGAGCGGTAACTTCAACTTCGACCTCCTTGCCATCACTCTTCGACGTCGTGCTCGACGCCTCCACGTCCGAGGTCTCAGTCGGCTCTCCTGGCGCCTGCGGCTCGTCGTAAGTATGCTCCTGGACCTTCGTGAACGCCACATAGGACGTCGTCATAATCGAGAACACCAGGATCATCCAGGTACTCAAGTACATCGACTTGTATGAGATCTCCAAGCCGTCAAGGCGCCAAACGACCGCGGCACCTGCGGACTGCAGAGACTTGTACCAGCCGGAGTAGTGGGAGAGGCGGCGCGAGTTGTTTGAGAGCGAGCCCATGAGCCAGTACGCGTACGCCTGGAAGATGCCATCGTACATCGACCAGAAGATGTACATGATGAGGTAGGGAGCGTAGCGGGATGATTCGGTCCTGCGCGAAGCAAAGATATCAGTACATAATATAAAACAGAGTCCTGAGTAACACTCACACATCAATCAGCGGGTCCGGCAATACACCGCGCTTGAAGTCCTTGACCATCGCCCAGCCGCCTCCCCAGATGGCAAGCGTCAAGGTAAACAGGACAATGAGGCCCGCCCGAGCGCGGACTTGACGCGTGAACTTCTCCGGTTTGTAGTCCAACGCCGTGCCCATGAGCCAAACACCAACCTGAAATTCGTTAGCAAATGTGCCTGTGACAGACACTTGAGGGCGTACCATGTTGAAAAGGTTGCTGAAAAGACCATTGAAGGACCGTGTGCGGAGAGTGAAGTTCGGCGCGTTGAAGTCGTTCTTCTGGTAGGTGTAGAACCAGTTCGAGGCGATGAAGAAGGGGAAGAGCGAGACGATCCACTTGTCCTCGAAAAGGACATTCACCAGGCCACTGATCTCCGACCTGTGCGCTATTAGCCAAATGATCTCAAACAAACAGTAGACCCACTCACTTCCACGTGGGCATCTCAGGGAGGACGACATGGGTTCCATCAGACCGGACGACCTTGTCGGAGGGCAGGAGGAAGAAAGGTAGGAAAAACGAGCCCGTGAGCATGATGACGATGAACGCGATATACTACAGTGGTGCATCAGTATCCGCGTACCGCGTTGGTGATAGCCAACGCCACTCACTGTGCCGTCGTTCAGGGTGCCAGCCTTGGAGTTCCAGTTCGCGGCGATAGGAATGATCGAGCCGATGACACCTCCCATCTGGAAGATCGTCCAAAACAACGAGAAAGCCCGGCCCTTCTGGTCCTCTGTCGGGTAGGACATCGTCACCGCGCCCTGGGCGGTCCACAACATCGCAGCGCTAAGACCCTCAACGCAACCAGCAACGACGATGAATGGAGTCGCCTTGTCCCCGAGATGCGCGGTGGCCATGTAGGCGGCGGACAGAAGGGCATAGCCTAAACAACAACGTGATGAGCAACGATGTATGATAGTTACTGCGCAGGACGCACCGAATCCACCGAAGGCCAGGCAAACACGGATGCCGACACGGTTGTAGATCGTGCCCGAGAAGAACGCAAGAGCAGCAAACGCTATGGGCCTACGGTCAGCAGCATACGTGGGCCCAAGAACAATGCAACGTACTGGACTGGTGGAGAGTAGGAAGGATTGTATCAGCACGTAAGACATATTGAGCCGCGGTATAAACTCACGTATACTGAAGGACAGAAGGCGGGTTAGCATAAGATCTCGGTGTCGGCAGAAAGCAGACGTACTAGCCACATTCGCGTTCGTGCTCTGATGCGTGTTGAGCAGACCACCACCACCCGCTCCGCCGAGGGCACTAGACATCCCGACCGTCATGAAGGCGATAAAGCCGACAAGCGCGACCTGCGTCAGCGGCGAGCGGTAGTTCCTCAACCGAATCCCCCGCCAGTAATAGTCCGCGTCCGGCTTCGCGCCGTTCGCGACCGCAGTCTCAGTCTTGGAGTCCATCTCGGAAGTGGGCAAGGGCCGCAGGGACAGAGAGGAGACGGGGAAGCGGCGGCGCAGGAGACGACGTGGAGGGAAACCCACCTGACCCCACAGCGTCCGACTTATATGTATGGGCGCCCCGCCGCCAAGGGGAACCACTCATCGCACGGGGATTGTGAGTCCGAGTTGATGATGCGCACCTTATCGCCATGCTCCGCATTGAATGTGGCATACGGGAAGATAGAGCTATCTGCGGTGGTGGCGGGAACCTGCGTCGGCACGGAGGTTGCGGGTGTGGCCCTGGTGTGGCCCCGGAGCGATCGCCTGTGCCCGCCTCCCGCACAATTTTGGATTGGCATAAGCTCGCTGCTGGCCCTCGAGGACAAGGCACCCGCGGTCGCGACGAGCAAGGGCGTCCTTTGCGGCGAAGGCCTCGCGTGACGCGTGCGGGCGTTGTTGATGCGCTATCGCACCTAAGGCAGGGCCATATGAAATAGAAGTATACCAGATGGGCCCCGTAAATCAGCCATCAGAGGGCCCCAGACGGTCTACTTCCAACGAACTTCCGCGCCTGCAATCCATATCGGCGTCAGATCTCGCCCGAATATTTTCGCCAGGGGCGCTATCGCGTGCGCTGATTCACGTGCGCGGCGCGCCAGGAACTTCGCTGAGTACAGAACTTCGAGGAAGTTCAACTTTGCGAACTTCCAGTGTTCGCGTACTTCTGCAGCGCTGCTGGGCCCGCTGCTGGGCCGCTCCCTGCTGCTGCGAGTCCCGCGTGGTATTGCGCGCTGCTACATTTCTTCGAGTCCGGCCTTCTCTCATTGTACACACCCGGACACCCGAACTTCCCTCACTACTTACATCCAGCCTCTCGACCCGCTCCCAATGCGCATATTCGAGCCCGTATTTCTCATGGATCACCAGTATGGGAAGCTCCGTAAAATTAGAGTAGCTGTATCATACCAGATACTATGAAGTTCTGCTATGTATCAGTAAATCATTTGCCTTGAGCGCTCCTCGCGGCTCAGTAAACATCGAGAGACTACAGTGGCGCGTAGTGGCGCGTTCCCCTTGGGTACCCGCGTGAGCCGGATCATTGAGCCGGCCGATCCCGGTGCACGCATGCATGCATTTCGAACTTCTTGCACTTACTCCTGCGCCGAAATTTGTGGCGCTGACGCTGAAGTTCTTCTCAGCGCTGAACTTCCTGAGGTGCTGGATTGTACCTACCATGATCTCCGCAGAGCATGTCCGACTTGCATGACAAAGGTGTCTCCTATAGCCCTTATAGCATAACGGACGGCTCGTGTCCTCCGCGTAGACGAAGCCCGCGCACCAGTCGGAAGTTCGAACTTCGAACTTCGAACTTCGGGACCGAAGTTGAACTTCGCAAAATTCCGGGCGTCACGTGGGTGCACCCACCGACACCTGCAGCTTGCTTACACGGCTTTCCAGGCGCCGAAGACCATAGTATTATCCTACAAGTAGTACCACCAATCAATATCATTGTGTAGATAAACATATCGATGTGCAGACCGGACTCCGTGCGGCACGGAAGTTGCGAGCGCGCCTCCGACACCGCTCCGACCGCTTTGAGGAGCTACCAGCAGCGTGTGACGGGCGCTGTCAATGTCCAGCGACAACTGTACCAGTCACAGCTTATAGTCAGACAGTCCCGAGGCATTCTGACACCAATAGCACTTGGATTATGTGACAATAGACACAGAACGAACGTCAATACCCGCCGCGGCTCTAGGGCTGCGAAACTTCGACGCTGCTTCGAGAGATGTTCAAACCATTCAACACAAAGACCGAGGATCTGCAAGCACATAAGCAGCTGCGGCAGAAAAAGACCGTCAAGCCTCGCGTACAATCATGTATTCAGCATTTCGTTAGCCCACGATATGAACGAAAAGAGACATGGGGTACCGCTGTTTTGGAAAGAAGTTCTCGCGAACTTCTACACATGTCTTGTGCACGGTGCTATGCAGCATAGAGGGCTCTATACTTCATAGAAGTTCATAGGACACCTGGAAGCTACACTGCGCTCGTGCGAGACGAGAAGCGGAGGACAGACGAGGCGGCGAACGGGCCCGGACTGTAGGTGTCACGTGCTATGTTCAAATTCGGCAAATGCCGTTTGCCAGCTGAACGGAAGCGCGGCGCCTGCCACCAAGCGCGCTGAGCCTCTGGGGGCACCATCACATGTCAAAAGACTCTAAGTCAACTCTATAAGGAGACCCCAGAGTATCCAGTAAATTTATTCAGGTATTACGCACCGGAAGTTTGTGGACAGCGCGAGGAGGAACACGTTCCTCTGATTAGGAACTTCGCATTCAGTTCAAATGCCTACCAAGGCAAACTGAGTGCTACTTCGGCAGGTTATAGAGATTGCCTCAGGCGTTGGGGCGGTAGCATTGTGCGCATCCCTCCCACAGAACTTCCTCGGAAGTTGATCTCGAGGTTCGAGAGTAGCTTCTTTACGTGCAGCTTCAGGCAGGGCACAGTGGTAACGGCGCTCAGTGCTACACGTGCACTGAAAGTGAGAGGTAGGGCAGCGGCAGTGGCCGCGCACAGGTGCACAAGAAGTATCTATGTACATCGAAGTAGAGAACAATGGAAAATTGGAACTTCCTTGCGTTCTCCGAAGTCTTTAGCGCGGGCGAGCGAGCTACTGAGCGGGTCTCCCTCAAGGATAGGTAGCGGCGCGCGATATCGCGCGGGATTCCCAGCAGGGAGCGGCCCAGCAGCGGGCCCAGCAGCGCTGCAGAAGTACGCGAACACTGGAAGTTCTGGACTCAGCGAAGTTCCTGGCGCGCCGCGCACGTGAATCAGCGCACGCGATAGCGCCCCTGGCGAAAATATTCGGGCGAGATCTGACGCCGATATGGATTGCAGGCGCGGAAGTTCGTTGGAAGTAGACCGTCTGGGGCCCTCTGATGGCTGATTTACGGGGCCCATCTGGTATACTTCTATTTCATATGGCCCTGCCTTAGGTGCGCTATCGGGCGTCGCCGGTCAAATAGGCTGCTGGCCCCCGGCGGGCCGGGCGCTGCACCGCTGGTAAACCTCTCGACCGACGATCCCTGCCCTCTCTACCTCTTGCACGTCAGTCAGGACAGTGGCGAGCTTGTCTTATCTCGTATAGGTATCACAATCCGACCTTCACAGCACTGTAAGTATCGCAATGACCTTGATAGGCAGTCGATAGGCAATACGGCGTACGCAGCTCTTTTCTCTTTTTTGTGAAGTGGGGCTGTATTGGTGAGAAAAGACATCTGGCTTCCTGCTTCTATCTTCGCATCTTGCCTCTGTCTTCGAATTCGCGTCTTGCTTGTGTCGACCATGGCCGCCGTGCAAGTACTACGTCCGCAAGCCTCGATCGAGTCGTTTCGGTCCAGCGCCACGTCCGCATCGGGCATGAGCAGAGGCGCTCTTCACAAGCGCCTCGTCAAGAACACCTCCAAGGCAGTCTGGGGGAACCTCGATGGCGACAAGCCAGACGCGCTGGAGGCGCGTTTTGCCGACGTCAAGAAGAGCCTCGTCAAGCCCGAACATTATGCTGCGGTACAAGACAGCTGGACGCGTCTAATCAAGGTGCTTGAAACGCGTACTGCCGAGATCGACAAGGCAGGCCCGTCTGTAAGCACCTTTTATATTCATCTGTGATAGAACACGCACTCACCTCGCCCTGTGCCTCCTCCCCGCAGGCCGTCCCATACGTTGACTTCTCGTCGATCGGCCCCGATGGGAAGTTCCCAGACGACATCGCCGCGTTAATCAAGGAGAGCGGCTGCTGCGTTCTGCGCGGGGTCGTCACTCGCGATCAAGCGCTCGCATGGAAGGAGTCCATGCTCGACTACTGCACGCGCCACCCGGACGTCCCGCGTTTCCCCCCAAACGCGCCGCAGATGTACGGCACGTTCTGGCAGCCGGCGCAGAATGAGGCGCGCAGCCACCCAAACATGATCAAGGCGCAACTCGCGATGAGCCAGCTGTACACGGCGAGCCCGGACACAATGGTGGACTTGACGGAACAGGCGATGTATGCGGATCGCTTCCGCGTGCGCATGCCTGGGGCTGCTGGAACGCTGCCGCCGCATCTCGACAATGGGTCCATCGAGCGGTGGGAGGATCCCGAGTACAGCGCGGTGTATAGGGCGGTATGGGAGGGCCGCTGGGAGAAATACGATGCGTGGGACATGGATCACCGCGCGGAGGCGATTATCGACATGTACGGCGGGAGTGGGGCATGTTCGGGGTTCCGTAGCTTGCAAGGTGTGTCCCATTGCCATTGGATTGACGCATCGCTCATTGTGCATAGGCTGGCTGTCCATGTCGGACAATGGACCCGGTTGCGGAACCATCCAGTTGTTGCCAGACATCAAGCTGTCAACAGCGTATATGCTCCTGCGACCCTTCTTCAACGACGATAACGTGCTTGATATGCACAGCACGTACTTCTATGGCGCGAGCCCAGGTCAGGGCCAAGTCCTCAAGTCCAGCTGGCACCCGCACTTGAAGCTGGACAAGACGGTGGTGTCCTGCCCCAAGGCCGACCCGGGCGACTACGTATTCTGGCACTGCGACATGGTGAGGGCCGCAATCGCCGTCGGAAGAGATCAATCTAACGCGTCAGCTTTGCAGGTCCACCAGGTCGAGAAAGAGCACAACGGCACCAACGATTCCTCCGTCGCCTTCATCCCCGTCGTCCCGCTTTGCGGCTACAACACTGGCAACCTCGTCGATCAGCGTAAGGCGTTCCTGGAGGGTGTCCCGCCGCCCGACATGCCGCCCCGTGCAGGCCAGGGATTGGAGAAGAACCACGAGGATCGCGGTAAGGAAGGAAGCATCCTGTCGCCAGAGGGCCGCCGCCTCTTCGGCCTCGACAAGTTCGACGCCGACGCCGATGGCCTCACTCAGGGCCAGAGAGCGGTGCGCGAGCTGGCGAATGAGGCGTTGGGTTTTGCTTAATGTTTGATTCCGAATGAAACGATATAGAATAGCTTTTGTAGCATACCATTAGTCTCCAAGCATAACATGAACAGAGACGTGGTTAGAGAACAAGATGAGGAGGAGAAGATTTCGGGAGAAAGAAGGACGCGTTCGTGTCATGTGGATGTGACCAGACGCGTTTGTCACGCCGATCCGTGACCACCGGCGTTTCCCGTTCGAGCTCAGCTTTGTTCTCAACTGCCATGATGCGCATCTTGTTCCCTGTATTAGCAAGAATTGCTGATCCTCGCCGCCGGCACGACTTCATTCTAAATGTGCTCTCCGCGGCTCCGACGACCTCGCTGCGAGCTGAACTCTAGACGGAGGCTTCTGCATGAGCATTGAGACCGCTCTTGACTAGTCGCGCGGTGTTTCCCTCGCACCGATTCTGGTCCCACGGTGGATCATGATATATTTAAGCAGCATGCTAGAGATGTCGTTACTGGCAGTCATCCTCGTCCCCGAATCCCATTCGCAATCGGCCATCGAGATCAACAAGTTCAAGGGAAATGGCGCTTCGCACGTCCGCGCTTCTGTTCTTTTGCTTGCTGCTGCTGCTTCAGGACTGCTTTGCGAAGATTTTGAAGTCTCTGGAGGACCTTGAAGGCTCAAAGTATGACTTCATTGTCGTAGGAGGTGAGTAGATGTCATGTTTTCGGGGTAGTTCGAGCAAGCCTGATTTAGCACCGTATCATAGCTGGTACAGCTGGTTCCGTGCTCGCCAACCGTCTCTCAGAAGTCTCCGAATGGAAGGTTCTAGTCGTAGAAGCTGGTGTTGAGTGCGTTGTATCCCGAACGCCAGTTATATCACGCGCCTGGGCTAACAAATGTCTTCGCATAGTGACGAAGGCATTCTCGACGTTGAAGTTCCCTTCCTCGGTACCAACCTCCCAGACACCGAGGTGGATTGGAACTTCACGTCTACTCCCCAGGCGGAGCTGTTCAACAGAAGTGTACCTCTCTCGCGTGGCTACGTGCCTGGTGGCAGTAGCAGCATCAGTAAGTCTTTGTTAGCAAGTCTAGTGCCGCCTGACTGTCTCATTGACATACACGAACGACATGTGTAGACCTGATGACCTGGAACAGAGCCTCAAACGACTTCTGGGACAGTCTTGCCCGCCTCACGAACGACTCGGCCTGGTCGTGGGATGCTGTGGAGCAGTACAATCGGAAGGTGAGCTTACGCTCGACAATTCTTACCCACACAACCCATTGCGCACACTGAGTCTTGCTCGTGCAACTTAGATACTAACCCACCCCTCAGGCCTCCCGCCTAGTGCCCCCTGCCGACGGCCATGACACCACAGGCGAGGTGGACCCCTCCGTCCATGGCAACGGCCCCGTTCAGGTCAGCCTCCCCGGGTTTCCGACCGAGCTCGACAACCGCGTCGTGGCCTCTGCGCAAGCGCTCGGCGGACGGTTCCGGTATAATAAGGACTTCAATGCGGGGGATATGTTGGGCTTTGGTAAGGGCTGCTTTCACTCAAACATCGGTCCTTTAAAAGCGCTTTTGGAGATTCCTGATCGTGCAGAGCACTGCTTCTGGCAAATCCTGTTCCTGGTAAATTTGCTTCTAGTAATCAAATGCTCATGAACAAGGTAGGCTACGTACAATCCTCGATCGGTAATGGGGAGCGAAGCAGCTCAGCCACTGCGTACCTGCATCCGGCGCTGAACAGGTCGAATCTGGATCTCCTTATCAACACCAGAGTCACCCGTATCGTGGACTCGTCCACCGACGCATCGCGCGTTATGACCACGGTCGAGCTGGCGCAGAGTGAAGATGGTGAGCCGACATGTCCATTTTTGTTCGTTCTCTGTCTCCCCACTGACTCTCACCATCTAGGCCCCCGCACGCAACTCACCGCCACCAAGGAAGTCATCCTCAGCGCCGGCGTATTCGGCACCCCACAACTCCTCATGCTCTCCGGCATCGGGCCAAAAGCCCAGCTGGAGGCGCTGAACATCAGCATGATCCTCGACTCGTCGGAGGTGGGCGCGGGCCTGACAGACCACCCGCTGCTGGCGAACTACTATGAAGTGAACTCGAATAGCACGTTCGATGCAGTACTGCGCGATGAGGACATTCTGGCGGCGGATCTGAAGGAGTGGGAAGAGGAGAGGCAAGGTGGGCGGAAAGGCTGGTATTTTCGAGCAGGCCTGTTGATGACAGAGCATTTCAGGACTGTTGGTGCTTTCGCCCTCCAACACGCAGGCATTCCTGAAGACGACCACTGTCGGCGGGGGGATCCGTCCTCTGGGCCTACGTCGGGGAATCTGGAGTTCCTCTTCATCGTGAGTGGCAACTCGACTGCTTCTCCTGCGTGCGGATAGTGATAACTTACGAGAGAACCAGAATGGCTTTGCGCCCTTCGGAAGCACCCCCGTACCCACAAACGGCAGCTTCATGACCGTCCTGGCGGCTGTAGTTTCCCCCAAATCACGTACGTTGTCACTCGCTCGACTCCTTCGCGGCATGCTGACATAAATTCTCCAGGTGGTTCGCTCACCCTCGCCTCCGCCTCTGTTTGGGACGCGCCTCTTATCGACCTTGGGCTGTACACGGACGATTATGACGTCGCCGCCATGCTCGACGGCGTGCATGCCCTGCGCACATTCCTCGACGCTGATCCATGGAAGGGGTACCTCGTGGGCCTCTACGGCGACATCGCGGACGCCACGACGGACGATGCGCTCGCTATATACGCGCGCAACAACTCGATTACCGTCAATCATGCATGCTGCACGGCGAGGGCGGGCCCTGGGGGCGTCCTGGATGCAGATCTCCGGGTCAATTGGGTGAATGGACTGAGGGTGGTGGACGCGTCGATTTACGTGAGTGATTATTGCTGCGATGACAGCAGATGCTTCTTGCTGATAGGGCGTTATAGCCACAGATCCCGGAGGCGCACCCACAGGCTCCGACGTATATTGTCGCGGAGCGGGCAGCGGACCTCATAAAGGCGGTGTACTTATAACCAATGACATTCATTACCTGAGGTTCGGATCAAGCCCCATTCAGTCCTCCTTCTTGGTTGTAGCGCTTTTGTCTCTTACTGGGGAACCGGGCATGGACTGCCCGTGTTCACACACGTTCTGGTGGCGTGCAGATCCTCGACTGATCCAGCCTACTGCTCCTCCTGCTATGCACGTGAATATGTACTCCCACTCTCTGCTGCTCTGCGGCGTCTGGAAAGGCCGCCTCGGGGCGGCTCGCGTCGAAAGGAGGCGAGATCCGGCGCGGCTGAGGCGCTGGCGCGCTGACAATTGCGGTGTGACATCAACCGTGGGAACCGCCCCTCCTAAAATCAATCGTCAGTCGACTCCATCAGCCCTTGTCTCCCGCCGTCGTCAGCCCGGCAGCGAGCAGGCTCAGCTCAGTCCGCATCCCCTCGTTTTACCCCCAGACCGCCGCCGCGAGCGCAGATTGCTGCTGACATGTCGACGACGAAGCGTATTCGCATTTTCACGGCCGAGGACGTTGCCGAGCACAAGACGGCGGCGAGCGCATGGGTCTCGTACAAGGACAGGGTATACGACGTTACGCACTTCCTCCCCGACCACCCCGGTGGCGACGATTTGATCCTCAAGTATGCTGGGGGACCTATGGACGAGATCATGCAGGACCCGCTCGAGCACGAGCACTCGGACAGCGCATACGACGTGCTGTCCGACTACCTGATTGGCAAGCTTGGCACGGAAGAAACGATCGTCAAGGATGGTCAGTGATGGGTCCAATTCCCCTGATTATGTACTAATTGTACTGGCGCAGACTGGGAGGCGAGTGAGGAGGTGCACCCCGACGACACGGACGAGTCCTCCGACTATGACAAGTTCCAGTTCATCGACTTGCGCAAGCCGATGGTCATGCAGGTGCTGCGGGCCGACTGGAGGTATGTTCTGCCTATCTGCGTCTAGGCGAGCGCGCCACTTACTATTCCCCCATAGCAAATCCTACTATCTCAAGCAAGTGCACCAGCCCCGACACCTCCCGTACCCCGCGCGCTTCTTTGGGCCTGACATCCTTGAGGTATGTTGGTCGTTCCGAATATGTCTCGCCAAGGCTGAACGCGCCCCCAGATGCTCACCCGCACCAACTGGTATGTCATCCCCATCGTCTGGCTGCCCATCGCCACATACCTCGGCCTGCGCTCCGTCTTCCAGTTCTCGGGTTCCCTCCCGCCATTCTGGACGAACCCGAAGCTGCCACTGGCCGCCCTCTCGAGCCTGCCAACCTCGTCCTTCCTCAAGACCGGCATCTGCTTCGTCATTGGCAACATCATCTGGACCTTCCTCGAGTACCTCCTCCACCGCTTCCTCTTCCACCTCGACTACTACCTCCCGGACCACCCGCTCGCGCTGACCGTGCACTTCCTCACGCACGGCGTGCACCACTACCTGCCGATGGACCGGCTGCGGCTGGTGATGCCGCCCACGCTGTTTATTTTGCTGCAGTCGCCGTTCACGAAGCTCGCGCACGCCCTGTTCCCGCCTGCGGTCGCGAATGGGATCATCTCGGGCGCGTTTGTGTTTTGTGGGTCTCGTCACATTCACGTCATTGATTCGTAAACTGACCGCTAAATACAGACGTTCTGTACGACTGCACGCACTACGCCCTCCACCACACCAAGTTACCGAAGTACTGGACCGAGCTCAAGAGGTATCACCTCGCGCACCACTACAAGAACTTTGATCTTGGCTTTGGTGTCACGAGTATGTGAACTTCCTCGCATGTCGCGGTCGTTGCTCACTGTCCCTTCAGGCGCCTTCTGGGACCGCATCTTTGGCACGTACCTGCAGACGTGAGCGGCCTGCGGCACGCACCTGCAGACGTTGTACAATTCTTCTCATTCAGAGGCCGCACTGTATACGACGTCGTGCAAAAGGGTCAGCGTCAGGCGGATGCCTTCTGAATCCCATGGTCCTATGTATTGGTCTACTCGTTATTTCGGTTTTCCTTGGTATACCATTACACTACTTTAGCCCACTTGTAACTGTCTTTATTGACTCGCTCTCTTGTGTGTGTGTCTGGTGTTCGTGGTGTTTGAGAAGGTGAGCTGTAAGAGGCAGAGCTTGTGCGGTCATGTAGACCAGGTGCCGTCACTCGGCAGTCGATTGACCTCTCGCGCGCTCCCAGTACTTACTTGAATAAGTAATGTCAGGCCACTGAGCAGCTCCCTGGACCCTAGACACCCTGAGATGGTGCCGTCGTCCGGGGCTGCAGCTGATGCTACGCCGCAGGGATCGAAACTCTGAAGCGAATGTACTAGAGTCAATGGTCTACGAGGGATTCCGAGTGCTCAACAAGTCATTGGTTCTGGTATTCGACAGTGGTATATACAGTGTATGTCTACTAATATGCACATTTTAGCAGCGCTGGTATCTATACAGCAGGATGGTATGTGGTACAAGATAGTATGATGCAGCGTCCGTTGTCGCCTCCAGGTCAGGTCGTAAATATATCGTAGATTCTCTCGTCTGAAGACCCCCACGCAAAGGTCGTCAATAGGCTCTTCAGATGAAGAGCTATAGGAAGGGATGGTGCATCTCACTCCACCATCGCCACCATCGCATCTGGGCTGATGCTCGTCCCAGACGTCGACTTGTCGGCCCGCGGCATCCCGCGCGTTATCACACGCCCGGCTATGCTCACCGCAATCATCGCCACCACCCAAAACTGGCCGCCGAGCAGGTTCATATCCAGCGAGACGGCGAACGCCAGACTGTGCATCTTCGTCAGCATACAAAATCCGACGTTCTCCAACCCACGGGAATACTCACCTCACAATCGCCGGGCTCATAGCGCGCGACATACACATGCTCAGCTGCACCAGGCCGTTGACCGAGCCGAGCGACGCCGGACTCGGCGTGTGCACCGCGCAGAGCATCATGCTGAACGTGTACGCGAGCTTTGCGACACTCGCCATGCCCATCATGAAGAACACCTCAACCCACAGGAGCGCGCGCGTGCTTGGGTCGACCGTGCCCGCCACCGCGTCGTACCCCGCGCGCACCGTCAGCTGCATCACGGGAAACGTGGCGAAAGTGAACGGCCAGGCGGCCATGCAGAAGTTGTACGCGGCGGCGAGGTCGAAGCGGCGGATGATGACCGGCATAACGCAGATCTGCATAAACACGGCCCACCCACCGGAGACAGCGAGGGCGAGACCAATTTCCGAATCCTGCAGGGCGCGTAATGTCAGAGAAGACAGTTCTGTAGAGTGAAGTGAGGGGTACTGACGCTGAAGTGCACGCCGCCGTGCTCAACGGAGGAGTAACAGAAGAGGACGAAGACGACATCGAACGCGGTGCAGATGAAGCTCAGGACGAACCCGGACACGCTGAGCGCGCGGATGGCAGGTACGCGCATGAGCTGCCACGCCGAGGGCGGGCGGTGCGCTGTTGCGTCAGTTCGCTCAGGGGATGGCGAGCCGCATCTATCCATTCTATTGAAGCGTTTCGTTGGCAGAGTCTGCCGAGTGGATTAGTAAGACACACGCACGCACACGCACGACGGATGGAACTGAACTCACCTCCTCCAGGGAGAACCACCCAAGCAGAAACCCTACCAAGCCTAGCGAACCCGTGATGAAGCAGGGCATAAAGTACGGATACTGACGCAGGAACTCGTAGCCAAACACCGCGGGGTACTTTTCAGCCGCATTCGCGAACGCGCCACCTATCATGGGTCTGTAACGCTCGGGTTAGTCATGCCGGAGGTGGATCGCTGAAGGCTAAGCAACATACCCCGCTATGCTCCCCACCGGCCAGATCATCCCGTAGATGGGGACCGCAATAGCACGGTTGCTTGGATCTGTTAGCTCTGCGAGGGCGGAATGAAGCACGCCGGAGTTCCCTGAGAATATGCCAGCTGAAGGTACGGATGTCAGCGGGGAGAAGGGGGGAAGAAGCCGAGCGGGATGAGCAACGCACCGAGGGAGCGCGAGAGAAGCAGGCCTGCTAAGCTCTGCGAGCAGCCAAAGAGGAGAGTAGATAGCGCAATGCCCAATGCGCCTGCCAGGATAATAGGTCGTCGGCCTATGATATCTGTTCGCAAGGTCGGTTGCTTGGTTCAGAGGAAGTGCGCAAGCACGGACCTGACAGCATCGCCGTCGGGTAGATGCTCATCAACTGAGCGAGCGCGAAGCTCGACTCGACCAGCCCACTGTAGAACCCGATCCTCCCCGGGTCGTCCGTGAGGCGAAGGTACGTGATGAACTCGTTGATGTAGGGGAAGATCTGCGTGAAGTTGAGGGGGTCGACTAAGCGCACGAGACAGAGCGTCCCGAGCTGCGCCATGGGCAGCGGCGTCGCCCGCTGGGGTGTCGTCTGCGCCTCAGACCCGAGGAGGGGGGACTCCTCGGTGGGCTGCGCGGGGAACTCATCGCGCTCGGGGGACATCTGCATCACTTGTCTAGCAGCGGGGGGCGAGAGGTGGGGAATGCACGACTCGGGGAATAATCGAGCGCGGCGGGGGCGCTCTTATACGCCTGCGGCTTCGCCGCCGTTCGGGACTCTTCGGCGGCGATCTATGCCGTATCACAGGCCTCCGCCACTGCGTGATTGCGAAATTTGCTGCTGGTTGTCCCGATTCTTGACATCGATAGCGCTGCCCGGTGCTGGGAAGATATCATCTTACGTCCGGGACTTAATGGATGCAGGGCCCTTGACTAAGGGGGCCACTGCGGGGCAGTCGTCCGGAGCGGGTTTTGTCAAGGCTTTAGTTCAGGGCGAGTGTCCAGTGACCTGCAGTCGCGACAACCTGTGATGTATTAAGGGAGATCCAGGCTGGAGCGACAGAATTACCGTATATGAGCGCCTTCTTGGACGTACAGGGTTGACTTTATGTATAAGGCAGACCTGGGGCAGGCAGCCGACGATCATCGTGTCGCCGCCCGGAGATTCAAGAAGCTGCGGGCGAAGACATAAAGAGCAGATAGCAGCGAGGGCGCTTGAAGCAGGTCACAGTCCCTGCGAGCAGTTCAATGAAAGAAGTTCAAGTTGTTACATATAGCACTTCAGGTGGTGGGAGTTCAGAATTGGCTCAGAAACTTAAAGACTCCGAAAGAGATATTGGGTCACGTGTCCCGGCTTTTCTCGATTAGGCGGTCCAGATCGCAAGGCCTAGCTCGAGAGCTCAGATTTCGTTAAAGCTGCACATAGAGGCTGATTGATCTCCTAGAAAAATGTTGACAAGCATGAGAGCGAGAGGTGGTTACTTATCGACTGGGACGTTGAAGTACTGACTTCAACATTGTGTCACGTGATACAAAGATCGGCTGATGCTGAAGCGCTGACTCTCTGGCCCGTGGTCCGGACCGTGCGCCCGACTTTCTCCTCCGCGGACCGTCTCCTAGCTAACTGAAGTCTGAAGAGGAGCTTTGGTGCTGCACATTATATTCGCGAAATCATCCATTTATGCTCCTGGAAGGAGTACACACTCGTCTGTTGATCTTCATTTCGGTTTCCTTGTTCTCCATATCCGTCGCCGCGCAATCCTCGTCGCTCTACTCCAACGCCACCGCCTCCCCCGCAAACATCATGGCGCCTCCCCAGACAGGCGTCTTCGAGCCGCCTGCAGCGCCATACACCTACACTCTGCCGCAGGTCCCGCTAGACGCAGAGCGCTACCCGGTCGCGCCTCAAGGTTTGGAGTTGGAGCAAGTGCACGTTTATGTGCGACACGGTGTGTCTCTTCGATCCTCTTTCCTGGCAGCTGCTCAGATCACGTACGAATGTAGGGGAGAGGACCCCTGTAGGCGTCCGACTAGCAGCGCCGCCGGCGTCCATCCCAGAGCACTGGATCATGTGCAAGACGGCAAGACAGCTGCAAGCCGCGGTAGCGGGAACCACGGGCGTCACGGCGGTCGTTAGCGAACATAACGATGACTTCCTACGGACGCGCAAGGTTCTCGAACGTCGCGACGGGAGCAGTGCAGAGGGCGAATGGTATGTAGTAGCTTGCTCGATCACGCGCCTCCGCTTCACGCACATATTCTGACCGCCATTCCCTTCCCTCCCTCCTCGCTGGCACTCGTGAACCTTTGCGCGTAGTCTATTGGGCGAGTTGACGGATCTCGGACGACAGGTGTGCCCCGCTCTTCTTCGAGCAGTGAAGAAGGAGGCATGACGCGTTTCTCAGTCAACATACAACTTCGGAAAGTCGCTGAGGGACCTATACGTCGATCGGTGAGCTTTACTGTTCCGCGGCCATGCAACACTCTCACCCAGCTGCAGGCTCAAATTCCTCCCCAACTTCCTGGGCAACCGCGAAGAGGTGTACTTCCGGTACGCTCGCACAACCCCCTATGACACATAGGACGACGCCAATGTCGCTTCCAGGAGTACCAACATTCCCCGGACCATGGAATCATTACAACAAATCGTCCACGGGCTGTACCCCACCAAGAAGTGTCACCCCGAGCAGGTTCCGCCCTTGCTAGTTCGGTGTGTACTATCTTCCACCCGGCCTCACTAGCCACGCTAACACAGCTTCAGAAATAGTCAGGACGAGAACCTCGTCAGCAACACCTACGCCTGCAAACGACTCGAGTTTCTGAAGATTGGGTTCGCGCAAGGTGATTTCTGCCAAGCTTCGTGTCGCCGATGCAGCTGCTGAAGCCCGTGCAGCTGCAGCCGCCGCGTACAACCCAATGCTTGAGAACCTCGACAAGAAGCTCTCCAAGTACACCGGGGGTCCGATCCGGGTGGACGGCAAGCCTAGGGCGTCGGGAATCTTAGATACTGTGCGTCTATACTGGATCGAGGAAGAATGAAGGGCCTCAGCTAAAGCGGAACTAGATTCGCGCATCTGTCGCCCACGGAATCAAGATACCACCAGAGTTCGAAGAGAAGGCGGTCATGGACGTGCTTGTATGTGCTTCCCTCTCACTCGCTCCCCGCAACTACTCACGGATTCTGCCAGGAACGCGCTGTTGTCAACGAGTGGTTCTCCGGCTGTACGTCCCACTTCTCCTGACACAGGAGCTCTTATCGACGTGTTTCCGCTTTCCTCGAAACCTGTCTAACCTCCTCCACCTACTCACAGACAAGACCGAAGAGGTCCGCCGCCTCGGCCTTGGCCGTCTCCTCGACGACATGGCGCGCAAGATGCAGAGCAAGGTCGAACAGGGCCATAAGGACCCGCTGAAGATTCTTGTGCACAGCACGCATGACACGGCGCTAGCGGGGCTGTTGTCTACGTTGGATGTATTTGATGATAAGTGAGTTTCTGGGGTGTTGGTGGGCTGGGATGTATCGCTGCGTTAGCGGTTATTGCGGCGCTCGTGATAGTTGTTTGGGGCAAAGGCTGATGATTGCGCAGATGGCCCGCGTTCACGTCCGCGATCACCTTCGAGCTGTTCAAACGGGATCCGGTAGCGGAGGGCCGGTCAATCATGCAGACGATTATGTCGCCGTTCAGGACGAAGTCGGGCCCGGAACACTGTGCGTCGTCGTTCTCATTTTGCCTTCCTACGCGCCTGCTACGTTCGCTACTATCCCTCCATGGAAAACTTACTTACATGATCCCCCTCACACAGTCGTCCGCGTCCGATACCAGAACCGCAATCTCCCGCTGCCGCTCTGCGCGGAGGAGGGACAGCACCTGGAGGGCCGGCCCGAATTTTGCGCCATGTCGGTGTTCAAGGCGCGCGTAAAAGAGCTGACGCCGGTCGATTTCGAGGCTGAATGCGCACCGAAGTGATAGATGGACGACGCATTGACGGCCTCCGGACGGTCGGCTCCAGTAGCCGCTGGATAAGTCGGAGAAAGATGCTGGACAGAGCACGTCACGAGATTGCCCCTCCGCGGGCTGCGTAGGTAGCTGCCCTGCCAGGCATGGCATTACGCAGGGAAGGGTAGATCGCGCGGGGATATAATGTGGTGTGTCCATAGATTATGCTATAGCACTACTAAATGTTACATTTTCCTCCTAATTTAAATTTAGGAGAACCAGCGCTTGAGCACTGGCGCGGACGGTCTGCTGCTCGGTGCTGTTGGCATTGCGTGCCCAGCCACCGAGCAGGATGATCACTGCGCTTGATAGTCAAGTGACGCCTCGCGCGGCCCTCTTTTCACTTTGGCTGACGGTCCCGTGATCGTGTCGGCAGTCACAAACAAACGCTGACGCGTTCAGTCTTCTCATCCTTCTCTGTCGTGTCCATCCATTCCAGGAATCCCGCCTCCCTTTTAGCTCGACTTTCTCTCTTCAAATCGGGTCTTCCATTGTGCCCCTCGAGATGACTCTCAGGCCTTAGGTGCCTGCCATGGCGCTTTCCGAATTTTGCGGCTTCCAAGCCTACTTACTGGGTGAGTGCTCCTGTTTGGGGGCGCATATATGCGCTTGATACATATGCGTTCAAATTAACTTCTGAAGACTGACAAGCGCAACAGTGTGTCCGAGCCTCTCTGCATAATGGATTGCATCCCATCGTGCTCAGCCAACCCACTTTGCTATGCACGCTTGATCGACGACGAGAAGCGTCTGCGTCGGTCCGTTAACTTTCGATGCCTTGTTCAATCTGCCGCCGCGGAGGCCCCGTGGGGAGGGTAGGGGAGGTCCGGGGAGCGTCCGGGGTGAGTGGCGGAGGCGGGGAAAATCAGAAGACGCCCCGATCGCGGAGCTTCGATCCGGCGGGCCGGTTGGTGGGTTTGTCCTCGACTTGCGTCTCTTCCTCGTCGTGCTCAGAACTTACTCTTCAGCGTTGCTATGAGTGGGCAAGAAGACACTAGTCTTCAGACAACTAGATCCGCGACGATGTACGGACGCCTCACATAAGGCCAGCGATGGCGTAGGAGGACACTCTGGGACAGCAGTTACCCTTCTTCGTCGTCAGTGCTGCCTGAGTGCATGTCATGGGACCCCGACAAAGCCTGCCTAAATCGATCAAGCGCGATACCCGCTTCCCCGCTCGTATCACATCTTACCGACGTCTATAAAGAGCAACGCGCACTGCCCTCCCTAGAGATCGCCCTACCATGACCGCCCCTACCCTCCAGACGCTCGGCGCAACCTGCCCCCTTTCCGACAAATCGCTCGCCCAACTGCGCGCGCTCTTCCCCACCGTGCACTACTACCCCAAGGAAGACATCCCCCTCGAGCTGCTCGCGCAATGCGACGTGCTCTACGCGAACCCCGGCGGCCTCCCCCCGCACGTCACCGACATCGCGCAGGTTCCCCGCTTGGTGCACCTGCAGCTGCGCTGCGCGGGTGCGGACAAGGTCCTCCAGCACCCCGCGTTGCGTCCGCTGCTGGATCAGGGCAAAGAGCCGCCCTTCACGCTGGCGACGAGTAGCGGGTTGCATACGATTGCGATCCCGCAGTATATCATTGGCACCGCGCTCGCGTTGTATCATCGTTTGCAACAGCAGATACTGTTCACGAAGGTGCGTAGTACACGACGCGGCAGAAGGGTGTGCGCTGATTGGCCGTGCAGAATGAGAAGCGATGGCCTTCACACGCAGACGTAGTCGGTGACACGGGCGACTGGTTTCCGCCATCGGTGAATGAGTATAACTACTACGGGCGTTCTCTGAGGGGGAGGACGGTCGGCATGCTGGTGTGTATGTCATCCTTTTCATTGATAATCTATCTGACTTGCGCAGGGCTACGGCCACATCGCACGGGAAGCAGCGCGTCTGTTCCAAACTTTCGGCTGCACCATCCTCGCCGCCAACACAGCTGGGAAGCCGCGCGTAGACGAAGGCGTGCGTACTACATCCGCTTGTACGTCTCCCCTGTTGACCCTTTTTTATCAGTTCTTCTACCCGGGCACGGGCGACAAGGACGGTCACATCCCGCAGGCCTACTACTCCACTGCGGACGAGGAGGGCATGAAGGACTTCTATAGGAAAACGGACATCCTGGTCGCTTCACTCCCCGGCACAGAGAAGACGAAGGGCTATCTCACGGAGGATAAGCTTGCGCTGCTCAAGCCGTACGCAGCGTTCATCAATGTCGGGCGGGGCAGCCTTGTGAGCAGTGGTACGTCGGAGTTTGCTTTATCGTTTGCTTTCTTGTCTTCGCTCTTGCTTGCTTGTTTTCATCCTTCTTTTCCTTGTCTACGTTCTCCGCTTACGTCTATGCAGAGGCTCTCTTGGCGCGCCTCAACGCGAAGGAGGGGATGTGCGGTGTCGCGCTCGATGTCACGAACCCGGAGCCGCTGCCTGCAGGACACCCGCTCTACTCGCACCCGCGAGCGATCATTACGCCTCACGTCTCCGGCGTCGGTGAGGGAGAGTTTGAGATCGCGGTAGATGTGTTCGAGTTCAACGTCCAGCGGTTGAGGGATGGTGAGGGCATCGGTCATCCGGTTGGTTGGCTGAGGGGATACTAGCGGTATGCTATCTGTATTTACCGGTAGTTCCATAGAATAATAACAACGTAGAAGTCTGAGGAAGCCTCAGAAGGGTACCTGTGAATTTATGTGGCCGACTGGTCCAGTGGCAGACTCTTTGGCCCTACGTCACATCACGTCCATTGTTGTCACGGCCCTTGTTTTTCTGACTTGTCACTTGTCTTTGACTTCCACGATCCGATTCCCAGACCCGCGAGCAGCTTCGCTTTGTCGTTTTACTGGATTTAAGCCGCATACCTGTTTTAAGCGGCAACACTCATATTCTGTCTGCTACCACGAACCCACGCCCCTCCAGCCATCATACGCATCACTCGAGGAGACGTTGTCCCCACTTTACACTTCTCCTTAGTCCAGCATAACCGCTTTGTGAGTTCGGACCGTTTCTCGCCTCATAATCAGTGGCGTCTGACTTCAGTCTCAGCTGTTACTCACCCACAATCCAGCATCTTCGTCATGGGTCCACCGCGACGCGCGCACGCCAACAACAACACCAACAACAATGTATCATACACAGTCAGCTCCTCTGTCACGACCACGACGACAACATCCCAATCCACTTTCAACGCGGTGGCGCGATACAACAGCAACCTCAAGGTGCTCAAGCGCCAGGATCCGCACATCCTGTCTATATTCGATCAGTTCACCCATGTCTGCCTCTACCACTACGTCGACAAACGGTGGGAGAAACGCGGGTACGAGGGTAGCATGTTCTTGTTTGAGAGGTGCGCCGAACCCATTTGCATTGTTTGTGCCAAACTTGACATCCGCTCGCGTTTGCAGGGACGTGTACCCGCCCTATGGCTTCTGCATCCTGAACAAGGCCGGCCTGCATGACCACATGCAATACCTTCAGCCGGAAGACAACTTCGACGCGTACGGCAACTACGTCGTTATCCAGTCCTACCCCACTTTTACCGAGCAGCGGCTCTCGGAGCTGCGCGCTTCGCGTCCTGCGGCGGAGCTGGAGAACCTGTTCTCACCCGTCTATGATGTCCCAGCGCATATTACCACAAATGCGCAGAAGGGCCCGCGGAATGTCATCTCCCTGTGGATATTCGGTACGGAGCAACGCGAGTCGATGGACGATGTCATGTCCAGGTGCGTAGGGTGGCTATATCATGCCAGGCAA
The DNA here is from genome assembly GCA_007026445.1 of Schizophyllum amplum. Taxonomy (NCBI): domain Eukaryota; kingdom Fungi; phylum Basidiomycota; class Agaricomycetes; order Agaricales; family Schizophyllaceae; genus Schizophyllum; species Schizophyllum amplum. The sequence goes on along the minus strand of VDMD01000022.1, from coordinate 243,705 downwards.
AGAACTCACGTTGCGTAGACTGTACAAGCACGTCAAGGAGAACAGCCGATACCCGGACGAGTTCCGCTATGGACCTGACAATCCTCCGCCACTACACGTTCGCCCCGTCGCTGACAGTGGTACGTCTCCTCTGCTGCATCGCGTGCCCTAACTTACCCTTTCTCTAGGATCCGACGCTTCCGACTCGTCCCCTTACTTGCATAAAGCCGAGCCGCAACAGCAGCAGACCGCGCTGGCGCCCAAACGCCCCGAGCCCTCCCGCACTCCGTCCGCCATTGATGGTCTATTCTCCAAAATCAAGCAACCCGGTCCCTCCCCACTTGATGCGCAAAGCGCGCCGGCTGCTACACCGCGACCTGCGACTGGTCCTTCTGGCACACGCGCTGCCAAACCTCAGATGCTCACGATCGGCGACATCGTGGCGAAGGTCACTGCGGGTAAAGGGACACAATCACAGCCCGCGTCGAACGGTGGCGAGGCAAGCCCGATGTCGGGAAAGTCTCTCATGGATACGTTCTTCCCCAATGCGAATGGGGGCTCGTCGAGTGCGCCGCCGACTGGCATACCGGATGTGAACTCGACGCACGAGAACTTGTTACCTGGCGAGAGTGCGGCTGCGCGTGTTCTCACGAACGACGTTATATCGAGCCTTCTACGCGGAGGGCGCCCGGCGTCTGCGAACGGCCAGAGGGACCGCCGCTCGGACTCCCGCAGCTCTCACTCGAGAAGTTCGCACTCTAACGAAGGCGATGATGAAGAGTCGGACGATGTCAATGACGTCCAGCTTAGCTTCGACGACGGGTACTCGGAGTCAAGCACTGTACTCGACGAAGTAGAGGACGGCGAAGAGGTCATCTTCGCGACCGACGTGCGTGTCAACGGGCACTCCATGAACGGCGAGTACGAGCAGGGCATGGATCACCACGCGGATGGCTCGCATACCCGCAACGGCAGACGCATACAAGGAGACATGACACCCCGTCCGCCCCTTATGCCCACCCCGCCGGAGATGGTCTCAACGATCTCGACAGAATCGTCGATGACGGTCTCGTCCACGACAACGATCCGCGGCCACCCCTTGGTGCCCTTCCAGGACGACTCGGAGCTGTGGCCGTACAACACGCCAGCACACGACGGCGAGCCCGCCGATGACGACGACCAGATCATCGAACTCGACTTCGCGGACACGGCGGCGCTCAGCGATCCCGATGCCCTATACGCCCGTCAGAGGGGCTATCACGAGGGTCATAGCGACAGCGCTTCCGCCAACGGCGGTGGTGGCAAGAGGAGCCGTCGGGAGCGCGCTCGGGCGCGGGATCGTGCGGAGCGCGACCATATCGAGCGGACGTGGGAGATGCCCGAGGTGTTGGTGTCTGCATCGGCGCCGGTCACGCCGGCGAAGGCGACTAACGGAGATGTGAAGGCGACCAATGGGAAGGGGAAGGCGCGGGCGGACGCGCAGGAGGGGAACGACGGCAATAAGCTCGACGTGACGCTGCTAAAGGAGGGCATCATTGCGCAGGCGCAAGGCCGGGTGCCGAGGAGGATGATGGAAAAGAAGGAGTTCACGTCGGAGGTTCTCTCATTATTCTATGTGAGTGTGCTTGCTTTGTGAGAGGATGTTGTTTGGAGGAGGAGACGTTGGGAGTACACGATGGCGGCAGGAGCAGACGATGCTGATACTGATGATGTTTGCAGACCGACAAAAAGTTTGTGGACGACCTGTACAACGACTATCACGCCCGTCAAGGCTACAGCAACTAGAATACTTTACGATCCGCATTAGTTCTCTTCTCTCCAACCTTGTATTTCGGCCTTCCCCTTTGCAACTGTTTTCTTCGACGTGTACTATATGACTTTCGGGTGGCCTGCTTCACAATGTGCTTCATTGCGACTGCCCTTGCTCTCCGTCAATCTTCACCTTTCAAACTCCTTCGCGTTAATGCCCTCGGGACTGCTTGATCTATCGCACCTATCTCACCTGGTCACTTATTTATCGCATCGTCTCGTCGTTGTCCCTGCAGCGCTCGCTGCGGCGTACGCTTTCCCCCGCCTCGCGTATGACCCCCCGCTCCTATACATACCTTTGTACAACGTCTGCCCGTACCTACATCTATTGGTATCGATACCAATGACTGTTTTGTGTAGCCTTTCTCTCGTGCCCTTCGTTTGTGGCATCTATGCTCGTCGTTACTCGTGTCTATCGACTCGCGTAGTTGTGAATGAATACGCAGTCCTCACAAGCCCTTCGGGCATGCATTCATACACTGGAAGAAGAGGCGCTTTACTCTGCATCCACCAGGTGAGTGTGCGTCTCGCGCGAGTGATCTGCTCATAGACAGTGTGCAGGATGGTGCTCTACGACGAGCGGGTGACAGGTGAACATGCCGTTATCGCTCAAGATCATCGCCGGATATGGCAAGATCACATTCCAGTCCATCAACAAGCTCCCATTGTGCTACACGTGTTTGAGCCTCTTGCCTGATGGGGCAACGACGGGGTCTGAATTCATTGTGCCGGGCCCGGGGCCCAGCATGCCCTCGGAACGCTCCGACGCGCATATATAAGACTGCCCGCTGCGCACTCTGTTCTTTCTTCCCCCCACTATTTGTCAAGTCTTTCGCACAACCCGCCCACCGGCCCTACAGCAAGCACTCTCAGACCGCCAAGCTCGTCAAGACCCGCCAGACCATCCGCAATCGACACAGGCCTTCAAGTTCAGACCACAGTTTAGATCATCTGAAGCCATTGCCACCATGAGATTCTCGGCGCCCACGTCATCGTCGCTCAGCGTTATCTCCTCCGCCAGTTCCACCGCCTCTCTGGGGCGCCAGCCGTCTTTCACGCGCGGCTCTCAACGTTCTCACCCGTACAAGCGCCCGAGTGCTCAGGGCAAACCCCTCCAACGCAGCCTCTCGTCGAAGATCATCCCGGGCGGCTTCCCCCTCACGCCGCAGACCAGTCATTCAACTGTTGTCGCGGACGTGCCCGCCGCTACCCCCACCACCAACACCACCCCAGCCCCGCATTTCTTCTCCTTTGGCAGCCCCTTCAAAACGACACCTGGTCAGGCATTCGGCTTCGGTCTGCCCGCGGCCGCGTCCTTCGACGACGCATTCAGCTCCAAAAGCCCGCTCAAGGCCGCTGCAAGGCTGTTTGGCTTTCCAAAACCCGCTATCCAGACTCCGCATCTCGCCAAGCCGGAGCCCAAGGTCAACCGCAAGCGCGAAAAAATGCTGGCTACACTGCACACAGGTGTCCCCCATCTCGACGCCGAACTCGAACAGCTGGGCAACAAGCAGCTCACTGCGCGCTACAATGCCCACAAGCGCGCCGCAGTCAGGCGCCACACCGAGCAGCGCATCGCCATGGTGCGCGCGGAGAAGGAGGCTGAGAACACTCGCCTGCGGCTCGAGACCGATCGTCTGCAGGCTGAGCTCGAGGCTGCCAACGCTCGCGCGGTAGAGTTCAGCAACCAAACAGAGTCCATGACCGGCCAGCGCGACCAGCAGCGCAACCTGCTTCGGCAAGAGAGGAACACGCACCGGGCTGAGAAGGCCGCCTTGCAGCAAACGGTCGTACAGCTGCGGGCCCGGATACAGGCGCTTACGGGCCAGGTAGAGCAGGAGCGCGAGTCCCGCGAGGAGCTCGCGACGCTCATCAAGAGACTGTTGCCGGCGAGCAACGTGTTCGAGCAGTACGACTACACGTGGACGCGCCTCAAGGCCCGTCAAGTCCCGCATGCGGCACTCAGCGTGGACGGCTTCGCTTGGCCCGTGGAGAACTACACTGGACACGACTGTCTCACGAAAGCCGCGGTTAAGGATTTCCTGCTCAACCAGAAACGCCCTGGTGCCACTGCCCCTGGCACATCGGAGAAGTCCGTGTTCCGTTCTGAAGTGCTAAAATACCATTCCGACAAGTTCAGCACGCTCGTGCTCCCCACTATCATCCCGGAGCAGCGTGCGCAGGCGGTCGAGGTGGCTGAAATCGTCTCCCGCCATCTCGTCGAGCTCAACACCGCCGCCGGCGCGCGCTGAGCGTGTTGGCGTGGTGCCTCTGTGGCATATCACCTCCCAATCGGTCATTCATTCGTCTCCGACATACTCGACATCGGCTCAGAAGGAATCTCTCCTGCATATACATTGCATTCTTCACGACATCACGACCCTTACTATAATTTCACGATCGCTGCATCGCAGCCATTATCACAGATGCAGGCGTCTCCCACCATCCTTGATACACAACCTGACTTGTAGCCACTGTCCTTCACACTCGCGATCTCGCCAATCCACACTCCTTGCATATCTTCTGACACTCATGATATCAACACCTTTGCAAACTAAGTAGATACACATATGCTCAGGTCAATCGGCCCTTGTACTGAATAGGAAGCCGATGTCAGTTCAACCGGAGTTCGACCCGCGGCTCAGATTTCACTTCTTCTGAGCCCAGTAAAGCCGGACGGGTACAATAGTCGTAGACTGTGGGTCGTCCCTGTCATGGTCACGCTCGTAAGCCTCCTGCACGGCGGGCGTCAGCCCCAAGGCAACGCGCTCCGGGATCTGTTCCGCGAGAATAGCGCGCATGAGCGAAGTCCTCAATGACCGGCCCAAAGTCGCCATCGCCGAATCTGAAAGTCACCGTTAGCCGGCGGAACGGTTGCTTCGCGAGATCAAGATGCTGACCTTCAGAGAGCGGGTTGAACGGCACCGCGAGCGTGCGTCCATCGATCTTCTCCCAGACACCGGGCATGTCCTTGAGTAGCTCGTCGCAGCGCGCACCGAGCTCCGTCTGCTGCCCGTTATTATACATGTGGTCGACGAAGGGACCCCATGCCGCGCGGTAGGCGTCGCTCTGCCGCGTCTCCGGCGTTGTCTTTGAGGAGAAGAGAGCGATCTCTTCAACAAGTAGGAAGCCTCCGGGACGCACGCGCGAGGCGAAATGGGCGAGATGCTTGCGTACATCGGGGAGCTGCAGCGCCGGGCGTCAGTAAGAAAGCGTGTGAACGGAAGAAGGACTCGCATGAATCAAGAGCGCGCGCATGTGAATGACATCGAAGGACTCGGGTTCGAAGGGAAGAGGCTCGATGGCGTTGTGCTTTACGAAGCGCACATTGGATGGGAAGGGCCTGCGAAGATCGAGACAAGAAGGAGACCGTCAGTAGGTGCTTGGCATAAGGAAGTGAATCGATAACCTAGGCGGCAGATCCGAGATGTCCACAGCGACAACCTCAGCATCTGGATAGGTCTGAGCAGCCTGGATGAGCCTGCGATCCTTTGCGTGAGCGTCTGGCGGCTGATCAATTGCGGGCGAATGCGTACCAAGCGCCAGATCCCGCTCTGCGTGGTTCTCAATACACGACGACGATCAGCGAGCACAGGACTCACCCAATTTCCAGAATTCTCTTCGGGTTGTCCAGGGGAGCGAGCGTCAGCTTGCCACCCATGTAGGCTTTAAAGCCCCGGGTCATGTCATCGAGTCTGTGTACTGATAAGAGAAAGAACGTTCTTGCGCAGGGACACTGCATGCCTCTCCCATTCAGGCTCATCGTTCTGCGAAAATTGTCAGCGGAAAGCATCGCAGGACGTGGCGGACACGCACCGGGACAGAGTACGGCGCCTCTGTGCTGTGGTATCTGCGAGTAGTCTGGATGACAGTCATGGCTTGAGCGCGTGAGTTCAGCTGTAAGTATGTGCGGGAGGGGAGACGGGGGGTTATCTGAGATGCGATGGATTGGAGACGGCTAGACTCGCCTCTTTATATCCTTCCACGTTCGCATTTTACGGTGACCCCCGTCGGCGGCACGGAAGCGTACCCACGCAAGATAAGTGTGACTGTGTGGGAAACACTGCTATCCATCGCCACAAGACCAGAGCCTGCCTTTTTCCTACGGAGCGGTTACGCAAATGAGGGTCTCTGTCGGAGTTGGGGAGCGTGTTCCTCGCAGAGACCAGGACCATCCTGACCGGGGGTTTAATTGTACGCAGGTGACCGTGAGCAGGCGCCATGCAGGCGCATAGTGCAGTTGTTCTTCTATAAAGGCCGCGTTGAAATTTACGGGCAGCGGACGTCCTGCGAAGTGCCTTGGCTTGATTGGTTCCATTGAGCGTTTCCATAGGCAGACCACGGTTAAGCGGAGTCCGTCAGACTCTTGCATAGTTTGCCATGCGTTAAAGCGGCGAAGTTGTCGAAGGTCTTCTTCGCGCTTGTTCATTCAGCCCGCAGTGGACGATTAGTACGCCAAGACGTGACCTTCGCGTTGTCGAGAGAAGTCCAACTTCCACGCTAACGTGTAGAGTGGTCATACCTATCAGTCTATCATATAGAATGAATGTTGTCGAACACGTACCACAGAGAACGCAGGCGGACTGCAGCTGTTGATGTTATCGATATACAAGTCCATCGGGACGACTGGCCCACAGAAGGCACATCTGTTGGATAATGGATTGCAGGCGTGCATATGCGGAAGACGTAAAGAGACTATTGAATGCGCAATGATAGGAAGATCGACCAATAGAGTGCTTCTTGAAAGGAGGCGAGAACGGCGCTATCGCGGAGGGAGTGCAGATTCACAGCGCGCCAAGGGAGCACGGTAGCTCGGACAGGTATGGCCACAAGAGATGCATTGCACGAATGCAATGATCTGCGGTCGAAGTTCAGCAACTTCAGCCTGAGACTCGTGAGAGACAGGAAACAGTTGGGACACACTTAAAGGGAACTCATCATAACCGGGCCCGCGGCAGTCACGGGGTCCCCCGGCAAACTCCGTTGACATAACGTGACCCACCGGTTGAACCTGGAATGCATCTATGGCTCTCTCAACAAGCCTCGAAGCCATGAGGACATGCTCGGAGAATGCTCGATAGTGGCAGATTGCTCCCTCTACACTCGCGATATGCTCGAGGCTTTACTAGCTTTACTACTGTCCTGACATTGCACAACACCGCTATCAATCCCGTAATAATACCGTATACGATCTCAAGACGACTTGTCAGCGCTCCTCTGCGCGGTCCACTCATATGGACATCTTTACAAAAGCAGCGGCAAGAATACGCAAGCTGGACATTGAATTGAGAAGCAACGTGGTAAGTAGGAAAGCAGAGATAGCTTCAATAAATTACAATGACGCGGCGCCATTTACAGTACGGATGCATACACACAAGAGAGAGAGAGAGAGAGAGAGCTCCAAATCCATCCTTCCTACACCTCCTCCTAATCCTTCACTATCGATTCACCACACGGAGCATGTCGTCCTTGTTATTTTGCCGGAATAGCTCCTCTCGACTGCCATACCGCCGCGAGTCCTGCCAGCTCTCGACAGAAGACCCCGCTGAGTGCGCAGTGTCGATGCTGAGCCCCGACCGCGAGCGGCTCACCGCATGCCTGGGCGAGTACTTGATCCCAGGGAGCGATTGCGTGGGATACTGCGCCGGGTAGCCGCCGGTCGGGTAGGGCGCGTCCTGCAGAAGAGGGTACCCGTCCGCATCGACCGCGTACGTCGCCTCCCCAGCCACATACTGCACGGTATCGGGCGAGTAGTGGATCCCATCCTGCCCGTCCTGCGCCTCCCCACGGTAGACGGCCGACTCCATTGCGTGGATCTGCGCAGCGACGCGCGAGCCGATGTGCGCAGGCGGCTGGGGCGCCTGCGCGCCAGATGTGCTACGATCCCTGCCCTCCTTCTCGCGCCCACCGAGGCCCATGGGGAGGCCCATCACTCCGCGACCGCGCTTCTTCTCCTTCTTCTCCTTGTCGCGTTCCTTCGACCGCTCTCCGCTATCCTCCTCGCCGCGGTCTCGTGATGATGCACGCCCGCGTGTCTTCGTCTTCCCCGCGCTGACATACATGACGCCGCCGGCTACGATGCCCGAATCCGTCATAAGGGCGGGCGCAAACTTCATGAACGAGCTCGGAGGGCCGACCTTCGCGTTGTCCGCGTCGGGCGCGCGCACCGGGGCAAGAAGCGGTTGGTGCTGCTGCTCGCTCGACGGAGGCGTCTGGGCGCCCTGTGTCGAAGCGGTGCTGGGCGTGTCGTACGCGTCCCGGAACGTCGAGCTGCCGGCGTAGCGGCCGCCAAAGTCGTCGCGTAGGCCACTGAACGCACTCGCACGACGCGCCGTGAAAGACAGGTCGTCGCGGCTGCCGACGGAGTGAGAGCGCCGTGCCGAGGGCTGCACGCGCCGGCGCGGGATCTGCACCTCGCGACGTGTGGGTGAGAGGCTGCGGCGCGATCGCGTGCTCGCACTGTACGACTTGCGCCGCCGTGCACGCGTCGGTAGGCGGATGGGCGAGGTGGGCGATTCAACGGGACTGCCGGACGTCGGGGACGGGTTGTCGCCAAACATGATGGAAGAAACGTCCGAATCCGCGTCAGAGCCAGCCCCGTCAATTTCTGCATCCGTATCGATTTCTTCATCCGAATCGGCCTGAGGCGCATAGCGGATGGGCGAAATTGGAGAGCCACTACGTGATGAGAATGGTGAATATCCGTTATCAAAGTCTTCCTCGCCGGCAGCGGTCGCGCTGAACACGAGTGTCGAAAGCGGCCGAGTGTTCATAGGGCTAGTCGCGAACTCGGTCATGGCGTCATCATTGCTCACATCTATGGGGTGTGCGCCCTCGTCGTCGACTTCGCGCGGGTGGTGGTGCAAGGGCGAGTCGATTGTGCGGTCAGAGACGGGTGAGGAAAGGATGCCCATGTCACCCAGCGTACGGTGAACGTCGTCCTCATCATCGTACCCAGTGTCCGTCTCATCACTGTCGGAGGCATATGACAAATCAGTGATGTTGCTGGTGAAAGACTGCCGGCGGCGGATGGACTTGGGTCGAATCGACACATCGTCGCGGAACATTTGCGACTGGTCGCTGCGTGAGCGCGCATGCGAGAACCGTACCCGCTCCGTCGGGTTCGCCAGCTTCGGGGTGTTCGACCTAGATGGTGATGACGAGCTCGCCTCCGCTGGCACTTTCCAATCATTATCGAAAGGATCACGGCCGTCTATAGGCCGAAGTGTGCATGCTGCAGGTCTTGCAGCCACGCGCAGGGGAGTCGGCGCCAATAATGGCGGAGGTGATGGGACAGCTGGCAGTGGTCGTGGACCAGGCGGGGGTGACAAGTAGCCGCTGTTCGAGAGCACTGGTGTCTCTGGCGACGACGGCTCCGAGGTTTGCGGCGTAAGCTGCAATGGTTGCTTCTGACGCGCGTGTATAGGCTGTGGTGACGCGACGACGAGTTTCGCATACGGGCTGTCGATCGGACCAGCAAGGTTCAGATTGTTGGGCGAAGCGATGTTGGGAGGTGGCCGCGGTGGGGGAAAGTGCAAGGAAGGAAGGATGTTGGGAGGTGGCCGCGGTGGGGGAAAGTGCAAGGAAGGAAGGAAGTTGGGTGGTGCAGATGAACCGACATCGGCAGGCATTGCCTGGATCATTCCGGGCACCGGTACGCATTGTGACATCGGCATACCCGGGGGGAGTGCTGGCAACGGTCTCGGTATGCCGGCGCTGACAGCCTCCTTGCAGCGCTCCTGCATCTGTGGCGTGACAGAAGGCGACGCGACAGGAAGGCGACCGGTATCGAGGCCCGGATATGGAGGTGGGCGGTCGAGTGACGGGTACCACGAGGGCGCCGCATATGATGATGTTTGTTGGTTGATCGCAGCCAGATACTCGTGCATGGGCATGGGTTTCCAGTTCTTCGTCGACGAGCCGCTCGTCGATGGCATGGCCTCGGGGGACCGCCGCTCGGCCTTGCGCGAGGACTCGCCCGTTCGGTCTGCTAGTGATACTGGGTATTCAGACATAGAAATTGACATGTTGGGTTGCGGGAAGAATAGTAGGGAGGGTGGCGACGCTGTCTGCGATGCAGTCGAAGCTGAGTGACGCTGAGGATGAACTGTTGAGCGGGCGCCATTGCCGACGGAGCGGGCAACTCACCTGCGCGTTGTCTCGCCTGTCAACTTCGTTCCTTCTCTCGATGTCAACGTCGGCGATGACAGCGACGGGCGACGGCAGCGACGACGGCGACGAGCTCAGCGAAACGCCCAAACTCTGCGAAGTTGAGGGTAAGATGCAGAGGCGGATGATTGCCTCCTATGCGAGCCGTGGGAACCTTGTGGTGGGAAAACGTCGCGTGCGCTGCTGAAACCAACGGCGACCAGCTCTGGCGCTCCGGATTTCTTGTCCCACAGCGACGAACAACAGCAGCGATGGAGTTCAACAAGATCTGCTCCCTCGTTCGGACTTTCTTCTGCATGCGGGCGCTACAGAAGGCTTGAAACCCGCTGCGCTGTGCCGGTCCGGCCGATAAACGCGCACAATAATTGCCTCTTCCGTCAGACAATGCAAACGTCCAAGCGCGCCGCCACCGACGTCGCCTCTCTCCACCAAATTTCCTCAAAATTTTCTGCCGCTCTCGCGCTCCCCGTCGCGCTGCAAAGAAAGAGCCTGGACGTCCGTTGGGGCCGAAGACGCCGCCTCAGTCAGCGCCGCTGATAGCCCCATCACTGGTCTGCCTGCCTATCTGTTTCGAACTGAAACGAGTCCGCACTCCCCTCCTCGGTTCATCTCTGTCTGCTTCTAAAGGCCCCCTGCCTGCTTCTGAGGCCCCCCACCTGCTTTGCACCTGCTGTTCAAGGTTCTATACTGCGGGCCGTGATGTCTGCGCCCATCCAGCTTGTGGACCCACGCATCGCACCCGTCTACGACCCTTCGACGGCAAAAACCCTCTCCATTCCAGCGTTCACGTTCTCCAAAGGTCCTCAGCCGAAACGACGAATATAGATCGATTAATGGTCTGCTCAGACCCGCCCCTTTCATCGCTCTGTCCTTGTCAACGTTTTTGTACCTGGCGCTCTATATTGTCCGAGGCGGTCTGGGTGCTCGTCGTCCTCCTTTGCGTGCTTCGGGTGCAACGGTCACACCGGTTACCGAGCTCCGCTGGCGACCTATTGCGCAAGAACGGCTGCTTAACCATCGTGACCGTTCATATCAGGTCGCTCACACTGCTCCGTCGCCTTGTCGCCCTCTCTGAGCAGGTACTACCCCGACCAAAAAGTATCCTGGGCGGACCGGACCCGCCCGCGTCGTCCTCGAACCCCCTCGCCGACCACGCCGAAAATGCGTGTCTTTCTGCAGACGCCTTATTGACTATCTCGCCGCTGCTCGACCGTAAAGCCAGGCTCCCCGCTCCAATCGCCCTCGAAGCAGCTGTCATAGGAGGAGCATTCCTGTTGCCGGCAGCTCTACTGAACGATCAAGTGACCGGCAGCCCGACCATAACGCGTCAAAGCCTGGATCCACTCATGGCGCTGCAGAAGCTTGGACCCGCTCTCAGCGCCTGGCGGTGCCGAGTAAGTCGTTCAGCGGGCCCTTACCGACTGACGATCTCTTTTGGAGGTTCGCGAGGGTTCGGGAGGACAAGTGACCGTATGCAAATACGCAAGCTATCTTCGCTGCATCTGCGAAGCCTCATGCGTGTAGAACTGCTCTCCGCTGTCTACGACGCTCATTTCACCGTCTCCCTCCGTGGATGTCTTCCGAGCAGACCAGGAGGGCTATACCAATCGGCTTCGGCACATAATCGAGATCTCGAGCATCCTCTCTATACAACTCGAACATTCTCTCTATACAACTCGAACATCCTCTCTATACAACTCGAACATCCTCTCCATACAACTCGAACATCCTTTCCATACAACCCGAGTATCCTCTTCATGCAACTCGCATATTCTCCCTATTCAGCCCGCTCAGGCAACGTGACGACTTACGCGCTCGTAGAGCCTTTGCGACATCCAACGCTCTGCAGACACCGTCTCTTGTCAAGGCGCCGCCATATCTTACAAAGTGTATTTGACGCTCCTTCGCCACCGCAGGTTTTGGCCACACCTTGAAAGCCCGGCCCAGCACGGATTTTATGGCCAAACGTCGCGGCGTTCTCCGTCACCTCGCCTCGGCCGGTTTCTCAAGGCAGCGCTTCCGACCTTCCTGCCGGCCTTCCGATTTCTTCCTGCTTATCTCGCCTGCATCCTTGGCTTGTCTGCATCCTTGGCTTGTCCGCACCCTTGGCTTGGCTGCACCCTTGGCCGAGGCGACGACCTGCATGACTTACATAGGGGACCCTGGGTGCCGTCCCCGAAGACCGAGGCTGTCGTCCTGCTTTGCGGCCCCGCGCTTTCATGCCCGCAGGACGGGTCGAGTCTCTGATCCGTCGAGACGAGCGCACCGAGTACCCCGCGGTCCAGCCCTGAATTTACCGGCCGTGCGCTCGTCCCTGCAGACTCAGTCTACCGTTCATCCTCCGTTTCAGAGGGCTTGGTGCGTTCAAGGAATGATCTTTATCGGTGCGCGCTCCTTCCTACGGCACGGTATACGATACTTATCACTTGTCTTCAAGGATGACTCTACATCTCCTTCAAGCTTCTTTCACTGAAGGATCTTCCCCGCGGACAGGTCACGTTTGCCAACATGCATAGCCCTTCATGCGGCTGAACGCACGCCGCAACAAAGCCTTCCATATACGGACGCCATGAATCGTACGTTCTTTCTATGCCGTGATCATACGAAAACCTGAATGAGAGCTGTATCAGAGCTGTATGTATCGGGCCGTAAAGAGTCTCAGATAGGTCTCTATGCAATCTCTATGTTCATTCCGTTCTTCACCCATCAGCGGCACAAGCAATGGTGCCCATCGACACCTCGAACGACTACGAAAGGACTGTCAAACCCCCGCCACTCACGGGACTCGGAATCCGGACGTACGCCGAGCACTGCTTCCAGGACCGAGGACGGCAGAGTCAGGACCGAGACGATAGAGTGCGCACCGCTCTCAGGCTCTTCGTTCCTGCCGATGCGAGATATCGGGCGCTTGCACTTAACGGAGTAGGCTGGAGACGGAGTAGGCCTGGGCAGGCCTTGAGTGGAGCACCGTATCAGTCTAAGCACGTGTATTGACGGGTGGCAGCCGGTGGCTGCGTCCTGCTGAACGACCGACGATCACGGCGCGACACAGACTTGCCCGGGGATGATCTCGTCAAGGATGTTGCGAGCAGTGAACACTCACCGAGCATGGTGATCGGTGAGGCGAGCGGGCGGTGTAGATGCGCGCAGGGCGCGGCTCATGGCTCTGTTCATTGCTTTTGGTAAGACGACTACTTTGACAGAGCAGTCAACACACAGAATAGTTATGTCAATCCGGGACAATGGGAGAGGGGAGACGGGTTGCACATCTCAATGACAAGGGCGCGACGTAAAGCAAGTCGAACATTCAACACGTGATGCTCGGCGACTGCCGGTTATATTCAGCGGTCCGCCAATCGTGTCCTGTCAGTGTCACCTTTGACAACACAATATTCATCGTATTCCTACGCAGTACGGCTGCTCTACAGCTAACTTTTCGTCCCGATCGAATGCATCCGAGCCGCCGTCGCGTCCTCGCGATGGCGCACACCATATTGGGACCATCTCTTGGGTAACTGAGTGCCCTATGTCAGATACGATGTCGAGATTAGGCTACCAATGCCATCCAGGTGATGGAGATCCATCATCGTCCCGGACCATCATGGCAAAGTTCAACATCCAGTCACGTGACCCGGCTCACGAACCGTTCACGGCCGCTCAACTCAAAACGGTAAGTAAACCGAACTGACTCGGCCTCCCGCTTCCAACGATCTTCATCGCGAGCGGGGGCCCCGAGTGCAAGTCGCAAGAGCCAGGACCTCCGAGACGGGACGGGGTCGCGTATACTTATGAGACGGGACGGGGTTGCGTCTATGGCGTCGATATGCGGGCTTGGGGCATCAGCAGGCGGTCATGCAAAAAAGTTGGGGCGCAGTGACCCAGGGCCGGTGGCAGACGCGACGCATGATGAACAGGATGGTCGACTTGTCATCGCATGGTCTGGTCGAGGGTCTGTAGGCCTGAGTAGTCGAGGAAATCGTGCGCAAGGATAGAACAATAGAGAACAAGGCGCACCAGAAATCCTGTTACCAAAGGTAGCCGCCTACGTTGTACGGGTATGGCTGCACCAAGAGGACCGCGGGTTGAAGAATTGATCTCAGCTGGTCCCGGAGAACACGCATATCCTTCGCAAATATAATGGGCTCTTTTGAGTGCAACTTCAGAAGAAAATGCGCGGTTGAAGGGGAGCTGTTCCCACAACGGTGACGGCCTACTAGAGCGGTTGTGTATACCCTGCAAATCCGTTAGCCCGCCTCTTCGTGGCAAACAGATGCAGAACAATACATTGTATACAAGTATCGCAGTTTGTTACTCACCGGCTTACAAGCGCCAGCCATCTGCATCAGCGGTTAGGATAGCGGGAGCACGGGATCATCGATGAATCTGCGACATGCTTTGTTCCGGATATGTTCATCGCCCTCCGGGGATGAGTCGCCTTGAACAATTGCTCGTCCCTGAGAGCAAAAGAGAACGAGACACCTATCGGTATCGCCAGCACCAGCATGGCAAAAGCTCGTCACGCATCTATGGCGCAACCACGTACAGTATTGGCTAGCACCGGCTTTCGAGTCCACGGGGACGCGCAGATGCTTGCGCACCAGCGCCCGCCATAGAAAGGGTGGTTCGTGAGGTGCCGACGAGATCGATGTAGGTCCGCCAGACTGATACGCGCGCGGTGGAAGCTGATGCTGGGAATGTTCAGCAGCGAGAAGGGGAGGCGGGGGACACCTGTACATGTGAACCGGACTGATGATTTGGGGGTGGCGCGGACGAGTTTCCCGAGAGGCAAAGCTCAGAGCATGAACTGGCGGAAAACAGCCACGCTAAGTGGCGCTGCCAATGGCCAAATATCGACAAGAGTATTGCTCTGACGGTTGACAGCTTGCGAGTTGTGCGCATAGGACTGCTTCATGTCGACGTCGTGCACGAATATGGCGCAAGAGAAAAGCCTAAGACTGGGTCTGGGAGAGTCTACTTGCCATGTCGAGAGCAATCAAATCCTGCGTTGCCGATGTCATCTCTGAAGCCGGGGGTTTGGCACAGCATCGTAGAGCTGCAGGGCCGAGGTGTCCTGTTGATTCAGTTCAACGGCCGGCTCTGCGAGTTCAGTGCCAGCAAAAGCTCAGAGCACATGTCTTCAGGTACCGTTGCACAAGCCTAATCGCTGGCGTTTGTGTGGTATTGCTGACCAGTCTCTTCGATAGTCTAGAGAGGCCACGAATCAGGATGGGAAAGGGCAGAAACTTTGGAAGAGCGACGAACAGTGTGACTGCGCGTGACCGGCTGTGTCACCAGTTACAGTAACGGACTCACGGTCGCCGTCGTTGTTTGTCGCCGTCAGCCCACTGCCTTCGTCTGCCCGCCATGCCTCAGTCCTCCTCCTCCAATTCGGGTTCCGCGTCCGGGTCTTCGACCATCAAGATTCCTCAGACTGCTGCGGTCGGGGGCGTCACTATCACTCAGCCGCCGACAACCGCGACCTCGTACTACAAAATTGCGGAAAACCAGATGGTCACCTTCGGCTGGAATCTCACCTCCGTCATTGCCACACCCACATCCATCACCCTCTCTGCCATCTGCGAGAACGGGAACACGTACCCAGTCGGCATTGTGGACGGTGACGCGACGGAACTCGTGTGGGACATCTACTCGTACCAGCAGGACAACCCGAACTCCCCACTCGTGCAGGCGAGCTACACCCTGTCGATGTGGGATGATCGTGGCCCCGATGCGACGCAGAGAGCTGGGTACATGAAGTCGAACAACCAGCTGGTGTTCGCGATGTACACGCCACAAGACTATACGTCGATCAGCGATGGTGTGTGTCCTGTCCTCCGCCAGAGTGGCTTCAGCTGACGTTCACGAACAGGTTGGAAATGTGGTTCATGCAATTCCGCGCTGTCGAATGCGGTGTCCAGTCCCGCTTTCATGGGCATTGTGATCACCTTCGTCGTGATGCTCATGTCCGGAGTCCAGCTGCTTCGTGCGTCAGAGTCGCGACGCTGAAGGAGAAATGCATGGAGCAGGATGATGGACCTTTGGCTACGCTGCCTGCTCGTATGTGACCCTAGCCCCTTACCTCTGTCCACTTGTTATACTTGTGGCTTGGGACTTGTCTTCCACTCCACTTCGTACCCTTACGGCCCCACACGACATTGCACGGACGGACAATTTTCTCGGATAGGTTACATCTACGCATACCTCTAGACTTTTGGTAATTTCTACGTTGGCGAATAGTATCCGAACTCATGTTATCTGTTGTAGATCAGTCGCTTGAAGTTGTGGCGTAAACCAGCCCGACAACGTTCAAAGTTATAAGCTGGTCCCAGCCCAGCAGATTTATACATGCAGGCAGGCTACCGCCGAGAGCATGCGGAATGTGCACAGGCCTGGTGGTGTGTCCTTACCCTGAATTGGTTCAGACAAAGGGGAACAAGCACGCGCGTGTTTCTGCCAAAGCACTTATGGTCGGGCCGCAAACATTAATCCTTTATGACCACCACAAAGATCATTACACATCACTTTATGGGAAGGTCCCACACAACGATGACGGGTATAAAGAGCTTTTGCATTGGCGTACTGGTCTCCTCAGTTCCCCGACACTCGCATTCATCCACTTCTCCGCAAAACGCTAAGCCACTCACCCAGACATGCGTCTTCGATCCCATGCCAAAGCCGAACGTGCTCGGCAGCAAGCGCGCCAACAACGGACGCCTACGCCCGCCCCCGCGCCTGCGCCTGCGCCTGCCAACACCACCGCCAGGCAGAATCCGCGTGCGCCGCAAAATCGCGCTCAGCAACAGAACGCTTCGGTCACTGTCACTGCCACAACCGCAGCAAACGGACCTTGTCGCACAGGTCGCCTGGGTCGTACCGGAAGCCTGGTCGTGACCAACGGTGAGGGGCAGCCTCTTGGCCATTGCGATGTTGTCCTCGGTCCGGATGGTGTGCATACCCTCGACCGGGAGGGCAGGGCCTCCTTCACCAGCGCCGAGTCCTTGGCAGGCGCCAGATCCGGGTCTGACACCGAGACCGAACGCAGCGAATCGTTCCGTACCGCGCCTACGCATCCCAACCTCGACCGCTTCACAACTCCCGCTCCACGTCACGTGCCCGACATCGAGGAATTGCTTCGCGCGCCAGCTCGCCCCAACGTCGCCCCTCGACCGGACCTCGGCGACCATCGTGTCTTCTTTCTTGAGGGCAATACAGTGGCCGAGATTCCGCTGGAAAGGCTCCGTGCACCGCCGCGCACGGAGGCCGAGCTCCTGCGCGTGACGCACGCCGAGGCGCTGCGGCACCAGCTGCGGCAGGTCATGCAGCTGAACGACGAGGACCTCTTCGCGCTGAGAGAGAACGACGTGATGCGCACGCTGTGGAACTTTCATCAGCAGCACACCGAGACCTTGGCGCGTACACGAGGGCTCGGACCGGAGGGGACGTTCCTCTGCAACGAAGCTGGTGAGCTGCTGAACCCGGCGCTTGAGAACGCGGTCCCAGCGTCGCATCCTCCGGCGATGCCGTCGTTCCAGGGACTGCAGGCATCCTCCACTCCATGCCCTTCGTCCGCTCGCCTGCTGCGCTCCCCCTTCCATCATCAGCGTCCAGTCAATCCCGAGCACCATCGTCAAGGCGTGTACCGCCATCCGCGCGGCGTGACCCCGCCGATGCCGTCACCTTCCCTGCGTCGTCCAGTACGCCAGTCTCACCCGCAGCGACCGGCCTCGCAGTGGCAGGTCCCACCGACTCCTACTCCAGCGAGGAACGGCGCCGAGATGCCTGAGCGGATGGCGCGGCTCTTGCAGCAGGAGTCGACGCAAAGCGTCGGGCAGCAGCGCTACGGCGCCGCAGTGCCGGTGCTGATGACGGATGAGAACGGGGCTGGTCCCAGCAGCGCGCCCGTCTACTTTCGTCCCGTGCAGACTCAGGCGCAGGCCGGTGGCTCGAGGTCGCAGGGGCGTCGGGCGGCGCCTGTCAGGACGACGGCGCCTCTGCGCCGCACAGATGCGCTGGCCGACATCTCAGAGGCCGAGTCTGTATCTCGGCAGACGCTGAGTACACTGACGCAGACTACTGGCGACGATACCGAGGATGAAGAGGATTACGCACCTCAGGCCAGGGGGAAGGGAAAGGGGCGTGCGGCTTGATTATTTCGCTCGAGTGTTTCTTGCATTGACATTGCCATTCATCTACAATTCCATATCTCCAAATCTCACGAAAGACCTCATGTAGACCCTTACCTTACCTAATTATGGCCCAGACCGTAGTGTAGGCCCCTACTGTGTATGAGACTAGCGAATCCAAAGAAAGTAAGAGCAGCATACTCACCGAGTATCAATCCCGATGTTTCAAGTTCATACAAGCCAGGTTTAGCAAGATATACTTGGTATGAGTTCAGGAGAAGTACTTGACTGTCCACAGGAGCTACTAAAAGACGCGGGTCATGATGCGCCACGCAGTCCTGAGCGAGGATGCGCCCTCGTACCCGGAGTCCGGAATAAGTCTTCAGCTTCAGGCTTGGACCCAGCACTGTTACGACGCAGCAGAGTAAAGATGCTGCAGGACATCGCTTTCAGCCCCCTTACCGAAGCTTGAAGCTTGATGTATCGCGCAACGGCTTGTCCTCGGCGTGGTGGTAGAGGTCAGGCGCTGACGGAAAAAGCCGGCTGGGTCTGAATTTGCTGCATGGGCGCGTTTGCCTGAACAACGTGACCACGACTCGTCTCTGTTCACGCTGCTAGTCGCAAGACACGCTCTCCCAAATTCTAAGCAACGCCGATCTCGTCAACGAGCCTGGTCTACTCAGCGACGTGGCACGCACGCGCGGGCGCGCTGAGTTCTCAGACAGTCTGCGGCTGGTACTTCAAGTTCGTGTGGCGATTGCCTTTGCTGGAGCGGCGGGCTCAGTGGCGCTAATGCCTAAGGAAGCCTTACGAAGATGACAGGGTACTACTACCTGACGAACGAGAATCGCGTCGGGAAAGCAGTGAAAGGAATGACGACGGCCCATGGGACCCAGGACGAATATCAGAGGGTAGGTGTACAGTTTGAGTACATATCAGCCGTGCGAAACATGATGTACCATTCGCTTATCCCTACCAGTCAGCGTTCAGTGCTCCAGTAGCCTGGCCTCTACTTAAGCTGTGGGTCAACTGAACGAGGATCATTGTGACAATGTCAACATTGGCCGGTGCGTGATTCTCATGTGACCGTGACGAGTCAGGATTCGTGGCGACCGCTGGGCGACACTGGGCGACCGTCACTTGTTCAAGTCCACCTCTACGGGCACCAACATGCCACTGACAGCAGCCGGTAGGAGGTCCTTGGCTCCGTCGTGTGGCCGCATACAGAGGACGCTGAAGGCGACCAGTGTCTGCACAGCCTCATGCCTCCGACCTGCATCGACACCGCTTTCGGATAGCTGCCAGGGGCTACATCCTCGAGTCCTGACACTGTCGAAGATGGACTAAATATGCGTCATTTGAAGTCAAGGCCTGACAGGAAGATACCTATCAAGATCTACGGCATCCAACACAGCCTATATATACGAGGGTGCGCTTGCTATAGCTAAGGTTGTGCTAGACGGTGGAGAATAAGTATGTGGGTGGTCGCACCCAGCGCGCGCTTTCGGGTTTCCAAACAAGCGCCCACTTGTGATGCCGCGCCTTATTACGCCTCTTTGATATTCCAACAGATGAGCACCACCTCGATTCCGCTTCTTGATCGCTGCCGGCACTGCCGCTCCAGGGGCCTGCACGCGTCGTGGCGCATATAAACGAGGTTTGGTGCTGCAAACACGCTGTCCTTCACCCCAACCCAGCGCCAGTCGACGTTCTCACCGCCCCTCGTCCCATCTCATTGTCGCTGACGAGTTACGACTCTTCTCCGCCGCACGACCCCATCCTAAACACTTCACAATAAACGTTCTTTGCCTGCGATCATGGTTTACGGTGTGCGCTCCCGCAAGTTTTGCTGCTGCCTCCCTGTGCGCTTCGGCGTTTTCGTGAGTCTTGCGCGCGCATGCCAAGAATGCACATACTCAATTAGCCAAGGTCATGACCCTCATTGGTCTGCTCGGTGGTGGCGCAGTAGCTATTGGATCGTGGTATGGTCTTGCGCACCAAGGTGAGATCTGCACTCATTCACATGCGTATCCTATGCTGATCCTTCCCTTCCCCTTCAGACACCCAAGTTGCCGCGAGAGTCGATCGCACCACGTTAGAAGTGTCCGCCGGCATCTACACCTTCCTAGCCCTCATCTGCCTCTTTGGGTACGTAGACCTGAACTGCGCCGCGTCAATCCCCCTCACCTGCCCACCAGTTTGATTGGATGCATATTCCGACGCCGCACACTCGTACGATGGTACCTCTTCGTCCTCACCGCGCAATTCTTCCTCAGCGTGGGATTCGGCATCTGGAGTCTCGTCGAATTCTTCCGCTACAGCAAGGCTGAGTGGCAAGACGAATGCCTGAACGGCATCGCCGACAACACCATGACGCAGGATGCGGAAGAGGACCTGTGCCGGAAGGCGTACAACACTGCGCGATGGACACTCCCGGTAGTGTACATCATCGCATGGGTGATCGAGCTCTGTAAGTGCATTCCCATGTTGATGCTGTGTCCATGAAGCTGACCGGTCTGTCAGACGGCCTGATCATTGTGGATAACTATGTCGACCAAATCTCGGACGAGCGGCGCGCGAAGAACACGCGCTACGTCCCGCTCGACGAGAGCAAGGTTGGCCTCGTGAGCGGTTCGCATGCGTGAGGCTCGAAGTCATGTGTGGGGCGTGTATATCACGAGTTGACGGTAGTCTCTCGGACTCTTTCATACCTGCATCAGGTCTGCACCACCTAGTTATCTAACGCTACAGTGACTACCTCTTACTATCTCAGCACTGTATCATAGTCCTAACTTAAATTGCTATCGCTGCCTGTACTTATTGCCTGACTGGAGCAACTCAAGACGGAACGTGTTCGTCGCGTACTGGACCTATCAGCTGCTGCTCTTCCGCGCTGACGCTCATAGGCCTGTACATGGGTATATTTCTAACCAAGGGTATTCTTTTTCTCTCCTTCACCAATCATCCCATCTTGTCCCGTACTTCGGGCCTTCCCTGCGTCCCATGAACAATGCACGTAGTCAATATCCTCCCGTGGGCTCCACCACTCCAGAAATAGGAAGAACAAACAGTCCACAACGAGTATGATGGTGTAGACCGGTCCGAAAAACGTCCCAAGAGACATATTCCTGGGGGCGTAAAGTCAGAAAGACCGCATCCACCAGTGGCACGAGCCAAGTCAGCCGAGGTGTACATACCTCCGTATCCGCTCGCCCAAGTCGCGCTCTGGCGCGGAGAGTACCGCGCTGTATACCCGCTCTATGCGCTCAGCGACGGCCGACCAGTCGTAGAAGGTGCGCACGCGGGCGTGGGCGCGCAGCGGGTCGTGCTTTCCTGCGGAGACGTGACGCACAGCGTTGCCGATCACGCGTATGACATCTTAGTCCGACGGTCAGTAAGGATAGATATGCAGTCGTGAATAATCAGCTCACCATCTTCTTCCGGATCCGCGAAGCTGATCATGTCTTCGGGCAGGATTTCTGGCAAGCCGCCGACACGGGTCGAGACGACGTACAGACCAGCGCATGCGGCTTCAAGAGTGGCAATGCCGAACGCCTCGGTGAGAGAGGTGTTGAGGAAGATGTGGCCGCGGACAAGGACCTATAGCAAGTGGTCGGTGCCACAATGTAATCGGCGAGGAGATCCACATACGGATCGCACGTCGCCGGCAGCGACGGGGCCAAGGAGCTCGATACGGTCCTGTAGGCGGTGCTTTTCGCGCATTTGCAGGAGGTCGATGAGCTTGGGGCCGGTGCCGCCTGTATGCAAAATCAACATTAAACAAGGGATTTCCACCCATGAACGAGTCGACGCGCACCTACGAGAAACCGAACGTTAGGGAAAGCGCGGCAGACATGCGGAGCCGTCGCAACGAGGAGGTCAATGCCTTTGCGGTACGCGAGACGCGAGAGGACGACGATTGTGACTAGGGAGGCAGTTTTGTCTTTTCTTCAGTAGATGTCAATGCAAGAAGGGTGCCAACTGACTGATCTCGGTCGACACCGGCGGGTCGGGCACGAAGTGGTCGGCGACGAGCGAGTTTGGTATAACATATACACTGTCACGGACGACAAGAGCAGTCGGATCATCAGCGCTAGGCTCGAATAGCTGCCCTCGTAGAACGGTGTTCTCTCGTCTGCACGGTGGTCAATGTCGGTAGGATAGGAACTGGATTGGAACAGCTTGCCCTGTGTGAGACACGCATATCACTGCGTCCACGTTCTTCAGCGTCCCGGCCAGGAGCTTATTGGTGAGAATGCTCGCCGCGTCCTCGAAGCCGAACAAACTGTGGTCCGAGAACACCGTGCGCACGCCGAGGAGGTGAGCATGCAGCAGCGCCTCATGTCCCAGCGCTGACAGGCTCGCATGCGCATGCACCAGCTCTATATGCTCGCGCAGCACAATGGTGCGAAAATATGGCAAGAAGGTGAAGAAGTTGGGCAGCGTCGCCGAGTTCGCGATCGGCGGGAAGGGGATGTGATACACCTTGATGCCAGGGAGGAGCCAGCGAACGCCGACGCGGTCACGGTGGGCGTGGGTGATGACGATGACTTTGTGCCCACGGGCGAGGAGCTTGGCACTGAGCATGTACATGTGGCTCTCGACGCCGCCGACGTTGGGGTGGAAGAAGTCGCCAACCATGCTGGGTGCGAGTTAGCTTTTCTGCGGTATGTACAGGCAAGGACACTCACGCAATGGCTATTGGCGACATTTTACTGCTCATCCTCCTCGCTTCATTGGGCGCTACCAAGGCGCTACAGAGCGGGCGCTAGATCAGGTAGTGGGCGCGTTGGACGAGCGATCAGAGGTATCTTATCTGTGGCCGAGGCAGGGACAGCGATACGATAAGATAATGCATTCACGTGGTTATCTCCCGCTGCCTGCCCGCTCCCTGGATCGTATCGCGCTAGAAAGCTGTTATAATTCTGCAAAGCGCACTTCAGCGTTCAGTTGACCTTCATGCATATATTCATCAAGACTTTTAGGTTTGTGCGCTTGCTCTGCGCTCCCAAGGCACTTGAATGCCTTCCAGAAGCAGCAATCCGACTGCCGATCGTGACAGTCTCTTCCAAGTACTGACCCTTCAGGCGCCCCGGCAGTCGGTAAATTGAGATATGCAGCGTCGGGTTGACGAGCTGGAAGTCAGACAGACGACGGAAAGAACACTATGTAGCTAAGCTGAGTTGCGTCACATATGTGGCACGATGCTCGGGACATCAAATCTCAATAAGATCTTGTCGATTCGAGCCGTCTGGATGAGGAGAACTTCCGCATGAGGAGGGAGCGACAATGCTGCGATGCTGTCCAATCACCTCAGGGCAACGAGTATGGCACTTTGAGATGTCGATGGATACTAGATAGGCGCGGTGCTCGGAGGAACGCGAAGTCATTGGTCGCCGAAGGCCTCGCGCAGGCACCTTCATCGACGAGTTATAGACTGTGCAAGGAACGGTCAGAGAAGGAAGACAGGATCGGAGGCATGGCTGCCATTATCACATACTTAGACATAAGGTTGGAGAGCATCGCGGTTCTGGGACGACAAATCCGCCGTCCGCCGATCCGGCGGATGATGGCGGATGATGGCGGATGATGGCGGACACACGTGGTGAGACGATGACGGCGCGCAAGTCCTTTTCAAGGTCCTGGACGCCGTGTTCGACGTCCTGCAAGGCCGAAGACTCCTAAAATGCTATGGCCGGCTTCCAGGAAGCTCGAGGGTCGCCACGGTCTCGTTGTCAGTGTATGTAGGGGTGATCGGCGCTTTTGCTTTAAGGTTGCCTTTTTGGGTGAATCTCTTGTTCTTACAGACACGTGTAACGGTGCAGCGATATAGTATAACACCTGAAGGCCTGATAGTTTGAGCTGGAAACTACAGATGGGCTCAGTAGATGGTATCTGCCATGGGAGGTCTTTGTGAAGAGCCTCCGCGAAGGGTCCGCGCAGACTCTTCACAAAGACTCTCCGCGGAGACCCCGTCCACCCTTGTACTCTCCGCTGTTGACAATGTGAGCACTACGACTAGTGGCGAGTACTTATATACGTTGATAGGCCTCCCGATAATACATATCAGTGCACATTGTACTGTAGGAAGGTTTTGGCGTCTTTCGGGAGTCTTCGTAGAGAGTCTGCGGAGGGTCTCCGCGGAGAGTCCGTGGTGTCTCTGCGAAGGGTCTGCGCCACGTGTGTCCGCCATCATCCGCCGAATCGGCGGACGGCGGATTTGTCGTCCCAGATCTCCTAACTTCTGTAAGGTTGATTTAATGTCGTAAGATGGCACCATCGGTGTCAGCAGAGCAGCGGGATGGTGCGTAGTGCCGCCGGTTGTCAGCGGAGTAGGGCCACGAGCTCGACAATGGGGAGTACTAGATGTAGCGCGGGCACAGATATGAGGTCCCTCGTGGGATGACGTGAGAGATATGGGAGTGAGGAAGGCGGGGAAAGGACAGTAATCGGGGCGCACCAGGTAAATCAGAAGATATGCACGTCCGTCAGCCGACAATCGCCCTCATCGCGACACAGCTTCCCCACTCCAGACGGTGGCCGGGGCATCCAGCGTGAGAGTGCAGGTACTAGATAGCCGCCTGTTACGGCACTGAGGTTCCCAATACAGAGCGACATTGAAGATGACGGCGGGCCGAAGCAGGGAGCGCAAAGAGCGGTCATGACATTGTGCGCGCGTGAGCCGCGATCGAGCAACCATGGGCCCGGACGACGGCAGCGGGACGGCAGTATGCGCAGCACAACACGGGGACATCGTAGAGCCTGTTGGAGTGGAGTCGGTGCACGGGGGATGTATACGGAAGAGCATGCGTCGCTCTCCGTTTGCGAGCGCCCCAGGTACGTGATGGCATTAGGTGGGCGGCGCATAGCGGGTCAGCTGCTAACGGCGGTACCAGGGCGGCGAAGGCACCGAGGGAGCAGCGTGATCCGCGGGGAGACAAGGAGCGAGAGCAAGCGTACCTCGCGCCGGGGCGCCCGCTGCTGCGAGCGCGCGCGGGCGTGGTGGCGAAAAAAGTACAAGTTGAACTTTGGTGTGCGGCATCACGTGGGAGACGCCTGGGTCCGCGCTAAAATGTCACAGCGGGGGTCACGGCGGGTCGACCGCCGCGATCATCATGCCCGCCCGCCCCCGCGCGTCCACGAGCGGCGGCGTCGATGCCTTCGACGCTGCGCTGCGCCCGCCGCCGAACGAGACGCCAGAGGAGCGCGAGGCCCGACTCGCGCGTGAAGAGGAGGCGCGCCGGGTCAGTGCCGAGATCGACGCCGAAATCAAGGCCGAGCGCCAGGCGAAGAAGAAGAAGCGCATCGTGCGCCTCCTCCTTCTCGGACAGAGCGAGAGCGGTGAGTGGGATGCAGGGGGGCCAGTGCTTGAGCTGATCAGGCCGCAGGGAAATCGACGACGCTACGACGTGAGTATATGCGCGCCAGTTTGACGAATTCGCTGATCAGGCGCAGAGTTCCAGCGGTTGTATACCCCCACCGCGTTCCGAGAGGAGCGGATACTATGGCGAGCCGTTATTCAACTGTGTGTGTCGCCTCGCAACTCCTCTGCTTGTCGCTCACGTCCGCAGTAATGTCGTCCGCTCGATGCGCACTATCCTGGATGCTGTTCACCACGAGCTTGCAACGGCTGTCTTCGTCCCCGCACACAAGAGCCGGAGCATGCCTTCCCGACCACGCCACGGCCCAGCCCAATCTAATGACTTTGGCATCCGCCATCCAAGCATCCCCGGTCATCGCAAGCGCACCAGCGTCCCCGCCCTTGACGCAGCCGCTGCCGCATTTACGACCCCCGGCGCAGGGCCATCTCACGTTGCAAACTACTCCAACGTTGCCGGTCCCTCCAACGCCTCTTTTCCCAATGATTACGAATTTTTGGGCGCACCACCAACGTACGATCGAGCCCCTCGTCCACACCATGGCATGGAATCTGGTCCCGAGTCCGACTTTGAGCTATCAGAACCAGAAGCCGAGGAAACACTCTACTCATTCAACTCCTCCCTCACCTTGACCGCCGCACCCCTCGAGACCCTCCGTGCGCGCCTGGAACCCCTTCGCCATGTCGAACGTATGCTCGTCGCCAAACTCGTACCCCCTAACGAAGACGAGGCCACGCGACTCTGCGGCCCGAACCGTGCAGGGCAGGAGATCGTTGTCCGTCCTGGACAGGAGGTCTTCGTTCGCCCCGGAATGGGGTGGCGCGGTGCTCTAGCCAAGGCGCGCGTGCTCTACCCGTCTGGCCGCAGCGCCAGCGGGACCAGCAGCGGCGGGAGCGCAGGTAGTGGGGGAAGCAGCAGCTACAGCGGGGATCGTACGAACGGCGGCCGGAGGACAAGCACCAGCGGAAGTGGCGGCATTGCAGCGAGCATCAGCGGCTTTGTGCACCATACGCGCTCGATATCGGGGCACCCGCGCTCACACGCTGACGCCTCGCATACGCAGCACACGTCGTCTCCTCATAACGGCACGCCTTCGCGGCATCCCTCGCAGCACCAGTCTCAAGGATCTCCTCATCGTGTGGGCCCGTCCGCCTCCAAATCCGGCCGACAGCGCTCCCGACCGAGCAGCGTTGGTAACATCGGCCTTGAGAGCCCGGACGAGGCGCAGGAGGTGCTGCACAGCTGCCGGCGGGATATGATCACGCTCTGGCTGGACCCCGATGTGCGGACGATATTACGGAAGCGGAAGATCAGATTGGAGGATTCGCCGGGTTTGTGAGTGTCTTCATCTGTTTGATTGCTTTTTTTGCCCGGTTTCGTGGCGGGCGAGTGTATGGCGTGCTACTTGGATATATGCGCTGGTCGAACCATGTGATAGGAAGACGGGCGTCTGTGGAACTCTTTCCTGTATATGCGCCGCGCCCCTTTCTTTGTTTGTGGCGGACCAAGTGCATGCATCCGATACATGAGGCCATGCGCCCGATACCTACGTATATGCGCCGTCACTGACGCTAATTCGCCAGCTTCCTCAACGATCTCGAGCGGGTGACTTCGCTGAGGTATATGCCGACCGATGGTGAGTTTCTCATTACTCGACTCGATAAGCATATCATCTACGTTGATCATCCACTTTCGTGAATTTTCGTTCGACCTCCTTTGCTATTGTTCACCCGACATTGTCTGCGTGACACTGACCTGTTAATATAGAGGATGTGCTGAAGGCACGGCTCAAGACTGTCGGCGTGAGCGAGTACAAGTTTGAGATGGAGGTCTCCGCGAAGGACACGCCAAGCGAGTGGCGCATTGTCGATGTGGGAGGTAGTCGAAGTCAGGTGCGCTTGTCCTTCCTATCACGCTGACGAAGAATTCCGCTGATCTCATTGCAGCGTCGTGAGTGCAGATATATCCATCAGTCGATACACGTACCGAGAATATTTGACAGCGACGTGGGCGCCGTTCTTTGACGATGGTGAGTCCTTTGTCTTTGCTTCCTGGTCTACCAGCGGCAACTTGGATGATCTCGTTATGTTCTGCCATAAAGCAATTGACGGCTGTACATGTTAGCGGGCTGCTGATCTCCTTTCCAGTTGAGGCAATAATCTTCCTGGCGCCGATATCGGCCTTCGACCAGGTCCTGGTAGAAGACAAGACAGTGAACAGACTGGTGAGTCGAGTCTGCAAGTTCGGCCGGGTGGCTGAGCTTTTGGGCAGTCCGGCGCGTGGCTGCGATGATATACCGTCTGGCCGGACTGCCGACTGCTACGCCGTGGCTAGAGACGTTCACTCACCTGTACCTCTCTTCAGGAGGACTCTGTCCTACTTTGGAAAGCTGTCTGCTCGAATAAGCTGCTGGCGAACGTGGATGTCGTGTTGTTCCTGAACAAATGCGACATTCTGGAGGCCAAGTTGAACTCGGGGATTAGGTGAGCAGTCTTTCTGAGTTTTGCAGGACGATACTCAAGGAGCCTTCCTTAGGTTCTCCAAGTACGTTCGCAGCTATAGCGATAGGGAGAATACCCTGGAGGACGTCAGCAAATGTGGGTCATTGTTATGTTTCTTGCCATCTCCTGGTCTACCAAGGAAGCTGACCCCGTTGCAGATTTGCGAAGCAAGTTTAGCGCAATACATCGCGAGTATTCTCCTAGTCCACGGAAGTTCTATGCGTTCTGCACGTCAGTCACGGTACGTGGATATATGCGCCCCCAGTTCGAGAAGTTTTTGCTGATCCCTGTTGCGTAGGATACCCAAACCACGTCAGGCATCATTGCGAGTGGTCAGTATTATCTCTAAATCCGCTTGCGATCGTCCTTGCTGACATGCAACTCTAGTGCGCGACATGGTCATCAGGCAACATCTCAAGCAGTCGAAGCTCATGTAATCTGTCGGCACAAGCTGATGTCTTGGTTCATCACCTCACTACCGCCTACCCCATCTACGGCCCATCTGCGTGTCGCCTCACCATCTAATATATGCTGCCTCCACACTGTTCTTTCTCACTATACCTCTACTTCTCTCGTTACTCGTGAACTACCGCCACTACGGCTTCCAGGGCGTCACAGCTGTCCGTTCTAGGACTGCCCGCCCTTTCGGTGTCGGTGTTTATTCGACATACCCTTTCGCTTCGCTTCGATGCGTGCAATGCTGTCGACTCTTGCCTGTGTCGACATACAATGAATCGCTGTCTCGCGCAGTATCGCCCTACACGGGCTGTAGTTGTTGTAGTACTAACATCTTTCCTCATCTACGTACATCTAGGCATGTTCATGAACGCCATTTTTCCGCCGGATCGATGTCCACCGTTCAGTACATAGAATGCCCGGACAAACAAGGGTGCATAGACAACACGACATCTTAAATGGTAACTCCTTCAGGAAACTCTTCAGCCTCGCTTTCGGTAATGGCAACGCTGCCAAGCCCATCTACTTCTGCTGGCCATTGTATGAACGGACGTCAAGGTCAAGATGGGCATGTGAGCTCTCATCATCATTGTATCGAGCAGGTTCGACGACAGCCTCGGGGATCGACAAAGACGTTGCGGATGAATATAATTTAAGCGTGAAATGTGCGAAGGAAGGAACTGAATGATTTCTCGATTGCCCTGTGCGTGACAAACTGAGGAGAATATAGGGACACATACGTTTAGTTGGGTATCGGAAATCTGGGTGGTACTCTATGCTCTAATCATGCATGGAGCGGCTCCAGCTCCTCCACTTCCATCGCTTTGCTTGTGAGGTAGGCCACTTCGGGAGAGGGACCATGGGGAAGACTCCCAATTTCCCGCGCAAGATAATTCGCCGATTTTCTAGCGATCC
Organism: Schizophyllum amplum; assembly: GCA_007026445.1. Taxonomy (NCBI): domain Eukaryota; kingdom Fungi; phylum Basidiomycota; class Agaricomycetes; order Agaricales; family Schizophyllaceae; genus Schizophyllum; species Schizophyllum amplum. The sequence continues at coordinate 214,374 of VDMD01000022.1, read as the reverse complement.
GCTTCCGCTCGTCCGCTAGACGCTGGCGCTCGGAGGCCAAGCACTCGTAAGCACTCGCCGGGCGCTGACATGCCTCGTCGTCCTTGTCGTCCGATGGGGAGTATTGAAGGATTGGTGCGTGGTAACCTGGCGCAGCCTCATACAAGCTGTCCACCACATCGTCCTCGATATTCTGTCGACCAGCCACCTTGTCTTCTCGTAGGACAGCGACGTGTCTGTGGATCAAGCGAAGGGTGTCTGCTCGATGTCAGGTACGGCATGGATCCCTTGACAGGGCACTCACATATCTGAAGTACCCAGAGCATCACGACGGACGCCGCGTACCAAGCAACAAAAGAGTGGACATACGCATCGCACTGGTGCTCCAGCGTCCCACCGAGCATGGCACAAAGGGCGTCCCATTGCAGGCGTGTCTGGCGGTACAGCCAGACCAGTAGATAAATGCCGATGCCGATGCTCTGTGTGGACTGCAACCACAGCAGGGCGCGATACATTCGCGTGAGCGTTAAAGAGCGACAAAGATTTGCGTACAGCCTTTGAAAAAGAGGCAGAGATATTAGTGAGATCGACGTATACACGCCTCGAGAACGCACCCGAAGCATGCGCCGACCACAACGAATGTGTAGAAACTAGCCAAGACAAAGAAAAACAGCTCGTTGTTCATAAAGAGCGGGTTGGCTGTAGAGCATGATCAACGATTGTCGACAGCGGCTGGCGCAGCTCGCATACCAGGATTTGCGATCTGCTTCCACCCAAAGCCTGCTATGGGGCTAAAGGCACAAATCAAGATGCCGAACATGATCTGGATAATACGCGTGAGTGGCACTGGGACTTCATATAGAGAAAACCATGCACGTACACAGACACCGAAGCGCAGCGGGAAGTACCACAAGAACGTCCGCGAAGAGACGCGCTGCGGGGCGAACTCCATCTGCTTTTCGTCTGCGTGCATTTTCGTCGATTTTGACGTCTCAGCCAGCGAGTTTGGAAACGAAAGTGATAATGCAAGCCTGGAGGCTGCGTCTATGGTCCTGAGATCCTCGTCGCCGGGACGTGCGAAGCGGCTTCGCCAAAAATCGCGAACGGGGACAAGGCAAAGAAGGAAAGATACCAGTTTCCACCGACTTATAGCTCACGACGACTAGCCCTTGAGAGATCACGACCGAGTCGGGCCCACGTTCGCTCACGAGCGGGTCGTTGTTCGTTGCCGCCCTTGCCCCGATGTACATGATCACTGGAGCCTGCCTCTGGAGCGACCGTGCTCGACGTCGTGCTTGCTGTCGTGCTTCGTCGCTGGCGGCCTGTATGTCGAGTGGCTACTCTTCGGTCGCGTTATCAACGCGATGCGAGCAACCTACCAGATTATATCAGCAACTGACTAGACAGGCGAGGAAGAGAAGACCTAGCCCCGCAAAAGGTCAGTCATCTCAAGCTGGCTCAAGAGATAGAAGCTCACCAATGTACATACGCCACCTATGGGCTGGCTATTTGAGGGCTGTCTACCGTCAGCGAACATATAGACCTGGATCAACGCGGGCCACTTTCGCGGCCTCCGAATAGCTCGTAGTCTCATTCGAAGCTGTCGATGCAAGCGAATCCTCCAAGCACTCCGACGACCTGTGCATCAGTAAACCAAACAGCAAACGAGCAAGGACCTTCCCGAGCGCTTATCGCAAGATTCTTCCTCACTTGCAGACGTCTTGCTAGATTGCTAGATTGCATATCGTACATTGAATAAGTAGGTGATCAACCACCACCTCGCGACCGACACTATATATGTCGACACGTACTGATAGGACGACTAAACGCAGGTAGACAGACTAAACGCAGGTAGACCGACGACGCGCAGGTAGACCTAGTACACAGGCAAGCCTGCTGTCACTGTCTCCGCCACTCGCCAAGCGCCGTTATTATGATAAGAGGACACCGACCGCCCCGGTCCCGAACGCGTGAAAAGCGCAGGAGCCGGACGCTTAGTCCCATTTGTCGACCTTCATCGTCCCGTTCTCCTGCAAGTTAATGTGCATCTTGAACGCGTTCTGTAATCGGACGCCTATTAGCACCCAGGCCAACGTCGTCGACAATAGACAACCCACCTTAAGCATGTGCGGCTCGTGCCCCATGCCCTTCTTCAGGCAGTCGTGCAGTGCGCGCTCGTAGTACTGCATGACACGAGTGAGCGACTGGATGACCAAAGCTCCCAACAAGCCAACTCACATCCATCAACATCTCCTTGTAATCCGGGTGCGCGCACTTCTGGATGATCAGCGGCGCACGCTCGCGCGGAGCGAGACCGCGGAGGTCGGCAAGACCTTGCTCCGTGACGACGACGTCGAGGTCGTGCTCGGTCTGGTCGATATGCGAGGCAAAGGGCACGATGCAGGAGATACCCGTGGGGTCGGTCTTCGATGGGCGACTGTTGAGAGAAGGGGCGCAATCATTATTTGACCGACCACCGGCAAAAGGCCATCCACTCACCTCGACGGCGTGTGCATAATCGACAACTTCGCATTTCGCAAGAAGTCCGCGGACCCGCCGAGGCCGTTCAACATGCGCGAGCCGAGCGCGCAGGTCGAGTTCGCGTGCGCGTAGATATCGACCTCGAGCGGGGTGTTCATGGCAATGACGCCGAGGCGGCGGATGACCTCGGGCGAGTTGGCAACCTGCTGCGATCGGAGGAGGAGCTTGTCCTTGTAGTCGGCCCAATCTGTGTAAGGGGCCAGGAGAGTGAGGGTCATTTCCGCGCCCACATTGATTTACGCACGTGAGTAGAAGTGCTCAAAGCTACAAGAGGGACGTGTTAGCTTTCCTGCCATCGTATGAGGTAGACAGAAGTACGCACCCCTCGGGCGTGAACCGGATACTCGTGCTCGTCGCAAAGTCGAGCTTGCCCGAGTCGAAGAAGCGCAGGAAGGTGTCTTTGAGGGGTCACGTCAGTTCGCTCATCCTTGCTCTGCAATCACAGTCTCCGCCGCGCGGGAAGTGACTCCGCGTCCTCCAATCCTCCATCACTTGACCCTCAAGGCAACTCCACTCAAGGCAACTCCAAAAGTGATCCCCACTCCCATCCCCAGGAATTCAAGCCCAGCACCCACCTTGCAACACCTCCGTCCACACCTGCACCTTCTCAAACGGCCCATCCGCCAGCCCACCAATGATCGAGTTCGCCACGTTCCCGATCCCCGACTGCAACGGCAGCAGCGAGCGCGGCATGCGCCCCGCGTCCACCTCTGCGGACAAGAACTCGATCAAGTGCCCGGCGATCGCTTTCGAGTCGGCGGTCTAGGAGGGAAGTAAGCAGTTTGATGCAGATGGGTCAGTCGATGTAACGATAGAGCGGCGACGAGGGTTGGTGGAACGGCAAAGAAGAGTATTCGTTGGAAAGCAACGCGTACCTCTGGCGCATTCTTTCCTGTGTTGTCCGGGTGCTGGGACTCGATGACGGCAACGACGCGGTCGGGGTCGATGGGGATCGCGGTCGTGCCAATACGGTCCGACGGGTGGGTGATCAGCTGTGGAACGGCGCATCAGTAAGCGAACAAGCAGAAAGCGTGTCAATATCTGGTCAAGCGCGGACACATGACCGGGCGCTTATTATGGTCGCGTGGGAGTTGGAAGCACGACGCGTCGCGTCTATGGGGTCACGTCGAGATGACTTCAGCGCCCGTGGGGGAAAGACTCCAAAACATGCAGGGATGACTTCAAGGAAGTGGTAGCCATGATGACAAGGATACGCACGTAAGGCTGGCGGAATGGCGGGAGCGCCGACTGCGTAATGTCGTGCAGGCCCGTGAGGTCAGGTATGCTGGTGTTGAGCTCGATGATGATCTTCTCCGCGCTCTGCAGGATCTCGGGCGTGGCGCCCACGGACGCGCCGGGGACGATCCAACCCTCCTCAGTGATGGCGGTGGCCTCGACGATCGCCCAGTCAAGGGGTCGACGCGGGTCGCCGTGCTTCTTCTGCAGGCTGTAGTATCCGTATGTGAGGTCCTGCGGGAACACTAAGGCTCTGTGTGAGAGGGGCGCGTGTATTCGAGACTGTGGGGAACGCACTTGAGAGATGCTTGTCGGCAAAGTTGATCCTGCCGGCGTTGATACCCTTTGCGATCTCCTTGCCGACTTGGTGGGGGTAGCGGCGGGCGATCCTGCGACACGGTCAGCATGAGCGTGCATGGGAGTTGACTGCCGCACATGTCCATGCGTGCCCAGCGGTCCTCAACCTCCGGGCCGACAGACGCGCCGACGAAGAGGTTGAACTTCTTCTTCGTCGCGGGATCTGCTTGCAGGTTGTTTGCCTCTACGTGGTTCGCAATGGCCTGGAGAGCGTCAGCGCGGAGTTCAAGCCGAGGGGAGCGTCACACACCGTGGGGGTAGCCTTGGGGTATCCCACTCCGGTGAATCCCGACCAGCCGATCTGTGGATGCTCTGCTCAGCGCGCGCGCTTCCCTCCCTCGGTTGTTTGCACATACGTAGTCATCGTTCTGGGGTGTTTATATATCAGTACTCGCTCGTCGTCTGCATCTCACTGAACGCACCTTGAACTGCGGGGCAAGGTCCTCCGCGGTGGTGATCTTCTTGAGGTACTGTGGCCTGCGAACGCGCTCCTTGAGGGCGGCGGAGGCGACGCTCTGGGCGACGTTGCGCAGGAACGGCGTGGCGCGCATCGCGGGGGTGGAGGAGTCAGGAGGTGGTGGTGGTAGGACGCAAGCGGGATAAAAGGCCTCCAGGAGGGGCGCGGCTGCATAAAGATGAGCCCAGCTCGCGTTCGGCAGCACGTGACGCGCCGAGCTCGCGTGCCCGACCTCCATCGGGTCCGCCAAGTCCACCCGCGCCCAGGCCTCAGAGTCCCGACTCTCAATTGCAACTGCAACCCTATCGGTGACGGCCACGGTGCACGACGATGAGCAGGTGTTCTGAAATCATCTGAACGGTGGACGAGGAACGAAATTGACCGCAGAGCAGCGTTCGGCACGGACGGACATTGTTGTACCAGCGGAGCTCCGTCTCCTCCCCACGCATACGAAACTGCGCTGTTCCATCTGCCACAGCCTGATTGTTCGCGACGAGGTGGTCGCCATCCGCGGAGCGACAGCGAGAACTCATTTACAAGACCCCGCAATCTCGTGGCGCTGCCCCGTGCGGGGCCCCACAGGTCGCGCCCATCATCGAGGACTGTAGCCGCAAGCATAACGACTCGTGAATATATTAGGGTGTTTCACGTTCAGTCCCAAGCCGTTTTCAGAGCGTTTTTCGAGGCGTTTTCCGTGTCCGTTTTCGATACCGTTTTTCGACAGCGTGACAGCTGACAAATCAAGTGAGCACGAAAAAGGCACGAAAAACTCCCGAAAAATGGTCAAAAACGACTCTCGACCGCTTTCCGGGCGTTTTTTTGGCCGTTTTTCGCCCGTTTTTCGTGCCCCGCAGCTTTGTCAGCACTGTGACGCCCTGTGACATGCCTCAAAACGCCCTCGAAAAAGGCCTCGAAAAACGGCCCGAAAAGCGACTCAAAAAACGTCCAGGACTCCATCGTGAAACACCCTATTATATTGTCTGCAGCACAAGAGAAATGGTACACGTCAGGTAGATCTTCACAAAAATGGACCGGCGAAGTAAAAAGAGATCAAGATAAGCACTGGGTACGGTTTGTGCAAGTGAGTCCGTCTGCGATAATCTGGATTGATTGAAAAACCTGAACGCTCGGATGGCAACACGCCACAAAACTCTGTCACCTGCACTCCTCAAAAAGCAGCGAAAGTTGGCGAGAGAGGAGAGAGCAACGCCGACCGACGGCGAGGGGGGAGCTGGGAGCGACGAGACGCCGTCGCGATAATGATCGGCGAGCACCTGCCGCCGGCGCCAAACCCAGCGTCCGTGGAGGCCCGACGTTTGGCGGGGAATCCGGGAGTGGCGCGCCTCGTCAAGTAAGCCATGTCCTTCGGTTTGTTTGTGGCAAAGGCCGCGGCGGTGTCGTCGGCCACGGGCACAACGTCGAGCTCTCGCGCTCGACGCGTGTTCTCGAGAGGGGTTTCCTCGAGATAGCCGAGCTCCTGCTCGAGGTGGCTGACGTCGTGCTCGATGTGGCACGCCTGGCCGCCTACAACGTCCAAAATCATTAGTGGCGCAGGAGGCTAAGCAGATCAACGTAGACTCACCTGGACCAAATTTCTCGGCGTCGATCTCGAGGCTGCTGAAGAGCAGGCTCCCGTGGAAAACCTCGGTGTGGTCCTCGAAGACGGCGAAGTTGAGGTCGGTGAAGAGGGGGCCGATAGGATTGGTCTCGGTGAACGGGACAATTGTGGCCAACGAGTCGCCGCAGGAGAGGAAGTCTCTGCGGGTGCGAGCGACGCCGAGATCGTTCATGTCGAAGGTGGATGACATGGTGCGAACGATATGTCGTGAAACTAGAAGATCAAAAGATCTTGGCGTCGGGAGACGCGGCGGTCAAGGAAGAGTGAGATCGGGGATCCGGATGGGCGAGAGGCGCAGTCGATGGCAGCTCAGCCGACGATGACAGAATTTGAGGTGACTCGTCTGCTGATGAGAGGGGGGAAGAAGTGATTTCTGAGGAACAGTGAGAGCGGAAGGCCTTTTATACCTATCGGACCACAGCTTCCCACGAGCTATAAAGTAAGCAATACAATTCACCTATGTGGGCGTCTTCTATAGTCTATGTGGGCGCTTCCGAGTCAACAACAATAGCAGTGTCCGCCCGGGGCCGTCCGTGGCATGGGGGACCCCGCTTCTGTAGCCACTCTAGCTACACGACCTTCGGACGGCAGTCCGAGAACAACATCTGCTCATGGCACAGCTCGATCCATGTCGTTCACGACGCGGCTGCAGCAGTTGGGGGCAAGGAACAGACATGGCAGTTGAGAGACGCGTGACGGTGGGTGCGGAAGCTGCCGGAAGGTTAATCGACGCGTCACCGGCCATCAGCGCTTCAGCGACTAAGTACTTCCCCTTTAGGTAGTCCTTGTTGTTGGCATAGCAGCAGGCAACCCGGCAGTCATGCGTATCTCGAGAAGCACAATTGAATGTCCGACGTTCGCTATCGCATTGAGAGTAATTTGAGGATACAGAGTAGTACATACACAACAGTAGTTGATGCATTTCGGAGGGTCAGGAAGGCCGAGGAGAGCAGGTACTTACAACGGAAGTAGGTAGGATTTGTGGCGAGATAGAATGTAGGTAGGTCAGAATGAAAGTAAGAATAAACATGAATGGGTCAACGTCCCGTCAGGCCAGAACTGTGATGGGCGCGCCGCAGATGTGTGCAGTCCATGGCAAAAAAACACTATGAAAATAGAACTCTTCCTACGTCTCCGCCCGGCCCACGGTGCTCGTCGAACGAGCGCGAGCGTTGTTGCATGTTCGTCGTAATCGCGTGGCGAGCAGGGAAATCCTGCGTGCGAAATGAACGTTGAAAAACGACGCGGATCGATTGGTGGGGAGAGTGGAATCTTCATGAAGATGATGGTGATGATGATTGAAGATGGCGAGTGGGAATCTTGCCGGTGGATGATGGGACCAGGCGCGCCGAAAGAGAAAGAGCCTTGGTGCTCGGCGGCGCGCCACAAAAAAAAAGGACCGCGCGCACGCCATGAAAAGCGACGGAGAGGGCACCGCACAACCGCCCCGGCTAGGCCCTCCAAATCCGCTCAAGACGGGCGCTGCTCAACACTCGGGCAAGTCGACTATGTGGAGGCGGGGCGTCTCCGGGGGAGGGGCCGAAACGGATCTGTGGGCCTTCAAAGGCGCAGGTCGGCTGCTCGTCTTCGTCGACCTGAGCGATTTCGAGCGACGCCGCTCCATGCGACCGCTACCGCGACCGTCCATGACTATTGTCACATCTTCAGCCGGAACGACACGGCTGCACGTCGAGGTACTCACTGTCGATCAGAAGCGATCCGTCACATCCATACAGCAGACCGCCCTTGACGGAAAGCTCCATACTCTTGTCGTTGCCGAAGAGGAGACTCTTCTCCGGACGAGGGACGGAGGACTCGGTAAGACGGGACCTGGGTTTGGCGGGTGGGGCACGGGAGTTCGCGTGCGGGCTGGTCTTGGGACGGGGGCGATCGTCGAGGCGCAGGTCTTTGACCTGTCGGTAGAGGGCCGCAGCGGGGTCTTCCCGGCGGCTGGGGGTAGCCTTGGTGGCCTCCGAGTGGCGACGGGCGTGTGTGGGCTTGGAAGAGTCGAAGCGGGCGGGGCGGGAGTACATGTTGAAGGGATGAGGAAGTCGACGGGAAGGCGGGAGTAGGAACAAGCTCAAACAATATTTATCAAAGGAAGACTTGGGATGAGGGGCGTTGCTAAGGGCTTACGACCAGACACAAGAGTACTTATAGCTCTCGAACAGAGTGGGTGGGGGAGTCAGATCAAGGGCCAAGGCGGCATGTGCGACGCAATTGAGGCGGCACGAGTTGCGGGCCCGAATCTCTACAGCAGAAGCACCTCTACAAGCCCCCTGCGAAGGCCGTTGCACAGCAGAAGGCTGCAGAAGCAGGTGGAAAGTAGGCTGGTTGCAACGAGGCGCGCTGAGCAGATTGCGCGTCAGAGCTTGATGAGGGCTTGTTTTCCCACTGGATGTGCCGCTGATTGGTTGGCCGTGAGTCTGAGGATCTGAGGAGAGATGGGTGGGTGGCTGAGGGCGGAGGGCTTGCAATCTGGTCTGGCGAGGGTCGCGGCGTGAGAGTTGAACTTGGGCCAGCCGATTCGCGGCTCGTTAGGGTGATCAACCACGTGCGCGGGCCGCGCTGCCGGACGCACACTTTCTTTCCTCTTCCCGCCGTCGTGTCGCGCGCGCCATGGCATCCCCGACGCGGACGACGCAGGCCATTCTCCGGCGCATCACGGACAGCAAATATGCGAACCTCTACACGCGCGAGGGCGTCCGCGTCATGCGCACCGTCGTCGACCGCCACCGGCTCGAGATGGCGCGGAACGGCTTGACTACGCAGCAGCTCTTCGAGCTCGCGCAGACCGTGCGCCCGTCCAGTGCCTTCAAGCCCAATCCCGTGGCTGGCGAGGGGCCGCACCCGCCGAACCCAGCGCACCCGATCAGGTCCATGTCGTGCGTAGCTGTGCTCGTGCATGGTTTACACTTTGCTGACACTTGAGCAGACAAGCGAAGCGCATCCTCGATATCCTGAGCGGCCAGCGCATGATTGCCGTCAGCAAGTTCAAGCGGGAAGTAGAGGCGACCGAGGCCCCCGCACCTCCCAAGGGACAGCAGACTCCCGCGCCCTCCACCCTTTCCTCCGAGCCCGCGGCCCCGGAGATGACCACCATATACGCGTGGCGCTGGCTACGCCACCAGCCACATGACGCGCCGCCAGAACCTGTACCGCAGACTAAGCCTTACGGATGGCAGCTGGGCGTCGGGGACGACCGCTCGCACCTGAACCGTCGCAGGCAGCGCGCTCGCGGGCCGAAGGTTCGGGTGGCGGTGACGAAGTGGAAGAAGGAGATCAAGCCGCAGTGGCTGCAGGAGATGCGTGCGGCGACTGAGGCGCGTACACAGGCGCAGCCTCAGGCAGCGACGGCGTAGATGTCTGCTACACCCACATATGTTGCATGGATATTGACCTCGTCCCCACTCGAGTGCGAACCACTTGCCAGGTTATGCGTCCCGTGCTCCTCATGCGTTCTTTGCTACTAATCAGTAGTGCTCCTCGAGAAGGTAATACTTATAAACGCTACGGAGACACTTTGCGCAGAACATTTTCGACTGGTGCGGAGTTACCGGCCCGGTGATGCCGGTGGACGGAAGTCTTGTGTGACTCACGATCTTTTTACCGCGCATGCCAATGAGTCTACAAGTCTACTTCCTTCGGCACCCTCTGGCCACCCTTCAGCTAACTTATACCTGCTCGCCATTTAGGATTCCAAATTCAGAATATTCACCAGGCCCCTGCCCTACTCCGCCAACGGCGCCAGCTTCACACTCAAGGCGCTATCCTCCCCGAATGTGCCCGCCCACGCTTTAATCCCACCCTCCAGATAATATACCCCCTCAGTCGACAGGCCCCTCTTCTCTAGCGCATCGGCGTACCAGCCAGCTGCGCGGTACGCGCGCCCGCCAGGCAGGCACGACTGGCAGTGGAAGACCACTTTGCGGACGTTCTTCAGGAGCTCGACGATGGTGTCGACGGTTTCGTAGAAGGAGTGGGCGGGGAGGTTTATGGCGCCTTTGATGGCGACGCCCTGGGGGAGGGGTGTTAGTGGGGGGGGGGAGGTGTTCGAGGAGCGTTAGGAGGGGAGGGGATGTGTCAGGATGGCAGGATTGTTAGAAAGGACTCGGAGGGCGGTATGTGAAAGAAATAAAAGTGACATAGACAGGCAAGTGCCGGGATTTTGGAAGTTGATAAGGGAACAGCGAGGTAAGTTCAGCAAGCAGGAGACACACCTCGAAGTCAGTCCTGCGAACATCTACAACAAGCACGTCGTGCCCGACTTTGACGGCGGGGTCGCGTAGTAGGGCGGCGAGATCCTCAGGCGTTATGCCGTTGAGCTCGGTGTGCTTGGGGTCGGGGAAGGCGGAGTACCAGGGCATGGTTGTGGTCAGTGCTGGCGCTAGTAGATGGCTATTGTGGTGGTGGTGGCTATGGTGGTGGTGGTGGTGGTAGATGGACAAGGGGGCTGATGTGACTTGCGTGATCATGGCGCCAGCGCAGCAATTCGGATTGCGAAGAGACGTGCCACGGTCTTGTGACGATCTGACAAACACAGAGCGTCGAGAAACTTGACTGAGTGCACTTGAAGTTGTGCTCTGGCGTCAAGAACATGTCCCGGACCGGGATAGGATAGCAAATCCCTACCTGGTACAGATTGAGTGACGATCTTCGGGGAACCGGCAACGCGATGGAAAGTGGCGTGCGTGATGATATGCATGCACTCTATGGAAACAACAGTAGAGCCCGTCAGGCTGTAGGCTGGGCGCCTGTGTCTGCCGTAGAAGACATCGCGAACAGGGATGCGTCAACAGCCCGCTGCTCTGCCTGCTCTTCCGCAGAGGGCTTCGGGGGAACGACGACCATGTTCCCTAACCGCGGCGGCGACTTCTTGTTGATGAACTCCATGCGGCAGGGCAGCTTCGCAGCCGCTTGACGGAGGACTGCAGAGGTCGGGTAAGTGGAAAGTTGAGTAAGACGACGGATCACGCACTTTCGCGGGCCAAGTCTTCGCGGATTGGCACACCACCTATCTCGAAGATGACGCGGCCGACGGGGACACTAAAAAGTGTAAGCAAGAGTGGACCGCGTGCTAAGCTATGCGCGCGCACCGTGTTGCCCAGTACTCGAATGTACCCTTGCCCTTCCCCATACGCGTCTCATTACCCTGCAGTATTGTGTTCAGTCTCTACTACCCCTCCCTCTGCATAGCCCACGCACCTTCACACAGACAGGGATATCCGGGAACACGCGCATCCACATCTGCGAGCCCTTGAGGATCTTCAGTTTGCGCCTCACAACTTCCTCCGCGGTTCCCAGCTGCTTCGCCGTCAGCCGCGCACCGCAGCCAATGATGCGGATGCCCCATTCGCCGAACGCCAGCGTCGTGCCGCGCGTCGAGCCGCCTGTCGGGACCGGGATGCGGCCCTTGTGCTTGCGGTCCCATTTAACCTGCTTCGGGTGCAGATTATGGCGCCCGCGCGTGAATGTCGTCGGCGCCGACGGGGTGGGGGTGCGCAGGGCAGGACGCAGCGCCGAACGCAACAAGCCGAGCATTGTCCGAGAAGAGTGAAGTGAGCGCAAGAGGGTAAAGCGCGAAACAAAGAAAACAATAGGATTACGTAACACGTCCTGCTGGGCGGCGCGCGCATCTTGCTCCCGACCACCATAAACGCGTGCTCGCCGTCGTCCGCGATGAGCAAGCGCCCACTTGACACGAACGGGGATGCTAAGAGTAACAAAAAGTTGAAAAGGTGCGACGCTAGTTGTTGCTGGTACTTAAAGTGCTCACGTCAATGCGTTTGCTCCTCCTACAGCGACGTGAGTACCGCCGTCTAAGGTGATTCTGCCCGAACATATCTCTGACTTTGTTTCTATAACCGTTTTCTACCCATAGAATGTGCCTTCGAATGGATCCAAGGCGGCAGTGCGTGCGATCCACATCCTCAACATGTGCATTCTGCTCACGTCGCACAGTTGTCCCCCGCAGAGCTCATCGCGCAGAAGCGCGCAGAGGTTGCTGCCAAGCTGGCCAGCATGAAGAACCTCGCCGCGGGGGGCGCGAAATCTGGCGGACTCGCTGCACCGCAGCCGATCCGTGTCACGGCGCCGCTGCCTGCAAAGCCGATGGCGACACCCAGCCCTGCGACCCCAGGGACGCCTGGCGCGTCTGATGATCTGGCACGCCGCATTGCGGAGGCGAAGCGGCTGGTCGCGAACGCGCAGACCAAGCTCGCCGTGAAAGATAACCCATACATGGTGTGTGCGCACCCCTCACAGTCGAGCTGTACTGATTTCCCTCGCAGTCTGTCGCCCAGGCTAACAAGAAACGCGCGCCCCCGGCACCGGAACCCACGCCCGTTCAGCAAGGTGCCGGCTTGAAGATGGCTGCTCATCCGCTGCTGCTGGACCAGACTCCTGCCGTGCCGCAGTCCAAGAAGGACCGCTACAAGCCGATGCAGCCCAAGTTCGCGTCTATCAAGGTGCGTTCACCTGTCGGCCACGCTATACAACCTTTTCACTCATAATACGCAGGCTAATGCGCGGAACATCGCGACGCCGACACCACCACCTACCGCCGCCACACCCGCCCCTGTCACCGCCGTCGCGAACCCCTACGCAGCAGCATCTGCAAACGCTTCAAGCGCTATCGCCAAGAGCGACTTCACTGGCGCGCCACGGCAGCGCTCCGGTCGGCAGTTCCGCTTCAACCCCAAGGGCAAATATGTCGCCCAGGGCGATCAACTACGTCAGGAGATCAAGCTTGAAGAGCTCAAGCAGAAGATCGCCGACAGCGCGCGCAAGGCCGGTCTGGATGGCGACGCTGTCATGGGCATCGGCTCCAACGTGCGCCGCCCGCCGCCCCCGGACGCGGAATGGTGGGACGCAGCGCTGCTACCGAACAAGAAATACGATGACTTGGAAGAGGGCTTCGCGCACCTGCATATCCGCAATCCTGACTCGCCGATCACTATCTATGTGCAGCACCCCATTGCCATCCCGGCCCCGGGCGACAAGGAGAAGATTGCGCTGAAGCCGTTGATGCTGACGACGAAGGAGCAGAAGAAGATGCGCCGGCTTCGTCGTAAGGCCGAACAGCAGGACAAGCGCGACCGTATCAAGATGGGCTTGCTACCACCGGATCCGCCGAAGGGTGAGTATGCTGGCGCCCGTCTCGAATAACGGCTAACATGCCCTCAGTTCGACTCGCAAACTTGATGAAGGTGCTCACGTCGGACGCCGTGCAAGACCCGACCAAGGTCGAGGCCAAGGTCCGACGCGAGGTCGCCAACCGAAAGCTCGGACACGAGAAGATGAACGCCGAGCGCAAGCTCACCGACGACCAGCGGCGCGAGAAGATCACCGCAAAACAGGCCGAGGAGGACCGCAAGGGCGTCTGGGGCGCCGTCTACAAAGTGCTCCTGCTGCGCGACAAGGCGCACCAGTTCAAGGTCCGCAAGAACGCGCAGCAGAATGGCCTGACCGGGATCACCATCTTCCACCCGGCGTTCAGCCTGGTGTACGTGGAGGGCGCGGCGAAGTTCATGCGCAAGTATCGGCGGTTGATGACGGAAAGGATAGCGTGGACGCAGGCGGCGGCGCCAAGGGGCGCGGAGGAAGTCGAGCTGGAGGGAGAGGAGGAAGGAGGTACCCCGGCGGCGGTGGCGAAGCCAGAAGGAGAAGCCGACGGCGAGGAGGGCGCCGTCAACTTGGAGAACAATGCGTGCTACTTGGTTTGGGAGGGCCCGATTCGCGACCGCGCCTTTAGCGACTTCAAGGGGAAGGCTGCTCCGACGGATGGGTTGGCGAAGGATGTGCTGGGAGAGAAGCTGAAAGGCTACTGGGATATGGCGAAGAATTTCAAGCCGGAGGAGGAGGAGCTGTTCTAGTCATCAGTGTGTATGCTAGCGCTCGTTTGTGTCCCCAACCTTGCTACACTAATGCTTTATTGTGTAGAGAGTGGTGACCATATACACCTGCTATACGGGAGCAGCTCCTCATCGATAATTGTGCGAACGACGAAGTCCGTATTTGTGGCGTCTTTCCTACTCCTGCTCTCTGCGGTCATGATCTTCGCGTCCTTCGTGAAGCTGTCTTGCTTGTTCTCTGTCGTGGTTGCTTCCACTCGGGCAGCGCTCATTTGAATGTTTCTGTCATGATATTGCAATCCGTGACTCGACGACTATGGAACATATCCTAGTCCCAACCATGAACGACGGTAATCGACGTGCAGCAGGTATAGTGTAACAACAGGGGAAAGAGTGAGGATAAAGTATGGTGCGTGGTCGTGCTGAGAGCACAAAGGGAACGGTGTCGCAGCTGATAAAAAATACTAATACAAAGTAGGTGAAGGTCGAAGGGGAGGAGAACCATGCAAATGCTGTCTATCAGGCGTCTACTCCCGCTTCTGCGCGAGGATCATCGCTATATGATGGCACGAGTTGGGCGTCGTGCTGTACTCCTGCTCGATGCCGGCGATGTCTGCGTCGAACTCCTCCGACGTGTAGACGAGACCCAGCCCGCCCAGCTTCAACACCGGCGTCTTGAGCCCCCGGAGCATGCCGATGAAGCCCGCGCGCGCGTCCGCCGCCTCGGGCGTCCCGAGCGACATGTCGCAGCCATAGTCCCGCTCGACGACGTGGATGTCCGTGAAACCCGTCTCCGTCAACAGGTCCGGCAGCTGCTGCACGCAGTCGAAGAACAGGTTCTTCCGCGCGGTGAGCCGCTCGTACATGGTGAGGAACTTGCGCGAGTACGGGCCGACGACGTTCCATGTCCCGCCCGTCTCGATGAGCTGCACCCAGCCTCCTGGCTTCAGAACGCGGTGGATCTCGGAGAGCGCGACCTCCCATTGCGGGCGCTGGAGCGCGGCAGTGAGGAGCGACTGGTGCACGAAGGTATACCGCCCGGTCCACGCGGCGGGGAGTTCGGTGACGGAGGCGAGGCAGAAGCTGACGTTGGGTGGAGGATGACGCGGGAAGAGGCGACCCTCGATGTCGAACCCGTCGATCTGCACCTCCGGTCCGAGGACTTTCGCGGCCTCCGTAATCCAAGCACCTACAGGCGGGTCAGCGTTGTTTTACGAGAATATGTGGCTGACAACATACCAGAACCGGCGCCGCTCTCCAATACGCGGTCCCCAGGTGAAATCTTCACGCAGGGGTAGATGAACTTGTTGCCGAATGAACGGCGGATGACGAGGTGCTGGAGGTCGAGCCTACGCGCACTGGTCAGAAACTGAAGAGCGAGAAGAACAGCGAACAACGCACCTCCGCTTCTCCTCCTCATCGGCAGGGAGAACGTAGTTGGAGCCCTTCCACTGCTGGTACGTCCTCTCCTCGTGCTTGATTTCGAAGTCGTCCGTAGACTCTGCGAACTTCTCGTTCTTCTCGCTGCCCGCGATGGTGCGGTCGGAAAGGTCGTTCTCGTCGATCTTCATGGTGAAGCAGCTGATGGCTGAGAGCGCCGAGATAATGCTGTCTGTGGTCCACGTCTTCATCGCGATTATAAGTGGCGGAGGAAGGGGCGCGGAGGCAAAGTCGACGTCTGAGAAGACAAGGTGGGTTGTCGAGGGGGAGCGGTGACAACTTTTGGCGCCTTTCCTCCGCCCTTAAATCACCTTCTGATATTAACTCGTGCTTTGTGTCGCCAACGGGTCCGGGCGGTAGCCTGTTTCGGCGGGTCCTTATTGTCTGTGGACCTAACGCCGAGCATCCTTATTGTTATGCAGCGGGGTGGGTGTGACGGTGACCGGGCGCACGCGATTACCGCAGTATGGAAAGTCGCCTACTTTCTTTTGTCTTTTCGCCACGCGCGTGATGGCGGCGCCGTCTTCTGGAGTCCGGCCCTTGTGGAAAGCCAGTTATCAGCCCCGTGCAACACCGCTGCCCCTCATGCGCCCAATGATGCTCGTCCTTGCTTTCTTTTGTCGCCCCGCATCGGGTTTTACCTTTTGTCGAGCAGGTTATGTCTCAGAATCGGATATGAGACCGCATCCATCGACAAGGCGTTGCTATTGTCGTTGCCTGGTGCAATGAGTCCCCTTGAACGGATGCCTGTATGTCCGCCGATAACGACGATCCGCCGGCACCGATGGTTGTCTCCTGGTTGTTTCTGTGCGCTGGGTCTCGGACGATATCAGTGGGGATCGAGCGTCACAGTCGGCTGCCCTACTCAACGACCGCGGCAGCGCACCGGAGAAGACGGGCTCTTATTGTCTTTCGGTCTATCCCAAGAAGCTACTTGATCCGAACACAAAGTTCACTGAAGGAACTTTGCATCCTCGTGTATGAGTGTGCACATTGCATCCATTGTTTCCCATCCTCGTTTGGATGAAGTACGAGTAGATCGATGACTCTTAGAGCATGAGGACCGCCCTCTGACCGCCCTGTCCATTCGACATAACCAGGCAGTACGGGACGACCCTGAGAAAGCCTCAGAGAGCGTGGGAGGCGACGACGGCGCTTCTGATTCCTAGTCACGTGCGCAGTTGATGTTGGACACTCAAAATCCGAGGCTATCCGTAGAGTACCCACGTCTCACTCTGTCGCATTCTGCAGCGGGTACTGATATCCATCGGATCATACAGCCAAAGCAGAAACATAGCAAAAGAGAACAAACAGCTGCACGGAAATGAACAGCTCAAACGAGCACCACAGTATGCACCGACTACATCACAAAGGATTACTTCGAGCCTTCCCTAGCCGACCGTGCCTCAGATCGGTCCCGCGGTTTGGACGAGCCGGAGCCTTCCTTGCCGCCGCCCTCTTTCGACCGGCTACCCCCAGCCTTGGTTTGCCGGAAGCACAGGAACTCAATCCCCGTTGCTCTTCGCGTATCCGCCAGCGTCTTCTTCACCCCGTCCAAATTACTCTGCAAATTCTCGTCCCCGGGCCGCCGAGCGTACGCCTGCGAGATCTTCGTATAGAGGTCGGACAGCGTGCGCGCCGCAGGCGGGGTGATGTATCGACCGAGGGTCTGGTGCATGAACTCGATTTCGAGCGTCGCCTGGAAGAAGATTCATGAATACTTTCGCAATCAGAAACATGCACGCACCCGCAGCATCCCACCCATACCGAAACGCTTGACCTGGCGGAAGCAACGTAGCGCTTCCTCCGCCAGCTCCTCGATGAGGAAACTGAATGTGCGCTCGAGGAGGGCTGGCGCGACCTTTGTGACCTGCGCATGCACGCCGACGAGATAGAGTAGCGTTTCGTACATATATGGTCGAATTTCTGACATTTCATGCATGGTTAGCCGGACGCATATCCGTTCGAATGTTAATCAACATACCAGTCGGCTGCGGCGTCTCATACCAATCCATGTCGTTGGAAAGAATGCCGCTGCGCAGTATGCGCATGACCGCGCCGCCTTTCGGCTTGACAAACGACTCAAAGAGCGTCTTGTCCAGCTCTTGCACGACGGTCATCAAGGTCTTCCGCTCCTCTTGAATGGAAACGCCAAATGCATTCTCCAACTGCGTGATCATGCTCGGTATGACCGCCGTCGTAAGGTAGTTGAAGTTCGAGATGACCAGCAGCAAGCGTGTGTCCTAAGCCAGGTATTGATCAGCCACGCCGTTCAATATGGAGCATGCGAAGGGGCGCACCGTATCACGCAAGTCCAACAACTCCAGTGGATTACGACCACCTGGCACGGAAAGTTCGCCCGCTGCACCCGGCGCTGCGGTCAACGCAGGACTTTCATCGGACGCCAGGTGCACCAGGCCATCCAGGAAGGCGTACAGTGCGTCCAAGAACGCCTTGGTGATCTTGCTCACGAAAGCTTGCGGGATCGCTTGCTGCTTCACCGGCTTCGAGATGGACGTCGCTACCAGGTCGACACCGCCCGCGAGCTTGTACGCTGCCGTCGTCACATGCCGCTGCAGCTCCTCCATGAGAGTGACGTAGTGTGTATGGGAAGGTGCGTCGGGCGCGGCGACCCAGGATTCAAGGTGGTAGAAGATGTTGGCATCTGATGAGGGAAACCGCTGAGTACGCTGCTCCCACCGTCCAATGCTCAAGCTCACCTCTCAACCACGCCGCGATCAGCACATCCTCAAACGTCCACTTCGCGCTCTCCATCAGCCCACGCAGACTAGTCCCCGCATCCGAGGATATCTCCATAGCGTTCAGCTCATTGACTGTCTCCTGCACCTCCCCCATAATGCGCAAGAGATAGTGCGAAGTTGACAAACAGTGAGAATTCGTAGGGAGGAGAGAATCTGAGGCTGTATGTTAGCAACTTATACATTCGGCCTTCACAGACAGGCGCACCCGATTTCTCCTCCCGCGGCGAGCGCACCGCCATGTCGCTCAGTCGGAAGAACTGGGAGACGAGAGCAATGTACTGCTTGACCATATCCAAGGCCATGGTGCGACACTGTGAGGCGCTTCGTCGAGTGGAGGAAGGCTGCAGGGGGTTTTATCAGCGACAGCGAGGGCGTTGTCATGAGACGAGACGCACTCGTTTGAAACGTCCGTCCATGAACGACTTCGCTATCCGCCAGAAATTGGGCAAAGAGGAGAGTAGGACTTCGGACACAGCCTTCACCATGCTCAGGATAGCCATCCATACTGGCTCGCCGGAGGACTTCGCTGCGACTAAATGAGTACGGAGTACGCCCTTACCCCGGGAGCAAGCTCACCCAATACCGCCTCGGACTGCTTCGTCTCTAGTGCTGCCACGGCCAGTCGGAGCTCCGCCGCCATAAGCGTAGTCAATTGTGCGGGGTCAGTGACGTGCTGATCGTGAACCTCTATATGTGACGGATGAGTGCATGTAATGAGACGAAGCTGAAGACCGCACCTTGTACTTTGGCAACAGCGGTCTTATACGCCGCGTTCATCTGGTCCGTGATATACTTGTGCTGGCTATCGAAGAACGTCCACACGGGGTCCTCGGCCGTATTAAGGTCCATCAGTATCCTGCAAGGCACGTACACGCATTAGCCTGTCTCAGGGCGTAAGTCGAAAAGTCAACACGCACTCCAGCGTCCGCTCGTGCTCTTCGACGCTCCGCCGTGGGTCCTGCAGCTGCGCAAAAAGTACGCGACGCATCTCTAACATCGCCTTTTCGACGCTGGCCCACACTTTGTCGAGAACGCGTTTCTGCTGCTGTTCCATCTTGCGGTCGACGCCGCTGCCGTCCTTCGGCACGCCTATCGGGAGCAGTTGGCCCGGCCGTGTCTCGAGCAGAAGTTTGCCCTTCTTGTAGTCGCGCATAGCAAGGTCGAAGCGGCCCTATGAGAAGCCATTCAGTCGGCTGAGCGCGTGGGTCATGCAATTTCACTTACAGCCTCTATCGACTCAATGATGAAGCCAGGCAGGTTAAAGAAGAAGCCAGAACGCTCGAAAACGCCCAGTGTCGTCCGCAGCTTGCGCGCTTTGGATGCATTCTCCAGTACAGGTAGGAAGACCTGGTCTGCCTTTACCGCCGCCTCTGTTATTGTCAGTATCGGTGTGTTTCGGGGGGAGAAGTCGTTACCTTTGAGTTCGTCACGAAGGGGCTTTGAGGCATAGTCTGACGCCGGCGCCAGCAACCCTTCCTTCATTTCTGCGTGTAAAGCTGCATATATGCGTGTCAGTATGGGCTACGACTTCGCCAAAGTGGCGCACCATCAGTCGAGTTCTTCACGGCAACGAAGCGATCAAAATTGTCTTCGACCAAGACCCTGACAGCCTCCGACCGAGCGTCGATGGACTGCTTCAAGTGGTATATGCCAGTAGACAAGTCCTGGTATGTAGCATTGGGATGCACAATGGAGAGGAAGGCCTTGGGATCGAAGGATTTGGACGCAACGAGAACGGAGGCCTCTGGCATGGTGTTCAGACGCGATATTGCATAGATTGACGCATATATGCGCACTCGTCTCCATGTCCATGTCTCTTACGCTGTGGATATGTGAGTATATGTGCGCATATACGCCACTGCCTGTACGCACTTGACGGAACTTCCTATGCCCAGCGGGTCTCCCCCGTCGCCCTCGGTGCTGGCGTTCGCGAGGGATCCCGCTACCGAGTCCTCAAGATCATGGTCAATCTCTTCCCACTGACTGAAGTCCAGTTAGAGGGCGTAGGACATGCGTTGGCTGCACATACGTCGGCCTGAGCGACGAGATCTTATACGCCTTCAGCAGAGTCGCTTCGTCCACATCGAAGTTGAGTTTGGGCATTATACACGGATGATGATTATTGCAAGGTCAACATAGGCAGCGACGACGAAGGGAAGGAAACAGGAAGGGTAGACGATGACGGCGGGAGGCAACCAGGTTGTATGCATCGCATCTTGTCTCCTGCCATCATCCGCTCGACTGGGTACTTACCCTAAGCCCCTCGATATCTTCCGCAATAACTATGCTTCAATCCAAATTCTCGTACTCATTCTCTGGGACTTCTGTCACCTGTCGGCGGTTAGGCGTACCGCTCGACCTATCGAGGCCTGCACCCGCGATGCGCTTCTGCGGGCGTCGCCTATGTTGCAAGGGGTCTCCTAACATACACGACTCATCGGCAATGTCGCCATGGCTGTCCTCTTTGGCACCATGTTGACGTTGACGAGCGAGTTCAACATCTTTGACGGCCTTGTCGACGATGCCACAATGGCGGTGGAAGACCCAGTGGACTTCCACTGTAACATCAGCAACACGAGCTTCACAGCGCTTGACGAGGAGATCCAGGCCTTCCATCATGTCTCCATGGTCAACCCAGAGCAACCTACAGCAGCCCTTGGTCATGCTAGGCAGTATGCTTTGCTTTGTGTTTAAACTCCGCGTTCTGGCTCTGGGGTGTCGCTTTGAGTTGGAATTCCTATACTTCCCTCGAGAGGCACTGAAGTACTGAAGTATGACCATCGCAGGGCGGCAGCCTCATCATGTTTTCCGTAGTCAACCTGCTATTGTCTTGGGCCCGCTTTTGAACCTACCCATCCCCGCCGCAGACAAACACGAGGTCATCAGCATCTCATCGCGGTTTGCTTTTGGGCTGATATACCTGCTGCTTTCTGCGCTTACCGTGGGGAACGGGCGGCCGTATTTTACGCAAGCGAACACAGCGGCAAGTGATCTACGGGCTGTTGCGTCCTATGCGTTTGCGTGATTTACGATGAGATCTTGGCGATGTTTCGAGGTCGACGTCCGACTCAATACTCTTGGGGTGCACCGAGCCTTGCTATCGTGGTCATTCTTGCGAACTTGATCGACTTTGTGAGTGCCCTTTGTACCAACTGATCCACGAATAAGATCATATCTTTCTATACTCGTCGTCGCGCGCGTTGAAATGACACGATTCTTCTTGTACTTGTTCAAAGCAAGTTCAAAGTGTATGAATCATGTTTTCTTCCTTCGAGATATAGGCAATACAACGACATGGGGACCAGAACAATCAGGGAAGTCGTAATGAGAAGTCGAGCATCAAGACCAGAGAGATTTTACGAGGCAGACTCAGTTCATCGTAACCTCGACGTTGCGCGCGGCGTACGTCGTCCCATCAGCAGGACCCGGCGACCCGGACGACCCTTCCATCTGAAGGTTGATAATCCTGCTTGCATTTAGCGACCCATGCGTTCAAGGCAGGTGGTTCAAACGTTCACTCACAAGTTCATCGCCTTCCCAACGTACCCCGCCGCGAACTGCGTCGTCTGGAGAACATCGTCCTTGTAGAAGTCGACGCGGATATCCACGCCGTTCGACTCGGCCGACAGCACAGCCTGCAGCGAGTGGAAAGAGAGGTCCGTGGGCCAGGCGACGGTGTTGGACTTGACTTCAGAGGAGGTGTTGAAGGTGTTGTACCAGTTGTCGGCTGTGCCCTTCCACTCGCCGATGTCGACCTCAGGCGGCCAGCCCGATGCGGCCTAGAGCGATGTTAGCATAGGTTTGCGGGGACGCTTGCGGGAAAGCAAGTACATTGAGCCAGAACGCAGGCCACGTCCCGACGTCCGTGGGCGCACTGAACTCGCCGTACACGGTGTACGAATTCTCCGCAGTCACTGTGATTTGCTCCTTTGCGTGGACCGCACCACTGGCAAGGTAGCGTCAGCCATAAATGGACTCGCTGGCAGAGATAGGATATAACCTGATGTAGTTGATGTTGAGATGTGGATCTGCCGCGCTTGTGGGCGGCGAGGCGTTGCTCGTCGGTGTGGCCTTCAAAGTTAGCGTGCCCGACGCGACAGCAACGTTGCTCTCAGCCATACGGGCGCCTGAACTTCGCCAGTCAGATACATTGGAACGGTGAAGAGACGATATGTGGGGTGGAGTACGCACTGCCATTGTGGTCGCTGCCCCAAGGGTACAAGTACGCCCAGAAGTCGTCGAAGGACGAGAAAGAGTCCTTCGGGATGATCGTGGTAGCCGCCTGAGCAAGCGGAACGCTGCCTGATAGCAGTACCGCTGCGGAAGTAGCTACAGCAAGAGATGCGAACCGACCGTTGCTGGGCGCGAGTGAGCGATGCGCGCACTCAGGTAGAAAATATGCGTACCGGAAAAACATGTGGGGGATGTTGCTGATCAGGAAGACGTCGTCGGTGAGCTTATATACTCGGTCGCCTTCGCGTTGCCAGCGTTATGGGGCATCATGAGGTCCTTGCTTCGCAGCACTCCTGAGTCCTCCGGACCGTTTATGAAGGCATACCACGAGGTGACGATCCAGCTGCACAAGGAGAAATGTTGAGACGGCGCGCTCTGACCGCAGAGAGTAGCAGAAAGTTCGGGAAGTACTTACAAGATTGTGTACACCTACGAAGAGACCACAAGACTGCAGCTTGATCTGGCGCGGTAGCCGGATCGGCGAGCAGTGACTTGGCAAATAGGTCGGACATTCAGTGAAGTGGCCTGGGCACAGTAAATATATCATTGAATGTACAAAGAGACCTTGCCAAGCATACAAATGTTCAGCCGCCATAGAGTCGGCTATGCACGCGACGAGAGAGCCTGCGCCGGCGGTCATCGTGGTTCGGTGGCAAAATGATGGTCGGGCCGAGATCCGTCGGATCCGGCTTGCACGTGCGACGATACTTAGACCAACATACACGTGACACTCACGGTCCAACGCTGTCGACCAACTGTCGACAGTTGTGAAGCAAGGGAGACCGTCTTGTGTAGGACTCAAGTAGTCTCGATCGAGATATGGCAAAAGCAAGAAGTACATCACGGATCTACTCAGCGTCGCGCCAAGGTCTGTCGATTGCGCCATCGTCTGCCTCGCCTTCCTCGCCGTTGGGGACACTAGCGAGTGTAAGCTCCTCCATACGACGTGTGAAGTCGTTCATGTCGTCAATGGCTTCCTGAGCCATGCCCGCACCCGGCTTCCCGACTTGGTCCCACGAGAGACCGCCGGTCCAGCCTCCGTTCACATGAATGTAGTGCAGGAAGGACCTCCAGAGCGGGTCCAGCGACAGCACGTTGGGGTCGCCGATAATGATCAGAAGTGACTTCGCACGCGTCACGGACACTATGGCGTGGTCAGTCGGGACAGAGATCGATCAACGGTGTTCAGCGCACCGTTGAAGCGTCGTGGGTTGGCGACGAAGCCAAGCGTATGTCTGAGATCATATTGTACAAACTCCTGACTGCTTCGCACGGTCGATATGATTATGACCCGGCGCTCCTGAGGTCATCGGTCAGACTACTAGATAATGAGGGTCGACGACACTAGCGCACCTGGCCTTGGAATTCCTCAACGCTGCCGACTTTGATTTGCTCCGCGCCTGAGCTGGCCAGCGCCTTGCGAATCTTCACGCACTGCGCATGGTATGGGGCAATAACGCCAATGTCGTCGTCCCCTGCACACGGGTAATGAGCTACTGGACGAAAGGAGGACGCATGAACGAACACACTCGCACGGAAGCCGCTCGTAGACCGAGCCTGCTTGAGCTTCTCCACGTAGCCCTTGACCTGCAGTGCCTCGTGGATATTGAAGAAGGACGGCGATGACGCCTCGCGGTCGTCCTTGCCTGAGATCGCATGGAATACAATGGGGAACCTCTTGTTGGGTAGCTCGGGCCACCCGATGTATGAGTCTATCGTCTTCGGGCTTCCACAAGGCTGCAGTTCGCCTCTGTAGAAGCGCTCGTTGGGGAAGCGCAAGATCGAGTCATGCGATCGATAGTTCTTCGTCAGCTTTACGACCCTACGATACAGATTAACCTCTGTAGCAGTTGCGGTAGAAAGGTAGGTAGGAGCTTACGACTTTCCGTATCCCGTCTGCTGGTCGTAAACCTCCCTTTGCATTAGTCTTTCGATGAAACTGGTCTCCAGACCGAGCTGCGAGGCTATACGTGACCGGATCATGGGCCCCAGCTGTTGCGGGTCGCCTGAGAGTATAACGTTGGTGTTGTTGTCGGCCATTGTCTTGATGGCAATCATAGCCTCCGGCTCGGTCGCTTGTCCGGCCTCGTCGATGAAGATATGAGAGTAGTGTCCGCGTGGTATACCGCGACCCATGAATATCGAGGCCGAGACACACGTCGTCACTACAACCCGGAACCTCTTCATAATCTGCACCGGATGGACCTTGAAGTGGCCGCTATACTTGACGGGGTCGTCGACGCAGGTGAACTTCCTAAGCTCATGCGGCACCTCTTTCGGGTGACGAGAGGGCGCATAGAATCGGAATAGTTGCGAGTCCGAGAGCGACGTTAAACGCGATGCAATGAGATCCGCAGCCGAGTTCGACGGTGCGCAGGCGATGATGCGGGCATTCGGGTTGGCCCGGAGGACTTGCAGAATGGCCTCGACGATTGTGACCTGCGATTACTAGATAAGCCGACTTAAAAGTTGTTTCGTGAAGTCCCTCACAGTCTTTCCGGTACCAGGACTGCAAGGAAAAGATATGAGCCATCGAAAATCATTCATGTGAGGGGCGAGCTTACGGTCCGAAGACGACAAAGGGCAGCGAGCCTTTGGGCATCTTGACGATCGACGCCACCGCCTGCAGCTGCGGGCCATTCGTGCCGATTAGCGCGTTGTAAGTCCTGATACCCGTCGCTGTCGGCTGAGGGCGGGAAGAGATATGAGCGATCTCCGGGAAGAGCATCCTCGGCTGGTCGAAGACCGTGTCCAACGCCTGATGCTGACGGCGCAGAGGGATGCGGTTGAGCCTGAAGCGCACGGTGTACCTTTGCGCCGCCGACCACCCGAATGTCGTATGGAATTTGAGGCCGACTTCGACCTGTCGAACGACGTGCACGCGGCCTTCGTACCACCTGCCGGTGGTGTCTCCGGCTTTCTGCACCAGGATGCTATCGCCTGGCACGCGCGTCAGAAAGGGAATGAATGAGTGGTGACACAGAACGCTCACCTATGAGAACACTAGGGCGCTTTTCAGCTAGGCCTGGCACGTCGAGGCTGTGAAAAGGTGTCAATTGCATCGCGGTAGCTTGTGTTAAGCGCCGCGCACTAGTAGTATTGGTCCTGTCTTCCTGTGGAGTAACCAGAGCGATTAAATTGGCTAAACGCTTGCCGCTTGAGTACTGCATCCTCTATGTCGTAGATCTCTAGGTCGCGCCTGAAAAGAAGAGATATGAAGCAAGCGGGTGACAGAAACGTAAAAAAAACATACTCGGAACGATATTCCTCCGCCCATAACAGGCACTTGAAGTGCTTCGAATATCCGTCGGTGTCGAATGTTCGCGGCAGGAAAGCACCACGAAGATGGCCGACTATCTCTCCGTTTTTCCCTCTCGACAGAACGTCATGCAGGCGCAAAGGAATTGTCGCGCGGGGAAGCTTCCCAATGTAGGCAATCGCGTCGAGAACTTCGGGCTTCGGGCCTTCGACGACCTCAGTCTCGGGAGTGCGGTCGACCCGCTTGCGCGGTATGTAAGGGGTTGTTGGCTTGAGAGCATCGAAAGTCGCTCGGTCGCCGACGCTGGCGCGCATAGCTCTGACGATAACAAACTCTCTCATCAACTGCACGTCTTCGAAGACCACCTCGAGACGATCCTCGAAAATGCCTAGGAATTCCGCGTGGAACTCCACTTCGATGCGCAGCGAGTCGTCGAATGGGACGGTGATGTTTCCAGTTCCGACGAGGCGAGGTGTAAAGCTATGCGTAGATCAGTCTCAGAGGATGTGGCATATACGACGATACGTACCCAGGAGATCTGAACTGGCTCTTGGAAGATGCCAACTCGACTCGGACGACGCGCACGGCCGCATTGATCGTCTTCTTGACGGAGCACGACAGCCGTACGGTATCGTTTGGGTTCACGACGTCAAAGTCGAAGTCGCCGTCGAGCAGCACACCGTTCCTATCTGCCTCCGCGGTCTCCAGCGCAGAGTGGAACTTGGCGTAGTCAGCGCTGGCCTTGTGCTGAGGAGTCTGCACGTGCGCGTCCCAGCGATGATTCCCGACGTCTCTCCTGCACACGGTGCAGCGGCGATGTCCTGGAAGAGTGGCTTCCAACGGCTCCACTGCAGGCGAAACACCTCGTTCTTGCGCCGTTCGAGCATGGGCTTGGCCGTTGATATGGGAGAGCCAGCCGTGCCCACCCATCGTCCTATCGCAAAGAGTGCAGTATAAAGTGCCGATAAAGCCTTTCAGCGCCTTCATGTGTTTCTTTCCTCGTAGATGCGATTCGACCTGCGCCTGAGAGGTGTAAAATCTCGCGCAGACGGCGCATTCGAATGCGTCATGCCTGAAAGCGCAACCATCCTGAGAGCAATGGCCAGCGGAGAGGAGCTCTGGGCATAAAGCGACGACCATGATGGTCGAAAGGCAAGAGAGCCCGAAAATTTCCGCCGGCACCAGGCATTGATCACCATGCCTCGAGGTCGATGCGTGTACGGCATAGGTCTTCTGCCGCTCGCGGCTGTAAGTAGTGAATCATTCGAGCAGCGCCACTATAAGTAGGCGCTCTACGCCAAAATGAATGGTCTGCCTATTGATCAGCACTTAGACACAGCCTGAGCATACTGACAGCAGTTGACCGCCGATGCCATCGCTCTTGTCCCAGAGTAAGCGATGTAATCAAGGTTTTTAGCGGCGCAAGATGCTATATAGGTCGTCTCCCGTTGCACAGGGCAGATATTGCGGGCAGCAAACTGGAACGAAAGATGAGAAAGGAAGTTGGGAGGTCATTGTAGACACAGGAGCGTGGGAACGAATCCGTCGCGTGGTAGTCATCGGTAGTCCGGACCGTCTGGATTTCGAATTTCAAGCGTTTGCCACAGACCGTCTATTTGACAGAACGGACAAGAGCAGCTCACGGAGTCCAGTCGCTCGAAAGACCATCTGGGTGAATTGCATACAGATATGGGTATGATCCTCTTGCTTCTCAAGCCTGGTATGCTGATACGTTCTCTGCGTAGAGGAATATATACTATCGATTTTGCTCCTGGAAGTCAACTTGAATCAAGAATACGATCCTTCTTTGTGATGACCACGCTACGCGGAACCTTGCAGATGGCAGGTAGACCATTGACAGAAAACGACTCCGGCTCTCGACGCGAACGTCCCTTAGGGGTTATGGTGCCCAACACACTCGATGCCGCAAGACGTAAAAGACCAAGTCACTCCCACCTGGCACCATCATCATCAGGTCTGGGCACTTCAAACGACGAATCTCGTCCTCTTGCGAACTACTGTTGCTGAATTCTTGTCCCTTCTTGTCCTTTCTCTCGCTTCCTTGATCTTGCTCGCATACTAATAGGTCTCGCCCTTGCTCGTTCGGAGAATCACGGTAACATAACCCTCGGCAACGATGACATGGCGGAAGCTCTACCTAGAAAAGGACTGGGAATTAGCATGCTCAGTTTTCTTGGCTGCCCGGTGTGGGCGCTGAGAATTGTAGCTGCTGCTGAGACCAATCTGAGACGCACATCAAGTTTGAGGTGAGTCCGACCGCTTCGAGTGCCAAGCTACGATGCCGTTCGCTAAGTATACCAGGACTAAGACCCGCAACCCTCACGATATGAAAGCTCGATACCCTCAATCCGCGATACTCCATGCAAGAGCCTCGTTCTTGTACCTTTGGTGCCTTTGCCACCTTGACACGTTGGGCTGAACCCCGTCGGACGGCCGCGTAGCCCGCTTTAGTACAGCAGTACGTCTTTCATGAATGCTTGCTTCGCTCACCAGTGGATGATATGTTGCGACCTCATTGCAGGCGTTTCGAGTGGCTGGAAACTTCGCCACCGTTATCTATCGCCCGCCCCTGGCATAATCCCCTCGTTCACGATTCGGCAGAACCCGCAGTAGGAAGTCACTACCCCGGCATATCGATCAACACTGTGGGGACGGTCTGGACTGAACTCTAACCCTCTTTGGGGTATCCGATTCATGTCCTCAAGGTTATATAAGACGCCTGCAGGCTGCCGCTATAACAGCGAGTCCCGATACGGGCCAACTTGCCAGGACCTGTTCCCTCCGGGATTGCCCTTGCTTCCTACCGCCATCTTGTCTGCCATCTCGTTCGCCCTTTTGACATCCTCCAGCCCATGGTCGCGCCGTTATGTCTACTGTCAATTCATACCTTGACGCTGCGACGTCCCTTTCGACTAGCCTCGCCGCGCGAGGTATACGGCATGCATTTTATGGAGACATAGCTCGCAATCTCTTGCAGGGCAATCCAGATAGTAAGGTAGGAATCGCACTCCGTTCAGTGGTCCTCAGACTTGCCTGACAAGGCACATGCCATCATAGGAAATATGCTGCATCGTCGAGTCGGCTGGCATGAATACCTGCCCATTCCGTCGCGTTCGTGAGGCTGTACAAGGCCGCGCTGGCATGTCCGCTGTATTTACGCAGTGGTCGAAGAGGTGCGTCATGCACGCCTCAAGCTTTTCGCTACATGACTTAAAGTTTTCCATAGATTGCATGTTGTTTTCAGCAAGACGTCGCCCGCTATTAAAGTGGGCGTCTTCTCAAAAGCCATTCCTCACTTCGTCTGATATGGCTCTGTGTAGATCGAAATTCTGCCTTCGGGCGAGACAGGACCATTATCGCTCGACGGGTCTGCGGTCATGATGTTGAAGGGCATCCCTTGCCTGAATTTTTCGGAGCTCATTCGCGCGCGACTGAAGACATGGATGATGTACGTCCCTCGTCATACCGCCCATTTATTTTACTGACGGTTGCTAAGTGCCGGGAAGGACTCACAAGCGCTGGACATCATCTACTTCCTGCAGAAGTATTGGCGGCGCATCGACATCAACCGCATCCCAGAGGGCGATATGGCCGTCTTTCTACGCTGCAACACCGTTGCGGCCCCTGCATGGCTTGCCATCAACAGCCGCTACTCCGCGTGAAGCGGCTAGGCGCCGGCTCGCGCGCTCTACAAGGTATGGGACCGGTCGCGACCCGTTGCGCCCATAAGCTGGTCTCACGGAGATGAAAACCATATGAATCTTAGGCGATTGTGTGTCTGTACGTACTCTGGATGTTTGCCATCTTTCGAGTACGGTACTTGTATGCGGGTTATTACTTGTATTAATGTCATCGGTGCCCAGGTTCAGTCAAGTCCGCAATTCGAACGCAGCAAGCGAACGACAAGCGAATCCCTTGCTCAGAGAGTGTCTTGGTGGGACGCCACAGATGTGTCCACGTCGCGCCGCATGGGAACCTGAAGTGGTCACCTGGCCTCGAAGAGCAAGTTGAGCCTTAAGGGTGATTTTTGATCGGCATCGAGGCCCAGGTCACAAGATCCGGCGCGCGGCAGGCTCGTCTCGTGCTCTCCGCCTATTTGGTTTGCAGCTTACCACAGGCCCTTTAAAGGGACATCGCACGGCTCATCGCCTACCTTTGACACGATCATGACGACTGCCGTCCTTCGCATTGAACACCTACGCCCATCTCCGCGCGTCTATTGAATGCTATGGAGTCTCGAGGCGGGCGCCTGCGCCGGTAATCCCTGCTCACTGTCTCCATTAGTTAATCATAGCTCGCGATTCCCGAGGTCACGCTCCGGTCAACAAGGTGTGGCTCACATCGACCAATCCGTACCCCGCAGCAAATCAACATGTAATAGATCGCCGAAGATCACAAACGGCCTTCGTCCGCGCCCTTAACTCTCGTCTCCTCCTTACCGCAACAGCGTGTCCGCCGCCTTCCTCCACTTAACATGTCTTGCGCCTGACAAAGCCCTATCCTCCCCATTTCATCCGCACTGCGACGACCATGCGTCCCGAAGATACTCAACGACTCCGGCAGGCAGCTGTCGCCTTTTCACAGCTGCTTCGCTCGCATGACATCCCGCATGCCTTCCATGGCGACTTGTTGGTGGCTTTGGTCGCTCGCAAGCCATTATGCGACGTCAGTCCACAACCATTTTTCACTTCCAACTCGCTGATTTCTTGATAGGAAATGGCGTGTATCGTCGAGAACGGACAGCGCCACGCGTTCCGCCGGGTGCGGGACGCATTAGTGACGAGTGACGACTTCAGGACAGTACATTCACCATGGACGAATCGGTGCGTCGTAGATCCTCCACCTTTCGATGGTGTCTGACATTCGTGCTGCAGATTGCACGTTACTTATACCGACGTAATCCCTGCCATCGAGGTGACCGCTGCACAATGTTCCACTACCCTTCTTCCCCACTAATGCGGTCCATGCATAGTTCGAAATTCTGCCCGCTGGTGAAACGGGTCCGAGACGTCTAACAAGTAACACCGTCATGAAGATTCAAGGCGTACCATTCCTGACGGTCACGGAGTACGTTCGAGCGAAGCTAACGAGCTGGATAATGTGCGTCCTTCATACTCATCTAAGCAGCACATGACCTGACTTGTTTTTGTAGACGGCGACTCGACCTGGACGCCCATGACCTCATGTACGTGCTAGGACGGTACTGGAACAACGTCGACGCGAATCGCATACCGGAGAGCGACATGAATGTGTTCGTCACCGAAAACCTCGAGGCCGCCCCGCCATGGGCGGCCATCAGGAGGAAGTACGAGATGTAAGATTACTGTAACATATTGGGCAGGTCGGGAGATGGCTACGCACGCTTCACGACATGAGGGCGACCCGCGGAGGTCTGTTGTAACACGGATATTTAATAATAGGTGGAGTTGCCTGGCACTCGAGTTCCGCGCGTTGTCCACGGATCCTGAGAGCTGAGTTATCGACTCCTCATCGTCGGCGACATTCAGAGACGGTGCCATTCATTGAACGCGCCGCCGGTGCCGCAACCTCCACATCTGCCTAATCAGAGAGATCAGCAGTGTTATCGACTCGCTATCGGAAGGACGCACCCCTGCTGTGCGTGCTACGGAGTCCTTCAGTGGAGCGCACGGCCTTTATTGGGGGTAAGGTAGAAAGGCGTACGCCCGCGTGTCCATCTCGTGCCTCACACACGGTGCGTTGAAGCAGCGAGCCGCTTTCGCGACGCGAAAGCGGGGTCAAGAACGGTCAGCTGTTGGAGAATAACGAACATGGTCACCTAATCGTGAAATATATGTGTCGCGCCACCCTGAGCGGACAAAACCCATGGACGTGAGCAGTCTCAGGTCGTAATAGGGACGGAGCGCTCGAGGTAGCAGATCTCGGACGCCAGCTGCGCCGCTGCAACTGCAATGACCTGCTATGCCCCAAATATTCGACCGTGGGCGCTTTGGTCAGGTTTTTTGCCTGTTATATTGCAACGATGACGCCTGCCGCCGGGCGCGTTATGTGGCAGTGGGGGTCCTGTCGATAGTATATTTCAGGACATGGCTCTGGGCCAACATCCCGCCTGCCCGCACGGCGATTCATGCCAATACGAACGTCTGTGTACTTGCAGGCGCCGCCGCAATTTGGTATTCATGCTTCGTACTTGACATTCTGCCTATTCAGTAGGGCCTTTGTAAAGAGGACGTAATAGCGCACCTTCTGTCCCAACAATCAGCACCGTAGAGAGCCACAATCGCCCTGACTATACATAGAGTGTATGGAGGAGAGCGCCAGGCCACGACCCGCTCGGGAGAGGCCGAGTGCGAGAGATCCAAGAGTCGTGCTGACGGAGGCGCTGTCCGTTATTTAGCCATTTCTTCGGCGCCAAGGACGGCGCGGAGTTGCAATGACTGTGACGAAGCACAACGCGAGCGGAGAGAAGACGAGAGCCGCGCAAGGGATATCGCCACCAAAGAAACGGAGTATCGCGAGACCATCGGGGCCATATGTCCAGTATCGATGGGCAAGCTTAGAGATAAGGCGTACAGAAGAAGGGCGTACGCGTCGGTGGTGGCCTCTCCCCTAAACGGCGGGTTTTGCTCTCAGAAAAAAATCCAAAGTCCTACACGCTGAAGGAGCCCGATGGCCTGCATTGACAGCTTAGACACGATGATATCGCCAGTAGTAAGACAAAGGCAGAAGACGAAGCTGAAGTCTTCCGCCTGATCCTTTGCGCATTAGTTTAGGTACGGCGGAGAAGAAGACCGTGTCGGCACGGAAGTTCAAAAAAGATGACGCGCGCACAAGCAACTGAACCGTGTCCGTTGAGCGTCCCGCGTTAGGGAGAGACCAGATCTCCGAGTGCAGTGCTTGCCGTAGGCGAGGCTCGAATACACCGGGAGTTGACAACGGTCGCCCACGGCCCGGCGTCGTGCGACGTGCAGAGTACGCTGAGTGGGTCGTAGCCGCTTGTTCGCCGCTAGTCCTACACAGACGACAGCATGTATCAGGTAAGCAGTGCATGAGGCCAGGTAGAGCTCTGGAGGCAAGTGGCACCCAAGAGTTGAGCACTGAAGTCCTAAGGCCGTGGCGACGGATTGGGCAGAGAAGTCAAACTTCACATCGCGTGATCAACGTCGAACCACGTTTCGGAAACAGCCGCTTCCCACGGTTCGGCAAGCCCCTTTCACCGCTGCGCGCGTCACTGAAGTCTGAAGTGAAGCGGCAAGCCCACTGTATCTGCTCATCTTGATTCTTTCGTGTATTCATCGCCAACTATACGTACTTAGCATATCATGGTCTACGTCGTATATATATGTACAGGGATACACAGCATCGCCGCGCCTCCGATGACCGAATGGGAGAATCCAAAGCAGTCCAATAACGAACAGTAAGCTAACTAACAAGATACGAACATAAGTAACTGCTTATCCTACGTACGCAGCTGCCTATCCGGAGAGAGCGCGATGAGCGAGTGCAGCTAACGGCGAGGATGAGTGACTCCGGCGACGAGTGATTACGGACCAAGAATGGAAGAACATGGTCACAGTGACGGTCCAGCAACAACGCCCGAAAGCGGACGCGCACTATCAACGCGCCGCCGCGGGAGCCTCCCCGTTTACCGACTGCCCCGCCAGCTTGTCCGCCAGCCCCTCCACCGTCTCGTCTCCCTCCTGCACCGCCGGTGTCTGCCCCGTCCACACGCCTTGAATCAGGCTCATCGTGCTCTCCAGGCTCCTCCGCCGCGTGCTCGGGCTCGTCATCGTCGTGCCCAAGCTTGCCTGCCGCCCGTGCCCGCGCTTGTACGGCGTGCCCGTCGTCGGCGTCCCCGGGCTCGACGGCGTGCGTACGGGCGAGGCTCCGCCAGGCGCGGTGGCGCCTTCCGAGATCGCCTGCTTGAGCGCGTCGGCGGGCACGGGCGTCGAGGGGTCGCGCACGGCGTTCTCGGAGGGCGTCTGCGGAAGAGACCCGGAGATGATGGCCTTGCCCTCCTCGGATTCCGCGTCGTAGAGGTCGGGCGGCAGGCGCTCGTTCTCGATATCGGACTTCCGTCTGCGCGAGGGTTAGTTGAGTGAGGCGCAGAGGGGACGCGTAAACTTACGCTTCTTCGAAACCAGTGATGGCCTCTTTGATGCCTTCCGTACCAGCGGCGAGCGTGCCGTATGGGAGCTTGCTCGTTCCAGAAATGTTCTTCAGCTCGGACACCTTCTCTGACTCCTCGCTGAATAGGCTAGTCAGCATATATGCAGCAGGAGAGCGGTCGGTCTTACCGAAGCAATGCGAAGACGCGCGCCATCCGACCGACAGCCATAATTTTGTTCTTGATGACCTTCTTCCGCGCGTCGCTCTCTTCTGTTGGAGAGACGGGTACCTCCTCGTCGCTCTCCTCGAGCTCTTCCTTGGTGCAGGTGTTAAGCACAGCGACCAACATGTCGGTGACTGCATGCATGTAAGACAACAGATATATCGAAGTGACTCATCACGCACTCTTCTCGCCCACAAATGGCAAGCTCCAAGTGAACACGTCCATGAAGTTCGGCAGCCAATACGGATGCGGGGTGCAGTTAAACTGCCGGATGTTCATGACGTTGCTTTCGTACTTGAGCACAGCGGCCTTGTTGTTGTAGACGTCCAGGTAATTGGGGGCGGAGAA
Source organism: Schizophyllum amplum (assembly GCA_007026445.1). Lineage (NCBI taxonomy): Eukaryota > Fungi > Basidiomycota > Agaricomycetes > Agaricales > Schizophyllaceae > Schizophyllum > Schizophyllum amplum. Next base: position 179,959 of record VDMD01000022.1, on the reverse strand, counting down.
GATAGTCATAACGGAAGGGAAACCGGTCGATTTTGTCTTGCGGTACATGCGGTACCCCGCGTCCTGCGCTTCATGCGCGCGGATGATGGACAACAAGTTGTTGCGCTCGAGGAACTGACATGCTGCCTGATACCTGCGCCGCGTTAGTAGCTAGTCATAGACAGCGCAGAGCCGACGCACGTGAAGAAATAAGAGCAGCCTCGGACGTGATTATGCAGGAAATTGTCTGTGACCTTTTCCGTGCCAAAGTCCTCGACCGGGTCGGACCAAAGAATATCGCACATGAGTCCGTGAGTAGGTGGTTCCCTGAAGCGATCAATCTCGCGAAGGTCGTCGAGGGTATTGAGCTCGGGAGACAGGCCGCCGTGAATGCACAGGAACTGCTTGTTCATGACCGCAGCGAGCGGGAGAGCACAGAATGAATCCATGCACGCATCGTAAATGCGCTCCGAGTACTTGTGCTTGCCTGGAATCTGATCAGCGTGATGGCGATATGCGCTGAGACAACGCACACTCGAGCTTGAACGTGAAGTAGTCCGTGAGATGGCGACATTCATGATTGCCGCGGAGGAGGAACAGAGTGTCGGGGTACCAGATCTTGAGCGACCAGAGGTAGAGTACGCACTGCCATCGCGGTTAGCGGTGGTCCCGGTGCGTACGGGCATAGCGTACTTCAATCGAGAAGTATCCACGATCGACGTAGTCGCCCAGGAAGAGGTATCGTGTGTCTGCAGGGCTTCCCCCGACTTCAAAAAGTTTCATAAGGTCGTACTGGATCCCTCGTCATTTACCGCACAAGCAGCGGGGAGGAGGTCACGCACGTATTGTCCGTGGATATCGCCACAGACTGCAACGCCGCGTCAGCAGCCACAATCGGCGCACCAGTACGTGCACACGCACCGGTTATGGGAGCGTCTACGCTGAGCACATTCGGCTCCTCGCGCAGAACTGCAGCGCCGTGCTCAATAATCCACAGCGCCTGCTCCTCCGTCAGCCGGCCCTCGCGATAGAAGTGATTCTTGAGGAACGCTATGTCCGGTTTGGTGCGATCCTGGCCGCGGTCTGCAAAGAACTGCTCGTCCGTCGGCGTCTGCATCGCCGGCGCCTGGACATCCTTGATGACCCTCTCCTGTGTGCTGACGACGTTGCCATCTTCGAGCGTATGCTGCGTAAAGTCGATTTCCGGCACAGGCTGCTTGGCCGAGATCTCCCCAATGGCGCGTTCTACTTGAGTGGTGTTCATCGTCGTCGCCAGCAGTGACGGGGAGAAGGAAGAAATGGCGCTGGCGAATGCTCGAAACTGGCAGTGTCAAGGCGCGATCGCGTGGGCGTGACCACCCTCGTGGCGTCAGTCACGGCGCTTGTTGGTCTTTATACTAATAGATGGCCAAGAAGGTGTAGCATACACCTCAATGACAGCCCAGGGCATCGCCTTTATCTCATGAAAGGCCAGTCTGTGCAAATCTGTGCGGAAAGGCACTGTACAGAACAGTAGGAGTTTCGGCAGAGCCAGATGGGTACTGGGATCTCTTCCAGCTCATAGCATAATCCACAGGGCGTCTATGTCAATGAGTCCATACAGCGTAGAACGAGCCCGAATTCTTAAGCTACAGAGTATTTAAGCAAAGTCAACTTGGAAGATTGAGCAAATATTTGTACACATTTGGCCATTTCACGGTGGCGTCGGGCCGGCGAACTCCACCGTCACTTTTCATGCACTTTGGACGCGTCCTCCATCCCGCGCTGGTAGCAATAATACGCGCATGAATGCTCCCTTGACCAACCTCTGCAGACGATATGTGAATGCCAATGTGAACGCCTCACCCTGTCTGCATACATTGCGCGCGGCGACCATGCCAGGCGGCGCAGGACGAGCGGGATCCGCCGCGAATACGCTAGCGCGGACGAGGTCCCTGGTGCAAGCCAGGTCAGCGACGCAGGTGCGGGGCCTGCACGTCGGCCTGCGAGCGCAGAGGCAGCCCCAGAAGCCCGTCCCCCGCGTCCTAGCGCACATTCGGCCCCGGCAGTTCTGGTCCCTCGGGCGCCATGACGAGGAGCAGCACTCCTGGGACGCCGAGGCGGAGGTGCAGAAGGCGGCGATCCTGGAGAAACTGATGAAGGGGAGGCAGCCTGCCGACCTGCAGATGCGATGTGCGTAGCTGCCCTCTGAACTTGCACTGCTGGCTGACGATGACCAGGTACGGTGCTTGACGCTCAGGGTATGCGTGGGTCCTTCGTATGATTGGGGAGCCTTGTTGAATTCTATGCGTCAGGCGATGTCACGACGGTCTCCGGGCACTTCAAGAAGTCGGATCTCAGCGCAGAGCATGGGTTGAATGTGAGGATATGTGTTGTGCAGGTCGTGGAATATGCTCACCAGAGTCCCAGATACGAGATCTGCGCAAGATTGACTCTCGCGTACCCAATCTCGTGCCTACGATCCTGGTCCGTAAAGAGGCGATTCTTGTACGCGTATACTCCTGCTCAACGCTCCATTCAACCTGACCCTCCCATCCAGATCAACATACTCCACCTGCGCGCTATTGTCAAAGCCGACGCAGTCGTCCTGTTTGATACGTACGGTTCCATCGACTCCCGCCTACACTCTACCTTCCTATACCATCTTCAAGTGAGCGCTCATCGTCTACCTACTAAACGGTCTGATGTGCTTACTGTCCTCGTTCCAGCACAACCTTCGCAGCAAGGGCATGGGCCTGCCTTACGAATTCCGCGCCGTCGAATCCATCCTCTTATCATGTCTGAGCGCGCTCGAAGTCGAGATGGTCTTCATCCGCAATCTCGTTGGCACCCTGCTCGCCGAGCTGGAGGATGATATCGACCACGACCGCTTCAAGCGTCTGCTCTACTACTCACGCCGGCTAGACAGCTTCCAGAATCGTGCTAAATTGGTATGTCGCTGATTTGTGCATTCTACTCGACTTTGACTCTAACCGGGAATCCCTCAGGTCCAAGACGCTTTGGACGAAGTCCTTGACACAGGTTTGTGTTACCAAAGCTTTTTTGAGGTACATAAGGCCTCTGACTGGTGATACCCGTAGACGAGGATCTAGCTGCCATGTATCTGACGGACAAACGCAACAATTACGCCCGTCCGGCAGAGGACCACGAGGAGGTCGAGTTCATCCTCGAGTCCTTCTCCAAGCAGGTCGAGGAAATTGTGAACGAGGCGCAGAACATGCAGGTGCGCTCTCCTCCCTGACACGTCTATGACGTCCTGTAACCTCTCGCCCAGAACAATGTCCAATCCACGCAAGAGATCGTCGAACTCATCCTCGACTCGAACCGGAACGCGTTGCTGACGCTGGACCTCAAGGTGGGTTTACACTCTTTGCCTGGACGTGTTTGTGCGATGCTGATGCTCGCGACTCGCAGGTCTCCATCGCCACTCTTGGGATCGGCATCGGCACGCTCATCGCTGGAATATTCGGGATGAACTTGAAGAGCGGCTGGGAGGACCACTCGCACGCGTTCTACGCCATGGCGGGTGTGTCTGGAGTCTTCGCGCTCCTGGTGTCTTGGCGGGGGTTCCGAATGTGAGTGTTGTCGTCGTTTCGCTGCATCTTTCCTTTCAAGCGTGCACCTTTCCTGCAATCTGACCGTTCTGCAGACTGCGTAAGATTCGGAAGGTCGGCCTGTCGAGCACACATAGCCCGCGTCGGCGCCCACGGCCGTATCTACCTCTGCCCATCAGAGAGCAGCGCATGGGGGACGGATGGCCATAGAGCGCGGTGGCTGTTGAATCTATACGTGTTTGTTGCAAGGCATTACGACATATCTGGGGAGGAGGGCGTTGTGGAATAGACTGTATCCTACATGGCCTCGGGACCATAATATGTGGTGTACGATTATACCCATGAACAGTGTCACCTCATCTCTATTGATTTGCTCTCTTCTCACTGCATGTGTGGGTGTCCTGGCGGGCAGCACCGAGTGACACGCATACTGAGGAATCGTTGCAAGAATAAGGGATGGCTTTTGGCCGCCGCGATCACAAAAAACATGAGCAGGTTGGGACAGTGGATGATCCAGCCCGGGATTGAACCGAGGACCTTCTGTGCTAGCAAATGTAAGACAGATGTCATAACCACTAGACTACTGGACCTTGCCAGTTGCTCTGGCTGGGTATGTTATAAAGGACAAACACTTGTCAATAGCGCGTGACGCGACGCGTCATTCTCTTGCCTCGTCCTTGTTCTCTACACCCACTATGCCTGTCGCCGTACGCCCGCCCACCGCGCCTGGCGGTATCAAGGCCTACTATCAGACCAAGATCGAGGCTGCCGAGCTTCTGATCAACCAGAAAACGCAGAACTTGCGTCGTCTGGAAGCCCAGCGAAATGCACTGAATGCGCGCGGTACGTAGGCCAGAGTCGTGCACGAACGACGCTCAATGGCATACAGTCCGCTTGCTCAGGGAAGAGTTGCAACTACTGCACGAGCCAGGAAGCTATGTGGGCGAGGTCGTCAAGGTCATGGGCAAGACGAAGGTGTTGGTGAAGGTGCAGCCTGAGGGCAAATACAGTGCGTCCCCTTGTTGTTTTGAAGTTTCTAACGACGCCTGACATCCCTCAGTCGTCGATATTGACGGAGACATTGATGTCAACACATTAACTCCCTCCCTGCGCGTCGCGCTCCGCTCCGACTCGTACACCATCCACAAGATCCTCCCCAATAAGGTCGACCCGCTCGTCTCCCTCATGATGGTCGAGAAAGTCCCCGAGTCCACCTACGAGATGGTCGGTGGCCTCGACAAACAAATCAAGGAGATCAAGGAGGTCATCGAGCTCCCCGTCAAGCACCCCGAGCTCTTCGAGGCGCTCGGCATCGCGCAACCAAAGGGTGTCCTGCTGTACGGCCCGCCCGGCACGGGCAAGACGCTCCTGGCGCGCGCCGTCGCGCACCACACGGACTGTAGCTTCATTCGCGTGAGCGGCAGCGAGCTCGTGCAGAAGTACATTGGCGAGGGCTCGCGGATGGTGCGCGAGCTGTTCGTGATGGCGAGGGAGCATGCGCCAAGTATCATCTTCATGGACGAGATCGACTCGATTGGGAGCTCGCGTGGGGAGGGTGGTGGCGGGGGTGGTGACTCTGAGGTACAGCGCACCATGTTGGAGTTGCTGAACCAGTTGGATGGGTTCGAGTCAACGAAGAACATCAAGGTTATCATGGCCACAAATCGGATAGGTAAGTCTACCTTGATTTGGATTTGCGGGGTACAGAAATGCTCATTGCTCTGCAGATATCCTCGACTCCGCACTCCTTCGACCTGGGCGTATCGACCGTAAGATCGAGTTCCCGCCACCAGGGCCCGAGGCCCGTGTCGCCATTCTGCGTATCCACTCCAGGAAGGTAAGCAAGCTTCCCCTTCCGTCACCCGTCCATATACACCGCCCGCCCTTACAATTTCACCCGCTCCCGCTATAACTCGCCCTCGCAATCTCACTCATACTCACCCTCGCAGATGTCCCTGCAACGAGGCATCAACCTGCGCTCGCTCGCGGAGAAGATGGGCCAGTGCTCCGGCGCCGAGGTGCGCGGTATCTGCACGGAGGCTGGCATGTACGCGCTGCGCGAGCGCAGGCAACATGTCACGCAGGAGGACTTCGAGTTCGCGGTGGCGAAGGTGCGTTTGGTTTTCTGTGGGCTGTACGATGAGATGGGATGCCTGACGCCGCTCGCAGGTCTTGAAGAAGAACTCGGAAGGCAACACGTCGGTCAACAAGTTGTTCAACTAGTCGGTCGGCAAGCTGTTCGACTGGGTCACGTTCTCCAGCATATTGCTTGTCTGTATTCATACCATCCGTTCCTCGTGTATCCATCGCATCACTTCACTTTCGGGCGCTCGAGCTTGCATGGAAGTGGGCAGACTGGCGCGGCGGCGCGTGGGGAAGCCTTGCGTTCAGGTGAGGCGCGGCTTTCTGTCGGATCTTACTTAGAGAGATGTTGAAGGTAATTCGTCAACGTGCTCGGGCTTCATGTTTGACCATCCCTTCATTAACCGACGTCAACACCGATGGGCACAGCTCTACACGCGCCCAGTTAATGTGACGAAGCTTCGTTTATCGCAATCAATCCGAAGAGGTCGGAGTTCGACATTGTGCGCGTCCCGCCGCCGCTAGGCTTAATTATACGGGGCGCGTGGCGGAACAATGGGCACGTGTGCGGTGGGCGTGCACCGTGAACAATGGACGCGTTTTCCCGTACGATATTGGCGCGTTCGCGCTCACCAATCACATCCTTCTACACGCGACGCGTCTACGTATCTAGGCATGGTACGTCTACGCGTGCCGTCACGGTACGTCCATACGTACTTCCCCTCATTCTCCAAATTGACAAACTCGTGCCTAGAAGGAGAAAGAGAATGTGACCCTCCTTTGTTCGTGTGATAAGAAGCCCCTCCAGGACAAATGCTAAGTCGCGAGAGAGACTGACCTATTGAGAGGCGTTCTGTCTGACTCTGACCTGTTGTTTCGTCATGAAAGAGCAGCCGGATCCATATAATGGTCCGTGGGTTGGGTTGGGATGCCCGTTATCCTCTTTCCATACTTCCACCGTCGCTGAGTCGTCCGTCCGTCAAACGCCCGCCTCTCACTCACTCGACTCTGCTTGCTCACGCGCTTGACCGTCCATCCAGTTCCTTCCACTACCACCCACTTCCTGCGCGCTATCATACGCCCAGATCCCACCCTCTATGGACGCGCTCTTTGACATGCTCCTCCCCACCTTCGATGATCTGCGCGTGCAGGACGATCTGCATGACATGCACGCGCACGACATGCAGTCGCTCGATTCGCATGCGCATCCGCTGTGGTTCGCGCCTATGCAGCTCGAGGGTGAACACAGAGGCCTCGGTGCGTCATTTGGACAAGGTCTCGTACACGGTCCATTGACCCGTTCTTTTGCAGACTACTATGATCGCCAACCTCTGACCGTTATCCGGCTTGCCGCTGGACGCATCCCGGAGATGGACGCGGTGGCGGAGGCCAAGTCGCCCGCAGCATCGTGCAAGTCTCCGGCCTCGCCCAAATCTCCTGCAACGAACGCCGCTGGTAGCAAGCCAACCTCCCCTGCCCTCCCCAAGATGCCTGCGCGTGAGCCGTCGGCGCCTGCTGGCGCGTCGTTCGGCTCTGCTAGCATATCGCGCGCGACTGCGAGCGTGTCGGGACCGTCTGCTAGCATGTCCATCGCGTCTGCTGGCATGAACGTTAGGTCCGCTCGCCGTGCGAGACCTCTGTCTCAGACGTACTCTGCACCTGCTGTGTTGTCAGCTGGCCCGCCCAGGCTTCCTGCCTCACCCAAAAACGCCGCATTCTCCTACAAGGACGTCGCGTCGAAGGGTATGTGCTTTACACCAGAGCGCAACACATCTGATACTGACCCTCATCTCGTAGACCTTGATGCCGGCTATGAGTCGCGCGCAAGCTCGAAATCGTGCGCTAACGTGGGTTCGAGCAGGGTCCCTGCGTCGTCGCGCACCGCCCCGAGCGTTGACCTGTTCTACCGCGGCGTGTCAGTTGCTGCTTCGAAGGATGCCCTGCGGACGCCGTCGCCGCTGATGCTGTCAGTCCCGTTGCCGCTGTCGCCCTCCAGGACTGCCGTCTACGTTCCCTAGCTCAGGGGTACCGCCTACGTCCCCTCGATCGACGGCGTCTGTCCCGCTGCCCGTGTCACCTTCGCTCAGGTCGCGGTCGGTGACGATTCCGTGCGTCTCATGAACGAATTTCATACACAACTCTAGCATAACGCATATACCTCATCGTCTCCTTGCTTTGTATGTTATTACCCCACAGGACTTTGGACATGCTCGACTGGTTTCGAGACCTATATACCCTGTTGAATACAGATTCAATGCATCTGACCTGGGTTGTTCTCGATGGCCGCTTACCACGTATCTCTCCACATCGGAAGATGGGGTCTAGAGAGGTCTAGAGCTGCTGAGGACGATGTGCTGGGGCTATCTTAAGTCTGAGGAGATGCTCTAAAGCTGGGAAGACATCCTAAGGCTGGGAAGACATTGATGTTTCCGCCCGACTAGGGGCACTCATTATTCACATCAGCTAGCTACGAATACAAGTCCGGACCAATCGATAGCTTTTGGGTCGTTAGTATACAATGGATGTAGAAGTAAGCATAACAGAGGGAAGTGAGCATAACAAAGCGTGTTCGTAGCGAATAAATGTACGGACGAGCGTTCATCAACAGCGCGACGCCATAGGGCGCGCGCGACAAGATCAGGCATATATATCATTAGAGATATAAGGGTAGAAAGAGTAGACGTGCTAGGTGCGGTGTCTGACGAAATCGTTGGGATGCGTTGAACCGGATTCGTCACCCGTGGGTCCACCACCGAACCCAGGACCCTACTGTGGCGCGCTCGGTGGCATATCCGGAATCAGGTAGTGCATTGGTCGGTCGTCCCAGCTATTCTTGTTCTTCAGATCGGGCCGCACGTTGTCGAGCGTGCCCGCCCGCCCCACGGCATAGTGCCCGACGCGCTCCTGTTCCGCGCGCACGCGATCTCCCTTCCCCGAGGAGCGCTCGCCGCCACGTCCTGACGAGCGCTCGCCACCACGGCCGGACTGCGTGCTCTTGCGCCGCGCGGACTTGGCGCTGACGGGGGTGGTGTCTGCTGCGTTCACGGAACCGTCGGACGAGCGGTGGACGAGAGCTGGTGCAGGCCCATTCAACGCGGCGTGTCCAGTCGACGTGGCATGCCCGTTCGACGTGGTAGGTGACACCGGCGAGGGCGGCATCGACTCCTCCGCGGCGATGTACGAGGGCACGGGCTTGCGCGGCGTCTTATTGCGTGTTGCCGAGCGCGTCACGGTCGCCGCGGGCACGGCGGGCGGGGTTACGTCCGGTGTCGGCGTCGGTGGGTAGCTCGGCGTGCGCCGGTGCTCGACGCTCGCCCGCCGTTGCTGGTCCTGACTCGGGCCGCGGCTCTGCAGCACGACCACGCCGCCGCCTTCCAGCTTCTCCTCGCTCATCGACGTCGGCGACGCGTGTCCGCCCAGGGTGCCGTCCGACGCGTGCCCACCCACCGTGCTCTCCGACGTGCTCCCGTGCGACGCGTGGGAGAGGATGTGGCCCTGTGAGCCGTCGCTGCCCCGGTGCTGGTGGTGCATGCCGGCGTACGGTTTGGGCTGTTTCGGCGCGTTCCTCGGACGCTTACGGCGGCGGAGGAACCAGACGAGGACGCCGGCGAGGAGCGCGAGGCCCGCTACAGCGCCGATGACGGCGCCGGCTATTGTGCCTGCGTCGACGGAGTTGTTGGACGATATGGCACCGATGGCGACCGCGGTAGATGATGAGCTGGAAGTGGGACTAGTCGCGCTGTTGCTTTGGGGACTAGTCGCACTATTGCTGGCGCCGCTTCCCACGAGGCAGCTTGTGTCCGTACCGTTGCGCACGAAGAAATTGGCAGATGTCCTGGCGACGTAGTTACGTGACGGAATGGACGCGTTGAGACGATACCAGCCCTGCGGCACGGAAACGGAGGACCAGCGGTATGTACGGTCGGATGAGGGAATGGAGGTGGAGATGAGGGATGTCAAGCCACCCGCCCCCGTTGCAGACGCCGCCTGGCTGGTGATGATGCCCGTCGCCTGCCTACGCTGCGGCTGTGTGACTGTTCCGTCCGTGATCGTGAGGTGCAGACTCCGCGAGGTCGTCTGCCGCATGGTCGTGGACGCCGGCGCGGAGCTCTGCGTGACGTCGATGCTCGAGATTTCGAGCCGGACGTCAGCATCGGGCCCAGCATAAATCCAGTCGATAGTCGCGGGCTCGCAGCTGTTCATGTCGTCGACAGCGCTGAAGATGAAGGTCGGAGACAGCGTTGTGCTCGTCGTGGACGCGCCGGTGGCCGCCCCCGTGCTCGTTCCCGTCGCAGTCACTTGTCGAGGTACGTTTGCGGCTACGGCGGCAGGCAGCACACCCATTCCTACTGCCAAAGATGCCAACGAATACCTGGGGAACATGTTGGGGGGAGGTAAGGGTGACATCGAACATTTGTACGCACATGATACCGCTCCTCTCCTTGTCGTATCTCCTGTTGTACCTTCGTCTCTAGACCAGGAGCCTCAAGCAAGACCTCTGAGGACGACCTCAGCGCGGTATGCAAGAGTCACTATCAAAACGCTGGCGGAAGTGATGACGGAGAAACGCAAGTTGCACTGCTTCCCACGGCCACGATACTTACTCCGTTAGCGCCCGCATCATGGACCACCCACTGAACTTGGAGTTGGAATGCAACTGAGATGGTAAAGAAGAGAAAGATGCGAAGAGAGCAGAAGATGTCGAAAGCATGCAGTGCTATCAAACGCTCATCACTTTCATCAAAGCCTTGACATGCATATACATCTACAGCACGATGAGCAAGCCCCTTTATACCCTGCGCATGTCCCCCCAGCTTCAGGATAACATGGGATACACCTTGAGAACAACCTTAGGATGCCCACACAAGTCTTAGGATGTCTCCTCAGCCGTGGGATGTTCACCGGTATACGGAACCATCGATGCCCCTTCACTCAATGACACTCGATTCAATTGTGTGCTTGTCTAAGGTGCACACAGAACGTAGCCTTCAACTGGACTTTCGCGATATTCAGCTTCATCCTTGTTTCCAGTTTCGAAGGGAGCTGCAACTACTACGTACAGTCCGAGTGATTATTCAACGCGTAAGTAATCCAAGGCAGGCAGAAGAGATGGGTACATATGGTGTGAGAAATCGTCGGCGTGGTCGTGAATGCTCTAGCTAGTAGCGTATGTTGTGTTCGAGGGGCAAAGGATCGGGACATTTGTAAATATACAGGAAATACCCATCGCAGGAACCCATGGGTGTACGTGAAGGTGCCCAGTGGGTATGTAGGAGTGTCCGTTTAGCGAACGCTATGCTGGAAGCGGCGTCTTCAACGCTTCGGGCGTGTCGTCCGGGACGGGAATGGAGATCTCTTGGTCCCCTTCCTCGATAGTGTCCGCGTCCTTGGTAGTCTTCGCATCCCGCCCCGGCGCGTCCTTGACCATGTCCTCGACGACGCTCTTGCCCACATATGTGAGCGTCGCATACCCGCTGCTGATATCGTCCACGAAGTACTTCGGCGTGAACCTGCGGAACCGTCAGCAACCACACCAAGAAAAGCTCCTCACGCCAAACACTCACACCTCGCCCTTCCTCTTCCGCTCGGCCGCCATATCCCGCTGCTTCTGCTCGATGTCAATCTTCTCCTTCGTCGCCTCCGAGTACTCCTTGTTCAACAAGTGATCCGTCACGCTCGCCCACAGCTTCCGGCTCTCGTACTCTTCCATCTCCTCCAGCGGGCGCACCGACTTCGGCAGCACCTGCAGCGCGGCGAGGTCGATGAGGTCCTCGTACTCGCTGTTGGTGCTCTTCGAAAAGTCCGCCACGCTCGACATCGCCGACTTGCCCCCCGCGGCCACGCTCGGCGCGAGCGACGTGCGCGACGCGTTTGCGCTCGCTGGCACCGCGAAGGACCCCGCGCCCACGCGCCGCCAGCGGATCTTCCCGCGCCAGCTGCCGTCGAAGATCGCCACGACGCGGTTGTGCGGCACGGCCTTCACCTTCGTCCACGGCTCGTCGCCATCGTGCACGGTGTGGATGACGCCGTCGACGAGGAAGTGCGCCTTGCCGAGCCAGGACTCCTCCTTGTACTCGATTATCGCACGGAACTTGGGCAGCCCGGGCTTGCCGCCGTCGCAGGTGATGATCGTCGACTCAGACATGGTCGCGTAGAAGTTGCCGCGGAGGACGCCGTTCACGTTGGCGGAGGGGTGCGTGATGTGGTACTCCTCACCCGACCCAGGTCCGCCGGTCAGCCTGATGTAGATGCCCTTGTTATGTTGCCCAGGGAGGACGCGGACGGTGGTGCCGGATACCTACAAGCCTTGATGAGCGCGGGACCGTGCGATAAATGAACCCGGCAGACCTTGGCCGATATCTGGTCCGTCCCATACATCTCGACGTGGCGGTCCGGACACGCAGCGTAGTATGACGACACGGGCGGGTGGTGGCTGACCTGGGCGGCTATTCATACAGATCGCGCCAAGCGCGCACAGCAGAACGCCTACGCACCTGTTCGGTGAGGAAGACGACGCGCGTGCGCTGCTCCTCCAGGCTGAGATTAGACATCTGCGCCTCCACGGATGTGGGAGCCGTGGAAGGGCTCTTGCCCGGCTTCGATAGCAAGCTAAGCCCGCTTCGAGTGCTCTTGGAGCTCCGAGCGCTTCGGATGCTCGCAGTCTCGGGTACGGGTGATGACTGTTCGGGCCCCGTGGACACGAAGTCATTGGAGGCCGGGACGACGTCCCAATGAGCGCGGAAGTGCTCTCCTAGCACGGAGTTGTACGGCTTGCAGATCTTGCCGTGCTGGAGGACGATGAGGGCGCGCACGGTACGCACAGATATTCTACGCACCACAAACTTCAAATCTTTCGTAAATGTAAACTTGACGACGGCCAGGATACGTTCGAAGGGATCCTCTGAATCATTGATGCTGGCTTGCGTGTCAGATACGCGCGGTATGTTTCGCAAGGAACGCGTACGATGCAAAGACATCTGGCCTATCCAGGTAATGCCAGTACTCTAGGTTGGGTATGGGCTCCAGCAAGGACGCTGGTAGTGAGAGCCGCCTGATGTGACACGTCCGTCAGTGCGCTGCGGGGTAAAACAGCCGGGGTGGCGAACGCACATGGCGGCGATGTCCTTGACACCGAAGCACTTCTTCACGAGCTGCATGATCATCTTGAGCTTCCCGCCCTCTCCGGTATCGTTGGATTCGGGGACTGATATCGCGGGGCCGGGAGCCTCCTCGTCGACGACCGCGCCCGGGTCGATTCCAGTTACATCTTTATCTTGGGTATCCTTCGCGCTCATGCTCGGTGCAAAGTGTGGTCAGGTGGTCGGAGCGTTCGTGATGGTGGTGGGAGGAGAACAAGAAGAAGAATATAGCAGCGGAATCCAAAAAGCGTTCCTTTGCAAACAGTGATTGAGGAACACAGTGAGGTAATTGTGGATGGCTGTGCACGTGTGTCATACGGCCCGAGCGAAGTTGAACTTGGCTGTGACTCTTTCGTCAGCTTGCCGAGCCTCCTCTTGCACAGCCTTTCAGCACCCTTGTACCTCCGAGAGTGACATACTTATCGGAAGCTTCTTCTCATACACGCATCGTTTGAAGTATACGAGGGTCACCCGACGAGTACGCGGCGATGTCATCGTCTACCGAATGATACGGTCACGGCCCGTCCAGCTTCTTCAACTTCAAGAGACATTTAACATCGTTCATTGAGTGCCTATCTTCTGCCACCCCCCGCTCTGCTCGGCATAAGGGAACATGATGGTCGGCATGTATCACTCGTTCGTGCTGTTTGGTCAGGCTCTCCCCTCGTCTATATGATGTGCGTTTGGACCAAGGTTGACGATCGGCTTGACATCTTTTTAGGACAATATAACGAGCAGCGGACACAGTCTCGATGAACCTTTGCTAGCTCGCCAGCTCGTAGGACGATGTTGGGACATGCATCGAGCATCGCCGGAGCGCACCCTCGTTCTGGCGGGCATGCAACATAGGAGTTTCTCCAAATCATCAGTTCGCTATTCTTTATCATATAAGGCGACGCTGAGCGACAGACTTTCCTCCGACTCCGCAGGGGGTGGCCCGTGGCTCGTAAAGCGACGGACTGCGATCACAACAATGGCCTCTGAGGCGGCCTTTGATTACCATACTATATATGGAGTATCATTCCATGCTAAAGCCGGAGTGCTCAAGGAGCGCGCTTGCGCTGGGAATTTGAGACACCCAAGCTTACTCTCGCCACTCCTCGGGGTGTGAAGCCATGAGCGGAAAGCATTTTGCCTCATACAGCTTATTCAATCTTGACGTGAATGCGCAGGGTGCTTCCTTCATGACATTCGTATGCCCTTTTCTGCGTCTTATCAGTATTTCGACGAGGAAAATGTACCTGAAGATGAAAGGGAAGGGCCCCAGCATGTATTTGTACAACAAGGCCTGGTCGGCCGCGCGCAGCGACGTCCAATCGGACGAAGGGTAGGAAAACAGCATCGGTGCCTTGAGGATACATGACGTCCAGCGATTGCCCAGCACGATGACTTTTGACTCAAGGCGACTCGAGAGCTCGAGGATATTGGCAAGACGCCCGAGATGACCCGCAAGCCGCACACAGGCCAGAAGTTGAACCGTGGGACCCGTTCGGCACATGCCGCGCACGTGCATGTTCATCTCGCCTTGGCCGAGACCCGTCTGAGACCACCGCAAGACCGCCATGCGCGAAAGTTCGATGTTCCTCTTTGAGACCGTGACTGTCCTCACCTGCCTCACCTGTTGGTCTTCGCCTACACGCCAATTGTCAATGTGACTGAATCTACTGGGAAAGGAACCCTTGATCAGTATCGAGTCCTATGAATCGACCATTACACCTGCGTTACGGTGCCCCCTCAAGGCAGACATCCTCCACCGAGATTAGACTCTCCAATGGCCCTCCGCGCTCTTGGTCCAGCCTGAAGCCGCATCCTCGACCGCACTCGGGCGGCGGGAGATGGTCCCAGAAAGGTACAGGCTGTATGCCGGCGGGCTGGATTCACTGACGCGCATACGCGCGCCCACGGGCTATGTCGGGCGCAGGCCGATCGAGACCCGCCCGACCCCTTCCTTTGCCAATCACGTCTGTCGGGCGCGCCCAGTGCGCCTGCGTGACAAAAGCTCCACATCGATGTCGCGGGCAGCGCAGACGGTATATAAGCCGTTCAAAGCGCCGAGGGGGACCCATCGCATCATCACCTGCATCCAACACTCACCTCTCTAGAGTTCCTCACTCTACCGCTCTTCTAGTTTCTCAGTCACAATGGCCGAGCAAACCGTCGCCTCAACCCGCGCCCAGATGGACAGGCTCCAGCTGGAGCTGCAGGACCTGAAGCACGCGCAGGGTGTCGAGGACATTACCGTCGGAGACTACCTACTTGCTCGTCTCGACCAGCTTCAGATTACGGTGAGCACCCTGGTCCTCGCGCGTCATCGATCGGTTACTGATTGACGCAGAACATGTTTGGTCTTCCGGGTGACTTCAACCTCGGCTTCCTCGACCTCGTCGAGGACCACCCTAACATCCATTGGGTCGGTAACTGGTAAGAAATCCGTTTATCGCGATCTTGCCACTCGCTGACGTCCGGCTCAGCAACGAGCTCAACTCCGGCTACGCCGCCGATGGCTACGCTCGCGTCAAGCCCGGCAGCATGGGTGTTCTCCTCACCACCTTCGGTGTCGGTGAACTCTCCGCCGTCAACGCCATCGCTGGCTGTAAGTATATCGCACTCCACTCCATTCTATGGTGCTCATTCTCTCTCAGCCTACGCCGAGATGGTCCCGGTCCTCCACATCGTCGGTGCCCCTAGCACCTCGCAGCAGCTCTCGAAGCCCCTGCTCCACCACACGCTCGGCGACTCGCGCTACGAGGCCTACGCCAAGGCATACGAGCAGTTCACCTGCTGTCAGAAATACCTCATGAACAAGGAGACCGCCGCTGCTGACATCGACCACCTCCTCACCGAGATCCTTGTCAAGGCCCGCCCCGGCTACATGACCCTCCCCACCAACCTCGTCTTCGAAAAGATCTCCGGCGAGCGCCTCAAGACCCCCCTCTCCCACCTCCCGCCGCCCAACGACCCTGAGGTCGAGGCACACGTCGTCGAAGAGATTGTGAAGCACGTCATGGCCGCCAACGGCGGTGTCGCCGTTCTCGTCGACGCCTGCGCCGTCCGCCACGACGTCACACAAGAGCTCCTCGAGCTCATTAACAAGACCCACCTGCCCGTCTACTCGACGCCCATGGGCAAAACCGCCATCCCCGAGAACTACGACCGCTACGGTGGTGTACGTCTGCCTTGTGCCCTTTTTGGCTATCCCGCTGACATGCGATCTGCAGATCTACATCGGCTCCATCTCACGCCCCGAGATCCGCGAGAAGCTCGAGTCCGCATCCATCATCCTCTCCGTCGGCGGCCTCCGCTCTGACTACAACTCCGGCAACTTCACCTACAACTTCCCCGTCTCCCGCACGATCGAGCTGCACTCCGACCACACCAAGGTCTTCTACGCGCAGTACCCGGCGATCGGCATGAAGCAGCTCATTCCCAAGCTGACGGCAAAGCTCGAGCCGTTTAAGGAGACCACGCAGCAGATCGCGGTGCCCCAGTTCAAGTCGGTGTTCCCCACGGAGGACACAGAGATCATAACGCAGGCATGGTTCTGGCCGACGATGGGCGAGTTCTTCCGGCCCAAGGATGTCATCATTGCCGAGACTGGTGAGTCACTACTACTGTTCGAGGGGATCGCGGGGAGCTCACACGATCCGTAGGCACTGCCAGCTTTGGTATCACCAACGTCGCCTTCCCGCCAGAGTCGATCTTCATTGCCCAGATCTTCTGGGGCTCCATCGGCTACTCTGTCGGCTCCACCCTCGGCGCAGCCCTCGGTGCCCAGGACCGCAACCTCGGACGCACCATCCTCTTCGTCGGTGACGGCTCTTTGTACGTCTTTCCGTCATCTTCGCACTTGCTTTTTACTGACACCCCTTTCAGGCAGCTCACCGTGCAGGAGTTCTCCACCATGCTCCGCATGAACCTCAAGCCGATCGTCTTCGTGCTCAACAACAACGGCTACACCATCGAGCGCTGGTTGCACGGCAAGGAGCGCAAGTACAACGACATCTTCCCGTGGGCGTGGACGGACCTGCTTAAGGTCTTCGGCGACAAGGAGGAGCTGCGCTCAAAGTCGTACACCGTGCACAACAAGAAGGAGCTGTCGGCGCTGCTCGCGGACGAGAAGTTTGCGCGCGCGGACAAAATGCAGCTTGTCGAGGTGATGATGGACCAGTTCGACGCACCGGTGACGCTCGTCAACCAGGCCGAGCTCTCGGGCAAGACCAACGCATATGTGCCGAAGTAAGCGCGCGTGTCTTCGGCTGTGCGTACAAAAGCATTCTCGTGTAAACTATAGAAGGGGCATAATGGGACATTCAGACATAGAATGTACAACACTACTAGTTATTTATGTACGACTAGACCAACCACAGCTTCGTTTCCCACTCTCGTCTGCCTTCTGTAATCAGTGACTGGAGCGCTGCCTTCGGACTCGGAGTCAAACTTCAGCATGACTATCGTCAACGTTCTCAAGATCCCCCTTCATGGATTGGCAGTTGACTGGCACCAGCAGGATCGCGAGCTTTACACACCGGAAGTAAACCTTCCGGCCATTCTTCGTACTAGTACTGATAGATATATAGAACATAATAGCGAAGCAACGAGGGGTATCGAGGGTGATGGAAAGATTGACTACTAGCAAGAAGGCTGCGAGATAGCGCGCACGACCAGACGGAAGGTCTTGTCCTTCGTATCGAAGTTCAAGTTGGAACCGGCGGCGGTATAGCCCTCTTTCTCGGAGCCTTTGGGCAGCGGCGCGCTCTCCTGGTCGATGCGAGCATTGCCCTGCATCAGGATGACTTCCATCCTGCGCGAATTGAAATAATGCTAGGGTCTATGTCAATTATGAAAAGACGATGTATCCTAACGACATGGGACGTACGTGGTTCCAGGTATGAAGGAGCTTGCAGATGGGGTGCACCTTGCGGGACTTCATGATACCTTTGAGACCCTCACGAACAACGACGTCTGTGACGAGTAAGAGCTCTGGACGGAAGCATGAAGCAATGTACACGTACTGACGATGGGAATGAAGGCGACGATCGGGAGGCTCGCCCTCGAGCGCTGTTCGTCCGACAGCGCTGCAATCGAGAGGATATCCTCAAGGAACCTTTGGAGAAGTGTCAATTTCATGCAGTGCGCAGCAGTGCGCAACCCGACGCGACACTCACGTCCTCCAGTCTACCTCGAGCACCCCGTGCGATTCGAATGGATGAGGATACGCTGTGGACGGCGGCACCGCGATCGGGAAACCCTTGTGGATGTGCTCGCCATCGCCATTGGCAATGAGAAATGTGGGCTGGAAGTCGGGGTACGGCAGGCTGGGCGGCGCTTGGTGGGAAAAACAGGCTGGGGTGCCGCGGACGGGTGCAGGAGAGTCTGTTGACCCACGGGTGGAGGTATGTCGTCCGTGGCGAGACCTGCGGGACGATGGGAAAGCCGCGGGCGCCTGCTGGAAGTGCGACGATGGTGCCGCTATGGGTGCCTGCTGATAAGGCGACAAGCTGGACGGCTGAGAGTATAGTGACGAAGATGGCTGGGAGTATGGGGACGAAGACGATTGGGAGTACGGCGACGCAGCCGGCTGAGAAGATGGCTCCGAGTCCGGTACTGGGTGGTATGATTCTTCGTCGTACGCTGGAGGAGCGTGCATCTGCATGTCGTGCGAGCTTGATGGCTCGGGCATCCTCATGACCGTCGGATTGGGGGGCTCCTGGAACGTCTGCGCGCCGTCAAACTGCGACTTGGAATCCATGGGCGCGGGATTTGGGAGCGAGAATGATGATGCAGAGAGAAAAGGTGTGCGTCGCTGCGTAATCTAGTGCTCTATATTTTGACCATGACGAGGAGTCTGTCCCCTGTTTGAGCGATCCCTGCGCACTGCCTGCCCTGGGGCTGGCTCCGCGGGGCGCCTCCGCACAAATCCAAGTTGAAATGTCAGTTTGGCCCACGGCCACGTGCGGCGGGTGGCGATCCCGCCACGTGGTTGATCATCGCACTGAAGTCGAACATTCACTCGAATCAGTCGAACGATGAGACCAGAGCTTTGTACCCCGTCCGATTAAAATGCTCTCGTAAAAGCACATGTTGACGGCCTTCCTGCAAGGAAATTTTTCTTTCGCGACATGATAATGCTGTAAGTAGGCCCCCTGGTTCACGAGTGCACCCGAACGACGACGACGGCGACGATGTTCCAAGCCAGATTCAAGCTATCATCGATCATCTTTTGTGAGTACTGGAAACCATAAGCCCAAACTCATTCTACCGTTTACCTTCAGATGGATGACGGTTGCGCGCGGTCGCCGCGGCGCATGACTCCCTTTACCAACTTGCGATTGAGCAAGACCGCACCACCGTATGGGTGCGCGCTGTGCGGATGGCTCTCTCCATTCCTTCCAACCCCCGCCCCGGAAACGCGCTGCACGCCACGACGACCAGGATCCACACCCGTCTAAGAAGGAATAATGATTGTTTTCATGCGCTGCGACATTCATCGAACACGGAGGTTTGATTTCATAGCAGGTTCTGAGACTGAATGTATTGACTTACGCGCATACCCCAGTTCGATCTGAGCCTGCACATCAAGTCCTGACGCGGACGAAGTTGATTGGCTATTTATCTCTTATTCACTGAACTTGAGTTTGATACTCAAGGCCTTGAAGCTTGAACCTCTCTCGCCAGTCCAGTGAACACAGTATAATTAAGTATTCCTTCCTCCGCATCTGTACGGATACAATGAGTATGCTAATGCAGAGGCGCCTGCGCTGCGACGCCCCCATCTACAATGTGAGATCTAATGCCAGTGGTGGTGGTAGTGCGAGGTAAGACGTAGATCCAAAGTACCGTATACAACAATGCGCGATGATAAGTAAGCAAGTAGATAAAGCAGGCCAGCGACGGGCCATAGATAAATAGCAAATGCAAGGATGGATGATGAAGATCGAAGTGCAGTCGTAAATGAGTGCGCCGGTCTACGAAGCCGGATTTTGAGCCCTCTATGTACAGGGATGTTCGTGAAAGGGGGAGGCAAGACAGGAGGGAAGGAGGCGAAGGCGTAGGTGACGGTGCCTATGCGTAACCCGGAGAGAGCCAGTTGTATGATTGTGGCACGAACGGCTGGAAGAGGTCCTCCTGAAGCTGCTCCCCCTCGTCCGGCAATGACAGGTCCCACGGCGTCAGGTCGAGCCCCATGTCGGGCAACCCGGCGGCGTCCGTAATGCCGAGTAGGTTGTCGAAGTCGAACCCGTCCAGCCCCAGTGACGAGCATGGTGTGGTGAGGAACGAGCACGGCGTGCTCAATGACGAGCATGGCGACGAATACGAGGGGGAACGGACGGCGGCGAGATGGATGTGTCGCTCACGGGCGGTTCGGCCAGCGAGTCCCAGTCCATCGCGCACGGCGCGCCTGCATTGAACATGCTATCGAACAGCTGACGGTACTCCTCCGGATTCAGCGCAGGCGCGGCAGTCTCCTGAGTGGGCGCTGGTGCTGATGCGGGCGTAGGCACCGGGGGCATCGAAGGCACCTCCCATGCAGTCGGGAACTGCATCACATTAGCGAGGAACTGGTTGATGTCGAATTGCTCTGTGCACGCCCGTTGCTCGCCACAACTCATCGGCGCGGGTGTATCCCAAGTCGGCACCGGAATTTGTTGGGGTTGGTCGACAGGCAGCTGTGCTGGCGACGTTACCGGCGGACACGGAGGCATGGCGGGAAGCACGGGAGCGCCGGCGAAGGCGGACGAGGCGTTCCACCAAGGCAGACACGGGAACGTGCTCGCCATCAGGTATGCCTGGTCGCATGCTGACATTGGCACTGGCGGGAAGTTCAGGACCGGCGGCGGCGGGTAGGATGCCTGAGCGCATGCAGAACCGGACCCCATTGACATGTCGAAGTCATCGTTGGGCGGGCGCTGTAAAGCTAATCAGATCGGCGCTCATCTAGTATTGAGAACCGACGTACCTCGCACGGAGGGACAGGTGGAAGAGGCATGGGCGATTGTTGCTTCTGCAGCATGCATGCCGGGTAGACGGGCGGTGAGGGCGCGCGTGATGGGTAAGAGGGCGGTGTCATCGGCGCAGATGAAGGGTAGGTAGCAGGTGAGACGGGCGCAGATGAAGAGGTGTAAGACGTGGACACCGCGGGCGATGTGTCCATGGGCTCATGGGCCAGGGCCTGAAACATGTGAGCTAACTGGAAAGAACGATGAACGTTATACATACCTCAGGCGTTGAAGTCTCGGAATCGACAGCTTGCGCAGGAGGGGGCGGTGGGTGGCTCATGGTACCTCTCGGATCTGGCGTCTGGTACATGCATAGCGCGGCAAGGCCGAGCTGCGCGCAGCGACCGCATGTCGGACGTTCTCTGTCGCACTATGGATATCGTGAGCGACGGCAACGCGTGAGGGTACTATGCGTACTGACCATCCGGCGCGATGCATGGCAATTGAGGCAAGACAGGATAACCCGGTTGCGGCGCCTAATCGACGCGTTAGCATTGAACGCGTCTATACCTAAATTGCACGTGCTCACTTGGGCTTCTTCTGGGCAGGTGTGCACGGGCTGCAGTCGTTGTCGGGAGCCATCACGATTATTGATTCGAAGCAAAGCTTGCGTGGGCTATGCGGGGAGGGAGAAGCACGAGTATCGAGAGACGGGTATGGACAGTTGCTTAAGTAGTCCGGCGTATATGTGATGGTCTATACCGGTGACAAACTGGATATCCACCCCGATCGCGCGCGTTCGAACGTTCAAATCCTTGGCGGGCAGGTGTTGAAACGCACCGCAGGCGGCAGACCTCACGCGGCTTCGCGCAGCGGATCATCCCAAATCTGCTAGTATCTGAAGACTTGGTCACGGGCTCACTTTAGCACTGACGCGCCCAAAATGATCGTACCCCACTCCTCTCTTCAAATCCTCGTCGCCCGACACTGCCCTGGACGCCGGCGTACCCATTCGTATGCAGATCAATCGTTTCGTTCTCGCCTACTTAACAGGACCGCCGACCGGTAAAGAGGCGGACTAAGCAACAGTCGCTTTACTGCCAAGAGGCGAGGCGAGCTAGATGTGAAGCCAAAATCCTCCGGGACTGCGGCACGGCTGGACGAGCTTCATTCGACACGTTCAAGTCTCTGCAGGCCGCTCAGGTCCAATGTGGAGAAGGTACAAAGATACTCGGGCCCATACCGGTCGCACCGCAGTCCCGCTGCACGCGGGTTCGTGATGGGAGCATCAGAAGTGTTGACTCTCAATCTCGAAACCAATCTTCTCCTGACGCGTTTGGCGAGTATTCAGCCCAGCTAAGCTAAGTCATTGATCTTCGCAAAGCAGGTTAGGTTGTTGTCGAGCTTCATTCTTCCTCTGCCAGGCGAGTTCGCAAATCGTAGAGTTGACGTGGATGAAGAAGGACGAAGAGAGCGAAGTCCTTGTGACACGTCACACTTTAACGACCTCCGCGACGTGGTACAGTACGGCATTTGCCGGTCCAGGGCCTACTCGGAGCCGAGTGAGCGCTTGAGACTTATGGATCCGCGGACGCAAAGGGAAGCGCAAAGTGTCCGTGCAAGTAGCGCAAAAAGGACCTTCGACTACTCCTGAGCGGCTCCCTCAGTATCTTGGACATCAATGCATCAAGTTCAAAATCAAGCAATGACAAGCGGTGGACTACTTATTGCTCGAAGTCAATCCACCGCGAGCGCGGGCGACTTCTGTCCGTTTTGCCGTTCGCCTGGAGTGCGCTTTCGTCCGCCCATGATAAGTGTACTCCGAATTGCGTTGACAACGGGCCCGGGTATACACAGTCGCAGGGTGGACCGTATATAGTGCTTTTTGGGCGTATTTTTGGGATGTATTTCGAAGCGCTTTGCCCGTACGGTATGTAGCAGTCGACGGCCCTGGGTGTCCCCGCTGTTCCAAGGCATGTGAAAAGGGATTTGCAAGGACTGCCGGTTACTGAGACCACGTCTAGTTGCTTCCAGTCCCATTGTGCACTCGCAAGAGACAGAGTGATGGACATCAGATTCAGAGCCTCCAAGATACAGCGCCTTGAGCGTCTGCCAGGTGGATATTAGAAGAGGCTAGGCTCCGACGCGGACGGGACCTTGAGGAGGCTCCCCAATACAGCAGACTCGCCGGGGCGCCGCACTGTCACAGCGCGATTTAGCATACAGTATCTCTAACCTGTCTCTGACTCTGAACCTGAGTCTGAGACCCAGAAATTGCTGCGTCACCCATGCACATGAGCGCTGGAGACCAATGAGTAAGGACGCCATACTCGTATATGGACCATGGGCGGTTTGGGATACCACAGCGCGCTCGGTTTGTCAAGACATCGGCGCTGGCTTCAATCCCGAACAAACTAGCAACGTAACGCATCCATCTCGATCGGCCTTCCCTCGGATGAAGCGTCACCACGACGCAGAGAGAGTCGGAAGGACCGAAGATAATTACAGATGGTCTCGAATGCGCAGACGTCCGGAAAGTTAGCAAAGAGTACGTGACTTTACTAGATAACAGTCCAACACTTCCGGAAAGTTTACCTCTGACCCGTACATCGAATGACAAGGCTTCGCCAGGAACTGGAAGAGTTTCCGCACCGCGGTATTGGGTCGCTCTGGAAGTTTGCTTCCCATCAAGATTAGTCGAGACCTGGAGGGATGCAAGTCTGGATGCATACCACTTTCCATTGCTGCCTGCTCTGTCAATATTAGTACATTGTCTTGAAGTTGAATGCGGATCCGCCTGAGGCCGCTGCAGCGGGTCCGACGTTTACGTAGACATCGGCAGCACATATCCCTGGCGAAGCAGAACTTCGAAGTCACGTTGTGTATCACCGACATAGAGCGACACAGAGGATGTACTAGACGAAGAGGTCGACGAGCAACCTCAGAGTAACGGTACACGACGGGCTCAGGCTTAGGTCATTTGGCATCTGCGGGGTCCGGCGGCAAAATGGATGATCGACAATCAAAGAAGCATTCCGTATATGGAAGGGTGTAACTTCTTTTCAAATCTGAGATCGAAAGCTCGAACATGCTTCTTTCACGTGGGCAACCGCCTTTGAGGTCACGAGCTTGACGGTGACTTCGATGTTGAACTTCGCATTCGGACGTTCGAACTGTAACCCGTCCATCGTCGGCGGCCCCTCCCGCCCACGCTTCTTGGGTTCTCCCTGGTGCCAGTGAATCATTGTCGGACCTCGGGCACGGCGAGCGTCGAGGGTCTCCTTGTGTACATGTCATACAGTAGTCGCCACCAGGTCGCCACGGCAAAGTGACGAATCAGGACCAGCATTGGACGTGTCTGTATGTAACTGTGCTCCCTGAGACCTGGGTCCTGAGCGCAAACCAGTGTGCTCCTCTCCCTCAAGGCTCAAACGCAAACGTTTCATAAACAATTCGGAATAAATCCCTGACCATGTTGGTACACGGCCGCGCAGTCCACACCTGATTTTCAGGTGAATCGACAACACCTGCACAACGACCGTGGAAGTCTAAAATCCATACGATTCAAATAGTCGGATATCCAGCTGGTTCCAACGACCTGATTTCCAGCCGATGAACGGGTGAATTTCAGGTGCAGAAAGTCACGTGCTGGCCTCGTGCTGCTCCGGACGTGGCGCGCGTTCGCCGCCGCGCTGCATTCGCTGCTGTTCTGTTCTCTGGCTTGCACGGCTGCACACAGCTGAGTAATGGGTGTGCACACATATATTGTCTATACTACATGTGCTAGACCTCGATACTACGTACTACAGGATAGCGGGCCCTTCTCCGAAGACGTTCGCCGACGCGAAAACATCCGACCGCTGCTCTCCGTCCTCGGTGCAGGTCGGTGCGGGTCAGGGTTGCACGCATGATATCGAAAAGAAAAAATGACACTGTCGGTATCGTCAGGAGGACACTAGATAAGAACAATCGGGCCACATAGCGGAAGTCCGTCACCCCGCGATCCTTGGTAGGGCATGCGCAAGTAACTGCTGACATAAATCAGCGAAATCCGTTACTCATGAATAGCACTCACCGGCAGGCCATATATCACTGCAGACACATATCAAAATAAAGGCAATAACCTGCCAACGGGTGTGATGAGGCAGTCCTCGCTGAGTGTCGTGAATGTCGAGGGTGACGCTGCTACAGGCCGTGAGACAACAGTGCGGCATGCACTTGTATAAAAGCGCCAATGGCGCGAAACGACGGGCAATACTGGCCAATGTGCCACTGCCAAAGGTATCGGGCGGACCAAACAACGTCGAGACCCCCGCTGATCTCGCTGGAACTTTTCGTCAAGCTCGGTATCGACCAATCCAAGGGTGTCTTGATCTTCGGCCCCAGCACGGGCAGGACCCTCTGTGCGTGCGCGGTCGCAAACTGGACAGACGCCAGCGCAAATGTGCCTTCGGCCGTCAGGCTCGACTTCGAACCAGGCAATCACGGTGGTGAGGGAGTCAAAAGGATGGCAGCGATCGCGACAAGAGCGGCGGACGGTGGGAGGCGCCTGGGAGGCGCACCGCCGCGCACAGGAGGGACATGGTCGTCAAGGGCAGAAGACGGCGGGACTTGTCGTTTCACGCCAGTGCCCTGCTGACTCAGCGATCACTGTTGGCCGTGTTTGGTCTCAAGGTTGGTGGCGCTCGGGTGGCGTCGTGAAGCGCCAGATTTGGACGACGGCAGACGCCGAAAGCGCTGAAACGCTGCAGCATGTGCATGCAAACCTGAAATCCAGCTGGCGTAGGAGATACCTGAAAATCAGGCGTGCGCGAGTGGATTTTTGGGTAATGTCGACATCTGGATTCTTACTATCTGACCCCAGCTGAAAATCACCCTGCGACTACGCGGCCGTGTAGCAGTCGCGCGCAACCCAACACGGGTTCTCGGAAGCGCCTGGAAGCGCTGAAGCCATGAAGAATCGCTACCATGGCAACATGTCCACAGCTCAATGTGTCCCTCCTGACATCGAAACCTTCATCGGCGCCTGCCATCTTGTCATGCTCGCTTCAAAGACATCTGGCAGCGCCACACCCCATTCGTGGCGACGACGTCCACTTTAATCTGCCATTGGTATCGCAGAAGTATACGGGCACATCCGCCGACGCGGACACTGCCATACGGCCTTGAGCATTCCCCGACGGCCCTGGCGCCAGTAAATGAACTGAATGCGGGTCCCTCCAACAATTTGAGCGACTTGATTCCCCAAAACGTGGTCGGACTGCATGACGATACCACCCAGGCGAACTGCACTTCTTGGCTTCGCCGACGACGTGTAGAGCCTTCAGGTCAGCGAAGCCTAGGTAGTCGATGCAGCTGACATGTCCTGAGGATCCGCGATGATAAAATCGGACCGGGTACTTGATACGGATTGCAGCCATTGGCAGAAATCGACAGATCACACCCGTTGCTGAAGGCCCAGAGGTCGCGATAGTCGGTGCCGAGCAGTCCTCATCGACAACTGTGCTCCTGCCAACTTGATTAGGGAGCTGATGACTGGGGTCGCCGTCGCGAGGCTGAATGCATAGTCAATTACAAGCGATATACGCGACACCGCGTGCCCTGTCGTTTTCGCCACACGTCGCCACTGTACGACCAGTTCTGTTGTACTACAATCCAGCAGCACAGAATTTTGCCACCTGGATAAATGGGATGCGAACACAAAGCAAGGAAGACTTCAGTTGCCTGAGAACCCACTTGAGCAACGGCCTCGCGTCCGTAAGGGATCAAGTTGCAACCCATTCTCAGAGGCCATTTCCATGATTTCTAACACTGAGCAGACGGTCGACATGGACGGATCTGGCTCACCCCGGCACTCTTGTTGCGCGCACGACTGCGATGCACCTGGAAACCTCGACAGAAATTGAGCAGTGTCGAACGAGCAGCGCAAAATCAACCAGTGTGGGTTAAGGAGTATACTCCACAGCCTTGTTGTAGTCGCAGGATGCGGTGCGGGTCCACTCAAAGTCCGAGCAAAGGGTAGAACCGTGCGCATCAACGGGGGTCAAGGAAAGAGATTGAAAGTGACGCACCGAAAGATGTTTCTTGAGAGACTGCTTCGACGTGTTGAGACTTAAGCAGCAAATGTATTGCCCGTCATATAGAAGGTATGTCCCGTAGGTCCGCTGTGTTGTATAAGACACGAGGCCTGAATGAGAGGCGAGCGGATGACTCACAAGTCACCAATAATGTACAGCTCCTGTAGCGGCCATTGCACAAGCGCCTTTCCCGTGGTCTAAGTCAGGGCGTACAGCGGCAAAGAAAGAAAAAGAACAGCTCTGTCCCAGGGTTTCTCCGGCTGAGGCATGTCTTGACCTGGTCTTGACTCCTCTCGGCATCACCGCTATCAACGGTGACACTGAAGAATGTGACACGTACCTCAGCTGCTTGGCAGAATGGCAGGGCCAGGACTGGCGCGACCGTACAGCGGCATGCCAGCTGCTACAGACTGTCCATGGACGTACGTACTTATCTCGTCCGTGTACGATGACGGCAAAATGCAGCACTCGTTTAACCGTCGAGAAAACGATGTTCGTGTATGAAAGAGCGATTCCACGAGGTTGAGGGCTTCAGTGCACATTATAGTGTCTCAGTGCTGACCGAGGAGAAAAACACATATATTGAGCTTCCCAGCCAGTGTTGTGGGGGATGTGGCAAAGGCGGCCGGCGCACAGATGCACTACTATCACGACGGCCGTCGATTGAAAGTTGGCTGAATTCAATGCAAGAGATAGCGAGTATCTCAGATATATCTGTGAGGGAAGCTCAGCATCAGCAGATTCAACTATGTGACCTCGAGAATTGGCAGTGGTGGTGGAGGGGGAGGTTGGACGCGTCACGCATTCGGCTCCTTCCGTAGGTCGGCACCGATCTTCACGTGTGAGACCAACCGGTCATGTGATGTACACGATGTGGCGCGGATGCTGACACTTGGGGTAGTCGTACAGCGGTGGCCTTCGAGAGCCACAACTTGATATCTCTATCAGGGGCTCACTACCTCCGGTCTTGCGAGATAGACACAGGTCCCTCGACTGAGCGGCACATATCGAACAATAGTGCTACATACGTGTGGTCGGCGGAGTGTTCTAAAGCATTAAGCCAGGATCATCCAGAGAATGAGACGGCAGAAGGGAAGACCGCCCACTCCCAGGTATTCAATCCTAACGTGGATGCGCAATGATCGATCGTCGTCTCTTGCGGGGAACCCCGGTCCCCTTTCTTGGCCTCCTGGTCCCTCGCCGCTTCTTTCATTGTGCACTGATGCATTGACATTCATCCCATAAATCCCAGCAGGCTATCCAAATAGAGTGGAGAATGTCGAAGGCACAGGTCCGCCACACACAAGCGCGCGGAGTACCCACCTCAGCACGCTGTCATGCCATCCCGCGGCGGACCTCACCGGCACCCTCGGCTACCTTTCAGTCCCAGATTGTGCCCATTTTCGGCCTTCGCGGTGTCGAATTTGCGGCTCCCGCGCGGCCTTGATGAGATCGGCAGCTCGCTCGGCGACCGCAATGACTACTGCGCAGGGATGTCCAGACACCTGCATCGGAAATACGGATGCGTCGACAATGCGTAGCCGGCCGATACCGTGCACTTTCAGTTCGTGATCGACGGCCGATGTCGCCGGTGACGCGCCCATACGAGCAGACGAGGTCTACCGCACATGCTCAACGTAGTGCGGCAATATCAAAGGACAAACATACTGAATGCCATGGCGTCGCGGCGTTCCGCTTGATCCACCTCTTCAGATCGTGGTCAGATATCTGCGGATTCGG
Organism: Schizophyllum amplum; assembly: GCA_007026445.1. NCBI lineage: Eukaryota > Fungi > Basidiomycota > Agaricomycetes > Agaricales > Schizophyllaceae > Schizophyllum > Schizophyllum amplum. The sequence continues at coordinate 151,451 of VDMD01000022.1, read as the reverse complement.
GCGTGACTATTCGATGCGGAGGCAAGGCAGACGAGGGACAGCGACGCACCGTGTCTGGATTTGCGTCCCCTGGCCAGAAATATGTGGTCTCATCCTTTGAGTCCGCAGGCAGATCCAGTTGCGAGGCAAGCGGTTCCGTTCGCGCGATACGCATCGCCAGTCGCGCGGCTTTCGCCACCACAGCAAGGTCATTCTCATCCGCGCCGTAACTGGATAGTTCCCGAGATAAGTAAGTGATTTGTCGGAGCGCACAACATCCCGAAATCAACTTCAATAACTGTGACGCACTTGGGATCAATGAGAGGTGCATCCCAGGGATGCGCACTGCGCAGAGTAACCGTCCCAGTACTGGACGGCTGGAGCGCGATAGTGCTCTGGATCAGACAAAATCAGTCAGGTGAGGGCATGAGATGCGGCGAGTGGGCGCGAGTGACTGCCGCGCCACTTACGAAAGTGATGCCTGTGTTGGAGGGTATCATGACGCCGTTGTTCAGGATGAACAGCGGAGCGACGAGTATCTCGATGTCGGGCGCGCCGCTGCCCGTCGTCATGTCCTTCACGGCCTCCGGCGGGGTGCTGTCATGCATGGGGAGACTATCGAGAGATGGACTCTATTCAGCTCGAGCAGCGGCGAACAAAGGTGGATAACTACGCACGACGCATCATCAGAGCGCAGGAAGAATACCAGCTGGGCTCCCTGTGCGGCCAGCGGGGTGCCAAATCCTGTGTAGAGCCACTTGGCCAGGGCGACCGCGCCTCCGAGTGGCCGCATCAGGTAGTCCCAAGTTGGTGCGCCTGTCTTTGCGCGAAAGTTCAGCGCGCCTGCGGCCATATGCTGGATAGCGGGTTCAGATCAGCAACACACCACGGGACTCACGCAAGAAAACTCGCATCCGACAAATTCCTCCCCACCGCCGGCAGCTCATGCACCAGCGGGATCCCGTGCTTTTCAATCTCCTCACGGGGGCCGACGCCAGAGAGCAGGAGCAGCTGCGGCGTGCCGACGACGCCCGCGCAGAGCAGGATCTCCCTGTCTGCGGCGACGCAGTACTTATCTGCGGTAGTCTTGCTGCCGAGGACGACGCCGGCGGCGCGGAGACCGCCCTCTATTCCTTCCTTGTCGTCCGATCCCTCCTTGTCGCTTGACCCCGCTGTGAGTATCTTCTCTACTATGGCCCCAACCGCGACCGTCAGGTTCGGCCTGGACAGCACGGCGGGGTTGAGGTAGCCAGTGGCGGCCGAGCTGCCTGTGTAAGACGAGGTCCATTGTTATGAATAGATTCCGGATGCGCAGAGGTTGGTCACATTTAGCGGAGCGTGCAGTCCACCGTCAGAGATACGCGCAAATCAGGACTGGTAATACCACTCACGATTCCCCTTGGGGTCCACGGCTGAGACGACGCGGGCGACGCCTAGAGTGCCCTCACGCGTATTCATGTCCCTGCACGCCAGTGGTTAGCTGCCTGAGGGTGCATCAAGAGACGGAACCGTCATATACTGAGAGCGAAGCAGGCATTGCCTACTCACTGGGTATAGGGGATCCCGAGCTTGCCGCAAGACTGGATAACATCGTCGAGGATCGGCTAGCGAAATCGGGGAGTCAGCGTTCAACTTGGGAGCGTGGGAGCAAGAATGAGGTGATACGTCTCGGACGAGAACATCGAGATAAGGAAGGAGAAAAAGTTTATTTACCGCCACCACACCATGCGACGACCAGATAGGCCCCGCCTCGCCGTGCTGAGAGCGATCGACCTCAGGAAATTCGGCGTGAGGAAGGTAGTGCTCGGATTTTAGGAAGTATCTGGGAGGTGACGCATTAGTTGCAAAGGTTCATACTGAGGATCGGCGAGGGTCCTCGGTCAACGGAATTTTGCAGAGGGGGGAGGGGGGGTGTAAGAAACTCACTTTTCCATCTCCGAGTAACCCCAGCCTCTGGCTCCCGCTTTCTCCCAGGCGTCGAAGTCTGCATGCCACTGTTTTGAGCCAAAGGATTATCAATCACACCAATACTGACCTTCGGGCGCGCAGCGATGGTAGACGTATGCATTAATGGAGCTTGAGGAGACCAGTCAAGTATGTTATATGACTGAGATAAGGACAAGAGGGAGAAATATCATCGCACCTGCAACCTCCTAACAACCGACCGCGGGGGAAGAAAATCTCCTGTCCGTTGAGATGTTGTTGGGCGCTAGAGAGACGTGAGTTAGATGGGGCCACACAACGGTCGGGATAGCTATTACGGAGGATAAACAAAGCAAAAGTGTGCATAAGTAAATGCGGAGGACCGCATAGAAAAATGTAGGAAATTCGAAGGGTTGCTTGGAGAATATGGAAGTTCGCGTAGAAAGATACGAAGGCTCGCGTCATCGGGACTTCGCATAGAAAATTACGAACATAGTGTGATGATTCCAATTCGCCTTAGTGTTGAGGATCTGACCCCATCCGAGCGGGACCTGCGCGAGGAGGTTGCCTTCGTGGCTAGGGGATGATGAGCGGATGTACGTGTCCCGTTGTTGATATGTATTCCGTCTTGACACATACCTTTCTCCGGCCTCCAGAAGTAGGACAGTGCACATGGGGTCTTCCGTGAGACGGGATGCCAGTACGCATCCTGCAGTTCCTGTAGTGGCAAGCCCGACTTGTGAGTGCGCGGACGGAGAGCTAGGCGCCCAGTCGAAGAGCCAAAGAGCCCGAGTAAAGAGCGAGAGAGCGCTCTAGTCACGTACCTCCGCCAACAATAACGTAGTCGTATCGCCGACACCGGTCGATGGTGGGCCGCAAATCCGATGTCTTGTTCAGTGAAACTGGCGTCGCGTACTGCGCGGGGTCGGACACGGTCTTCGACCACCAGGATCCCATGGTAGGAGGAGTAAAGGAGAAAGATGGTACGAGGGAAAGAGATGTGAAGGTCGCTCGCTATCCAGCGTACATTCATACAGAGAACGTTGCCTGGCAGTCATGATGGGCGGTCCGCCGACACGGTCGGCTCATCAGGTTTGAGTTGGATTCCTTGATTGAAGATGACGAAGATGACCACCTGGCGCACAAGCGCTTATAGGGCGCCAGGGACGAGAAGGCGCAAACGATCAAATAAGTGTAGGTCGTTATCGATCCAGTTTCTGTTGAGTGCGGTCTCACAGAGCAGTTTTGACGTCAAGCTTGCTTGTAAGCGTGAAGTTGGACGCCCACTGACAGAGTCAGGATGGCAAAGATTTTGAAGCCGAGGCGCCTTCGCAAGAGAAGACAGGACAGCCTGTAAATGTGTGGAACTGCACGGATTCCGGAATGGTGGTCGAACGTTCGGGTTGAGCCTCCCATTTTCACGTGGTAAACACGTGGAGCATGAGCGTGGGATAACTGGCCATTGTTGTCTGAATCGGGTTTCCGGCCCGCCGACGACCGTTCATCTCTTCCTCGTACTCTCAAGTTCGCATTATGGAAGGCGAAAAGATGGCAGTGGATGCGCCCGCTGAGCCCGCTGGACCTGCGGAAAACCCTCTGCTCACATCTCAGCCTCAGCCGCTTCCGTCAAAGTCCCCCGTGGCGGAAGAAAGCCTGGAGAGTCGCGCACGAGAGGAACCCGCACAAGAGCCAACGGACGCCGTCAAGGACGTCTCTCGACCGATTGTTGAGGTCGGTGAAGCGGCAACTACACCTGTCGACACTAGCGTGCAGACGAACGGCGCCTCGAAAGGCAAATCTCCCGCGGAGGAACGCAAGCCTCCCGTTCCCCGCATCATCGCCACTCCCGGGGACCAGCCGCCGCCCCCCATTGGTTCTCGCTCGTTGCAACAGATGAGTCTTATGGATACCCAGCCACAGCACTCGGCCAACGAGCGCTCTCTGAACGTCACCGGACGCCTTGAGCTATCTGGATGCCGTCAAAATACAGTTTAACGATCACCCGGACGTGTACAACAAGTTTCTCGACATCATGAAGGAGTTCAAGAGCCAACTGTGCGTGCTTACTAGGTCTGAAGCACCTGCTGACGAGGTTGTAGGATTGACACGCCCGGCGTCATCAAGCGCGTCTCGCAGCTTTTCAACGGCCATCCCATGCTTATCCAGGGCTTCAACACCTTCCTGCCCGTCGGCTACCGGATTGAATGCTCTGGCGACTCTGGCATCACGGTCACCACACCCACCGGCACCGTGATGCAGGCGACCGACATGCGCTGGTCCATGGAACCCAAGCCCGCTCCCCCGCACCACCCGCACCACGCCGAACCACAGGCAATAAATTACATCACGTCCATCAAGCAATCCAGCCCGGACAAGTACCTGCTGCTTATGGACGTGCTCAGCGCGGCCAGCCGCGACCCCGGCGATCTGGGGCAGTACATGCCCGACATCAAGGCAATATTCAAGGACGATCCCACGACCGCCGCGACGCTGCAGAAGATGCTGCAGTCCGACCAGCCTTTCGCGCCGGAGAACTTTGCGGCCCTCCGAACATCGACGCCGGTGGGTGGCGGGAAGCGCAAGGCGGAGCGCGAAGGCCACGCGTCGACAAGCAGCACCACGCAGGCCAAGAAGAAGCGCAAGGTCGAGGCGAGCGTGCCGGCCAAGGTGAGCGCATAGGCCTCGCCACATCGTCGTCGCTGACACCAGCGATAGCCCAAGCGGTCGAGACACCAGCAGCAGGCCCCAACGAGTAACGCGCGTGAGCGCACGCCTCCGCCGTCAGGTCGTCGGGCCGCACCATCGGCTGCGCGTCCGGTTGCCCCTCCGCCCGACGACGAGACGCAGTTCTTCGAGCGCGTCAAGTGCACATTGGAATCGCGCGAGCTTTACAACGAGTTCCTGCGCTACATCAACTTGTTCACTCAAGGCCACATCGACAGCGTGCGCCTGGTCAAGGAGTGTCGCAACCTGTTGCGCGAGGACAGCGAGCTGCTGCGGCAGCTAAAGGAGATCGTCGGATGGGATCAGCGCAAGGAGGACGAGTCGCACATGCTGGTGCCCACCACGCACTCGTGGACGCATCCGCAGGTCGTGAACTTGCGACCCGGGCGCGTCGATCTGAGCGTGATGTACGGGAGCTATCGCAAGCTGCCCGCTGACGAGGCCAAGGTCCAGTGCTCTGGGCGGGACGATATGTGCCGCACCGTGCTGAACGACCAGTGGGTCTCGCACGCGACCTGGACTAACGACGAGGACATCATGGCTGCGCCGTTGAAGAAGAATCCCTACGAAGAGGCGCTGCACCGGTCTGAGGAGGAGCGCCACGAATATGACTTCCACATCGACGCGATCGTGCGCACCATCGCCATGCTCGAGCCCATCAACAACAAGATAATGCAGCTCAGCGTAGACGACCGCGCGACGTTCAAGCTCAAGCCCAATTTTGGCGGGTCCGGCAAGAGCGTGCACCACCGCGTCATCAAGAAGATCTACGGGCGCGCGGCGGGCGCGGAGGTGATCCAGATGATGCAGGACCAGCCCGCGCTCGCCATTCCGGTTGTTTTGCAGCGCCTGAAGCACAAGGAGGAGGAATGGAAGCGCGCGCAGCGCGAGTGGAACAAGGTGTGGCGCGAGGTCGACGCGCGCAACTACGCGAAGAGCCTCGACTACCAGGGCATCGCGGTGCGCGCGGCGGACAAGCGCGCGACCTCGCAGAAGACGCTCGTGCAGCAGATCGCCGCTGCGCGCGAGGAGCAGGCGTGTGCGCGCGCCTGCTTCACCGACCCGCTGTTCGCGCGCACGCGCCCGAGGCATCAGATGGAGTTCGCGGTGGACGACGCGCAGGTGCTGCAGGACGCGCTGAAGCTGACGCTTTCGTTTGTCGACCGCACGCAGGCGCAGGTGCCGTTTGCGGAACGCCGGCGCATCGAGAGCTTTCTGCGCGCGTTCGTGCCGCTGTTCTTCATGTTGGACCCGGTCGCGTTCAACAACGCGTTCGTCGTGGTACAGGAGACGCTGGACAGCGAGGCGAGCGAGGATGCGGTGGACGACGATGGGGAGAGCGTCGCGAGCGGTGGGTCGCGGGCGAGCCGCGGCAGGAAGACGGCGGCGGGCGACTTGAGGAAGAAGCTGCTTAAGAGCGAGCAGGCCAAGTCGACGGGGACTACCAGAGTGACGCGGTCTCGTGGGGATGCAAGCCCTGTCCCGGGGTCAAGATTGGCATCGCCGGCACCTGCAGATGACGAGGCATTTGCCGAGTCAGCCGCGGCGCAGTCGCGCAAGGGACGAAAGAACATATTCTTCACGAACACGACCTTTTATTGTTTGCTTCGTCTGCTTGAGGTACGTCTACCGATCTTGCCGCAGTCCTATATTTGACTGACATTCGCCCAGATTATATATACCCGTTTGGCGCTCTTCAAGTCGCTTAGCATGGAAGGCGACCCGACTCAGCCTCCTCCGAACAACTTTGGCTTCTCCTCCGAGACGATGAGCATCGCGGAGCGCACGACGGTTGACCACTACTACGACCTTCTGCTTGACTCTTGTGAGCGCCTCTTCGACAACGAGATCGAGCAGCCGGCCTTCGAGGAGCAGATGCGCTTCATGTTTGGTGTGAAGGTGAGCTGGCAGGATATTCGCTTGGAATGCACTTCTAAACGTCTGCGATAGAATGCGTACAAGATCTTCACCATCGACAAGGTCATCGGCGCTTTTGTGAAGCAAGTACAGGCTATTTTGGCAGACCCAAAGAGTCAGGAGTTGCTAGAGAACTTGAAGCGCGAGCGGTCCTTGGCCTCTCCGACCGTTCAGGACCAGATCAACACGCGTCGCAACGCCGAGAAGATTTTGGGTCCTGACGAGAACCTCTTCCGCATTGACTGGGTGAGTATCATCTCCTGTCCGTCCTGATCACGTTCTTGTGTACTTACCACCGCATTTTCGCAGTTGCACGACAACAAGATGATGACAATGCAACTTATCGGCAAAGACGAACCGAGCGTGGATGACTCGGAGGCGGTAGCCGACCGCTGGCACGCCTACCTGGACGCATATGTCTGCGGTGAGCAGACCTCTGGCGTCTCTCAGGCGCACGTGCGCCGTCCCTTCCTGAGAAGGTGCGCATATAGTCGCCCTCCCAGCCCCCTCCCCGAACTTACCACATTTTTAGGAACACCCCGAGAGTGTCCGTGGGGCCGACCCCATGGTCGCCACCGATGACGGACTGGAAATCAGGATCTGCGTCCGGACGTACCGCTTCTTCTACGTTGCGCTCACGGAAGATGTGCTCGTTCGGCTTCCACGACATATTGACGAGACTACGAAGGCCAGGTTGGGGAAGAGGGAGGAGCTGAGGAAGGCGTGGCTTGAGCGGTCGCTGGCGGAGGCGCCGCCTACGGCTGCCTGAGTCGGCGTTCTAGTGCGTTATTGTTTTGCTTGTGGATTATTCGCAGTGTGTTGTACTCTTATACATAGTCATGTTGCTCTGCCGTTATCCACCGGCTAGTACTGACCTTGGATTGGATTTTCGGATCTCGTTCTGTTGGGAAGAGGTCTCGTTGGGCGTGTGAGGGCTGACTAAGTCGTCGCTCGACATTGTCCAGTGCTACAAATGCCTGTCATGTGAAGTCGCTCCTTCGTGATCACGGTTAGTATCCTGACTGCCTGCAGACATGACTGCGCTGACAATATTATCAGGATGCCCGCTATCAGTGAACATCGTCGCACTGCGGTCCGTCCGCATACGACGTGGTCACACCAGGTGCGATAACTTCCCAACCATTGGGCGGGACTTCTCCGTAGGTCATTCCATCCATGCGTCTATGTGGTAGACAAATGACTGCCACCTTACGACGAGTAATGAGCATGATACGCCTTCCGTGCTGGACGGATCCACGCTGATTGATATCCAGCTTGCTCTGGGCGCTTTGCCAGCGCTGCTAATGAGCAGTAATTAGATGTCGAAGCAGCCCTATTCGATGTTTCAATGGCGTCCTGAGCGTTCATCATTCACGTCCTATAGCAGAGCAGGTTGCGCGATCAGGACACGATGATTGAGGGAGGGATTCTATCGCGGTACGTGTACCTTTTGACGGGCGGTGCGTGTACTTATACACACCGTAGACCAGTGCAGATAAACATTCCACGATGGCGCCCTTCACCCCACTCTTCATAGACGGCGCGTCCGTGCCCGCGCACGGTGATGCGACTTATGAGGTACGCAACCCGCTTACGGGCGATCTGGCCGGCACGGCCGCGGCGGCGTCCTACGAGGACTGTGTGGCCGCGATCGAGGCCGCGCAGAGGGCGTTCAAGTCATGGAAGAAGACGACGCTAGACGCGCGACGCGACATCATGGGCAAGGCCGCGGATCTGCTTGCGACGGACAAGTACAAGGCGAAGATCGCCATCGCACTCAAGGAGGAGGTAGCTGCGACACCGATCTGGGGTTATGCGTGCTGGCTGGCCTCGCAGGGCGATATCCGCAACGTAGCGCCCATGGTTGAGAGGCTGCGGGGCGAATACTTCCCGTCCAGCACGGCTGGCGGTCATGTGCAGATCAGGCGCAAGCCGTGGGGTGTTGTGTGCGTAGTATGTTTCTGCATTTGCGTTGAATACTGACATGACCAACACAGGTTTGGCATCGCACCGTGGAATGCTGGTCCAGCTCTCGCCATCCGTGCTGTCGCTTGCGCGATTTTGTGCGGCAACACCGTTGTCCTCAAGGCATCGGAGGTCACGCCTCGTACGCATGCGGTCGTAGCCGAAGTTTTTGAGGAGGCTGGCTGCCGAAGGGCGTCCTCAACTACTTGTCCATTTCACGGGAAGCATCCCCCGAGCTCGTGGCGAAGATCATCGCACATCCTTTGGTGCGACATGTCAACGTTAGTTTTGCCATGTTCGTGATACGTTTTTGGTCATGGCTGACTTCACCGTAGTTCACGGGCAGCGATCGGGTTGGCAAGATCATCGCTGTCGAGGCGGCGAAATCGCTTAAGCCGTGTGTGCTTGAGCTTGGGGGAAAGGCGCCAGCAGTCGTAAGTCGCCAAAATTCCACTGCCATTCTCCTCGAACTAACTCCTGTCACAGGTCCTGGACGACGCGGACCTCGAATCCGCGGCCAAGGCCATCATCTGGGCGTCCATGATCAACTCCGGCCAGGTCTGCCAGTCCACTGAACGTGTCATTGTGCAGCGCGGCGTCGCCGAAGCCCTTACGTCGAAGATGGTTGCCCTTGCACAAACTGCCGCGCGGGCAATGGATATACTGATGGCGCTAAGCTATCGGCTGTCTTCAGCGAACCCGCGGCCGAAAGCATCGTGAACATGATCAAGGAGGCGCATGGCGAAGGTGCCGTAGTTCTTCTCGGCGACATGGCGAGGCAAGGCGCGCTTGTACAACCGCATATCGTCAAGGACGTCAAGCCAGGTATGAAGCTTTGGGAAAGGGAGACATTCGGCCCTGGTAAGTGGAATCGCGCTTGGGAGCTGTATCTCAGAATTGTTACTAACCCTACTCTCTCAGTCGTTGTCGTCGCGGAGGTGGACACCCTGGAAGAAGCTGTCGAAATGGCGAATGCCAGCGAATACTCGCTGACATCAGCCGTCTGGACGCAGGACATCGACAGGATAGAGGCGGTCGCCCCTGAGATACAAGCGGGTACGCCCTTGCTCAGGCTCATAGCTGGAATACTGCTAATAACAAACTACAGGCTTCACAAATATCAATGGACCTACCTTCCATCGTGAATCGATGATCTCGTTGCACGGCTTCGGGTGAGTGTTATCATTGCGCTGTTTTGACATGGTCTCATCTCCTACTCTAGTGGCGCTTCTGGCTATGGTAGATTTGACGTGGATGCTTTCACTGAGAAGCATGTCCTCGTCACGCACTCCCGCGATCGTCAATATCCGGGAGTTTTCTAAGCGTTTCTCCTTTCATTCTTACTGCAAAGTCAAATATGAGCGTACACACAAGATCCAAGTCTGGAATATAGCCCCGAGAAATGCAATAGCACATGCGTTGCGGATGTCATAATACGGATGTGAATCACACTGGTGGGCTTTGTCAATGTTTGACGCCGTAGGTCCCTATTATTCATGAACCCCATTCAGCATAAAGGGAACCCACGTGGTGTGATTGACACGCCTCTGCTCCCAATGCCATTGCCAAACGAGCTCGCTCATTGTTTCGTGCATTCGAGCACCAAATAGACCTTCGCATCGTTTCGCTCAACAAATGTATGAGCAGTCTATGGGACTGTTGTCGATGGAACGCAACGTCGTCCTGGTCTATCGATTCCCTCGGTCTGGACCGTTGACGCCGTCGTTACGGCGATACTCCCACTCTGCTCCCGCCGTAACCATACTTGTTAGTGCACAATCGACGATCTCCGCCCATGTATATGGCCTTTCAACCGTTCAAGTGAGTGCATGCCAGAGGGCCTTCGAAGTTCGCTACTTAAGCCTATGATCCTCCTCAGCCGACTGTATATATACTCTGATGAAATCAAGATCGGAAGGACATTCATGTGGAGGTTTTGGCCAGCATCGACTGAATCACGCGCATCTGAGGCTTGTGCACTGATATCCCTCGAATATCCCTAGGAAAGTCTTCTAGTCGCGTGTACCTGGCGGAGCCCATGTGCCGCTCTTCGCTTCTGTCCGTCAATTCTCAGTCGAACATGCGCCGACATGCCCGAGGCACACCGCGACATCCGAGTCTGCTGGGACGCGCTGTCAATTGTTCTCGGTCCGCTTTATGCATCCCTACGCGGGGCACTGGTCATGAGCTTACAACTCTCTTATCCTCCGCATCGAGGGATTATCCTAGCTGCCACCAGCGATACATCGCGCCGCTCTAGCCGGTCCGACTCGAGCTCCCTCCAGCACCGTGTGATGATATTGACGAATAGATGTGATCCGAGAATTTTCGTTGCCGCATTGTGGCCGCCGGCCTGACCAGAGAGCTCATGGTCGCCATCGAGGCGACGTGCCTCGTCGGGCTCGATATCGGGGAAACAGGCTTGATATAAAAGCCCAGCGCACAAGCACGAGCTTGGTGCTTCTGTTTCCCTCCTACGCGCGCCGGGACATCATGGCACGTTCCTTTTTGGCCGGTCTCCTCTATCTGGCATTCCTGGTACTGTCCGTCCGGGCTTTCGGACTGACAGAGAGCGGGAACAGCTATGTTGTAGACACGTCCGGTGGTCTGATTTTCACCGGTTAGTTTTTCTGTATTCATCGTACAAACCCGATGCTGACCACAGGGTATAGTGGACAAGACTTCCGGCGACATCACTTCGATGAAATTCAACGGGATTGAGGTCTGTCCATGCTCCTTGGCTTGCGAAGCGGAAATGTTGAAGGCCGTTTTAGGCGCAAGACTCTAGCAAGCACAGCCATATTGCCTCTGGTATTGGCGCCAGCTGCAGCTGGGTAGGTTATCTTGTGAAAATCAGCCAAATCAGCACTTATGAAGAGTCATAGACGCGCACGGGGCACAACGACAACTACATCAAGATTACATGCTCTGCCTCAGGTATCACCCACTATGTAAGTGACGAGCGCGTACATTCTCATTTACTGGTGCTCAATGTCTGCCGTACAGTATGTGGCCAAGTACAACGACCCGAGCATCCACATGGCGACCTAGTGAGCTTGTTCGATATCATATTCGTGCAATTTTCTGACCCCAACGCAGCACTTCGACCGAGCCCTCTGTGGGCGAGCTTCGCTTCATTGCCCGCTTGAAGAAGTCATCGCTGCCCAACGGCATCCACGAGTCCGAGATGGCTGGTATGGCTTCGTTCCTCTACAAATTGTCTGCTTTGACCTCTGAATGCGCGTCTCTCCAGGTGGCACCGCCATCGAGGGCTCCGACGTCTTCCTCGTTAGCGGCCAGACCCGGTCCAAGTTCTACTCCTCGCACCAGCACATCGACGACATTGTCCACGGTGTCACTGGCTCGGGCATCGGCGCCTTCATGATCATACCCGGCACGGGTTACGAGGGTTCCTCGGGCGGACCGTTCTTCAGGGATATCAACAACCAAGGCGCTACCCAGCAGGAGCTTTACTTCTGTGAGTGAAAGGCAACGTAACAGATTTGGAACATGATCATTGACCAATGGATTGCAGACATGGTATGCGTGCTTTGAGCTACATGCTTATATATTGCCTAACCCTTTGGGGAAGAACTCGGGACACACCCAGACGGAGAGCTACCGGATGGGCCTTCACGGACCTTAGTCAGTGTTTTCTCAAGGCCGCGGCTTGCTTACTGACACGGACTACAGCGCCCTCACCTTCACCACCGGCGCGACGCCCTCCGGCGACATCGGTAAAGACAATGATATTTCATGGTTGACAGTCACTAAATATCCGCGCAGATACGTCGTTCTGGGAGCAGCTTGGTGATGTGCAGGGCCTGGTAACCCAGGCATCGCGCGGTCGCGTCACCGGAAAGGCCTCTGGCTACGACTCTACTCAGGCCGAGTACATCGTCGTCGGCTTCGCTAACAGCAACGCGCAGTACTGGTGAGCGGATCCTCCTAATACCAGCGTACTGAATCTCAGTGTGGGCATCCCATACAGGGTACGCGCCCGCACTTCAGACGGCCGATTCACGAGCCCGTACATGAAGCCCGGCACGTACACCATGACCCGTGCGTACGGCTCAGCAATGCTGTATACCTGTTCTGACGCGGCATCTAGTGTATGAGGTCGAGCTCGCGGTCGCCTCGCAGAGCGTGACAGTCAGCGCCGGAGGCCTTGCTACGTCCAACATCGCGTCGACAATTGCTGTGAGGATTCCCCCCGAATGATGATCCTGTCGCTGATGCCTGTGTCCAGCGTCCTTCCGCGATCTGGCAGATTGGCGCCCACGACGGCACGCCGAGGGGTTTCTTGAACGCAGAGTAAGTAGCTGGTCTCGCGCTGAACGTTTACACGACTGACTGACGCAACTCCTACAGCATGATCGAGACCATGCAGTACGTGTATCAACGGCACACAACAGTGCAACGCTTGACACCGTCCCTACAGCCCCAGCGACTCTCGCATGCACGACTGGGTACGGACGTACACTGCCGGCAAGGATGACATCTACTACTTCCCCATGGCCGTCTTCAAGGTGAGCTTCTGGCTCGGGAAGGTTGTACGTAGAACATCATGCTAAACCTCGGCAGGCCGTCGGACCCGCCACCATCCGCTTCGCTCTTCAGTCCGGCCAAGGTGCGCCTTCCACGCGGCTTCATGGGAAGTCGCGCGTGACTGTCCGTTCGTGATAGGTGGTGCGCGCACGTTGGAGATTGCGACGACCTTGGCGTTTGCTGGTAAGCATGAAGCTGCTCTTTGAAGGCACACAGGGGCTCAATATACTGCTTCAGGTGGCCGCCCTAAGGTGACCGTCAACGACTGGAGCGGCCCGTCGCCGGCGGCTCCTTCGCAGCCTGACTCGCGCGGTGTAACAAGAGGAACGTGGAGAGGCAACGTGAGTGATCCTCTTTCGCCGCTGTAAGCCATGCTAACGACCGCGCAGAACATCCTCTACACGGTCAACATCCGTGAGTACCTCTACTTTCTTGGCACAAGGGATATGATTAGCTTACCGAAATCCAACAGCGGACGGTGTTCTGCATACCGGCTCGACTGTGAACACTATCACCATCGATGTAATCTCAGGGTCGTCGGGCGACACCTACCTGTAAGTGATAAACTTTGTTGTCGGCGGGAGACTTATCGCGCGCAGGTCTCCGAACTTTGTCTTCGACATGGTTCGCCTGTACTAGTTTCTCTTCGATTGGAACGTGTTCGTCTTTGCAGGAGCATGTAAGGCGTGGTTTCGCAGCGCACTTCGCGGACGCGCGCAAGTCGTAGCCGGAACGGGTCGTCGATGTACTACATGGTAAATATCATGTTTCCTATACGTAAGTACTAGCAGGACTGAGGAGAGCCTGTGGTACACGGGTTCGGCTTTGTGGGAGTGCCATGTGCGATCATGGTGGTGTAGCGTGAATAGAGATCAAGGTAAACTATATTCGCATTTTGCTGTATGTGAGGAATGCGTAACATATAATAGAGGGGACGCTCCGCGCCGCGTCCCCCGTGCTATCTGCGATGTATGAGCAACATGAAGCTTGAAGCTTGGATCCGGAAACGGATCGGCTGGAAACATGGCAACAGCCGACAGCAACGGTTCGGCAAAGTGTCCACGCGAGCCCCACGCGACCGGAGCCGTCCTGAAGTGACTTGAATTGATCCCGTCAGGTCCCGCTCTTCAACCGCGTCTGTGCACTTTGTCAATTTTTTCTGCGCCTGCTGTTTCTCTCTCGTTTGAGGCTGCGTTGTTGTTCAGAGGGGGGAAGGTGAAGGGGTCTATTAAACATACAGTAACCCACCCAGGTCCGCAACACGCCTTGCAGAAACTCCATCGGCATCACTACTCCATCTTATCACTCAGGTCCAGCTTTGATTGGTCGAATTCCTTTTCGTCCGGCCTGCTGCCTCTTGTCCCCTCCCGCATGCGTTGGAGGGCAGCCCTCGGTCAGTAGCCATGGTGGTGCCCTTTGGTATCCGCATACTCTGGTTTATTCTCTCCTTCGTGGGTAAGTCACTTTCCCAACTGGCGCCTTAAGAGCTGGCCGAGCGACTCCACAGGACTTCTCGTATGCTGGGTCGTCTTTTTTGCTTTGGGCAAGGCGCTGGGGACGATGTGGGCACCGCTCGCATATTTGGCGGCGTGTAGCACAATGCAACTTGCTTTTCTTCTGGGTGCGCGTCCATCTCGCCTGCAGCGTGTTGCAAACTGACCGCGTGTTAAACAGGCATAATCTGGCGCATGGACACCTACGCCATGCCAAAGGCTTTTTGCGTGGTGCGCAAGCCAAGCATACCTCTTCCCCAATCCATTGAACACATCCCCCAGTCCAAACGACACTGTTCACGCTCTCTGATTTCGTGATGACCGGTGTGGCGGTCACCTTTACATGCGCGACTGCTATTTGCGTAATCAAGCCCAAGACGTGGGCCGAGTCTCAGACCAAGTGCGTGTCCTCCGCTAATCTAATGACCCTGGCTGATCCGTCTGCAGCACATTCGTTTGGCGTCGTTTCTACTTCATCCCAGTGGTCGTAGCACCCGTGCTGCTCACTGCGGTCCAGACGGCCCTGTATATCCACTTCGACGCCGTTCAGCCGTCTAACGAGATACACTGCGACGCCAACGATCCTATCTGGCACGTTGTCCCCCTCTTACCCTGCCTCGTTCACATCGCTAATGTTTCATCCCTAGGGTTCGCTTCTTCGGCTACGCCGGTGTTCCCTTACTCGCCTGCTTTCCGTGTCTCATCCTCACCATTGTCTCTATCCGACGCGTCTGGCGAACGAACGAGCACATCCAACGCTCCTGGCAGAACGAGTTTCTCAACGAGGACCATTTCACTTCTCAGGACACGCGGCGCCGCTCTCGCTCCAAGTTGCGGCGCCTCACCGCGCACATCAAGCACAAGTCACTCACCAGCCCGTCGGGCGACAGCTCCCCTAATAGTACACCTGGCGGCGTGAGCACTGCGCATTCCTTCCACGTCCAGCCGACGCTCGAGCTCCCACTGGACACCGCCAGCTCCGACGCGCACGACACGACTGAGTGCGGGCCGGACTCGCCCACGTCGGAGTCATTCCCCACCTTCGCACACCCGCGCTCACGGTCGCGGGCACGCAGCTCGGACTCAGAGATACGCACCCTCGAGACGCAGGTATCGGCAACGGACGCATCGTCCCTGGACATTCGCAGCTCGATCATGCGCACCAACTCGGACAAGACGCTCCAGTGGGAGCGCCGGATGGGCATGGACGAGGACACGAAACACAGCACTGAGGATTTTGACGAGGATACGCTGGCGTATGACGCGCCTCATGCGGAGGGACATCAACTTCAGGCATTCACGCGATCGCCTTTTGGACGTGAGTAACATTTTGCGTCGCAAGGTCGACCGATGCAAATTTTGCTACTTGTTTTGCATGCATCGGATCCTGATATTGGTGTACGTTTTACAGACGCTCACGAACTTACAGGCTTGTCGCACAAGTCGCGTCGTCCGCCTCCCGCATCACTTGCACCCATTATCATGCGTTGTCTTGTCTTCCAATTGTGAGTACTTCACCGCCGTGTCCCCAGATCGAATAGCCCTCTGACCGGGTAACGTACCCCTCTTAGGTTGTTCTGCGCAGTACATGTACTCGCATCTATCAGTACAATTGTTGACGTCGCGCGGCAACGTAGTCCGACCTGCTTCGGGACCACAGAAGTGGCCATGATCATGGCTGGCTGGGCGCCGGCCATCCTTTTTGGTGCGTGTTGTTTTAATTCTCTACACATTGTCCTCCCCCTTATCCAGCGCCATCACGCTTTTTTCGCCCTCAAGCATCCTCATGACTTGCGAACTCACCTTCATTGTAGGGACCATGCCGGGTGTCTTTGAGCACATACGACTGCCTTGGAAAAGGCCAGCCAGCTGACGCCGCAACATCGCACCGTGTTCAATCTCCCGGACGCTAGGATAAAGACGTCGGCGCGCCTGCGGGCGCGGGCGGGCGCTCTCCTTCTGTGGTCGGAGGACGTTGTCCTGCCGTCAAGCAAATTCTCGCAGGGCATGCTCTAGCAGCGCCAACAGGTAGCGTTGCCCTTCGCTCGGCAGGCACGTCTTCCACGGTCGACGATCCTCGGATTACTTTACTCACTCAATCGCGACATCTCCTTACTGATGTACTCTTTATGCACTGTATACTACGCAACAATAATATGGTACACTGGGGCTCGGGAGCCTTTATTATTTGGTGTCCTGACAATGTCCGATTTTTCGTGGCTGAAGCGCTGAAGCGCTGAAGTACTGGCTACGCTGTACGATCGAGCAAATGGATTGAACGAATAAGTAACAGATTACATCGGCCTCATAACAGGGTGGCATGCACATGAAGAAAGATGGCGATGCAACTGCTCTGCAGTAGTTCGTGGAAGTAGCTTAAGATCAAGCTGCTATTGTGATGGCGGCGCTGAAGTACCATTACTCCTGTACTTCTGTTCTCCGGAAAGAACGGAATTCCCCTCTCTCTGACTAAGACTCAACCCATTGACCTTACCTCAGTCTGCGCAAGCGCGTCGGCTCCGCCTCAAACTCGCGGTGGTGGCACTGACGCTTGCCCTCCATCTGGGGTGGTTATCCTTCGAGCCGCACCTATGGCGACGTCGCGGCGAACGGTGTGCTGACCACCCGACCGCTGGGCTGCGAGAGCCAGCTCATGTTTTCGGCGCGACGGCGTGTACTGAGCCATTTGCAACAATGGCCCGAGATGCATAATGAACGGAACAATTTCATTTACGGCAACGCACGTCATTCCAACGCAACGTGCACGGACACGCGTACGATGAAATATTCCGCTTTCGAGCTCGCTGGTCCCTGGACGAGGAGAAAATCCCCAGGAAATTGAATATTCGATTTCCATAGGCGTCGAATCAGCATCCGCGGAAGGTGTTTGTCTCGGGCGTACGAGCGCGACGTGGGATGCCGCCGACTGCGCTGGAGCCGAAAGAAACCGACCGCTCGCGTGCTGACCGTAAGGTGCGCGAGTTGAGGCGCTTGACGAGTCCGGCGGCCAGTTCGAATGAGCATCTGACGCTGTTCTTGCACCAGCTTCCGGCACGTGCTAAAACGTAATGGTTGAAGTTCATGTGTCACACATGTCACATACGGCGTCGTCTCTTTCGTCCCCCTTGTGGCTTACTATAACAAGGCGTGAGTGAGTTCAAACAATCAAACAAGCGCCGCTCATTACTTACTCCCAGGGTTGATGCTTTGGAGACGTCGTTGATGAAGCGGCGAAGCCTCGGGTAGGTAGATGGACTCCTGCTGTACTTACGAGGCGATGTCACGCTCAGCGTTGTCGATAACGGAGCTCATTCGCAGCAAGCCAACGCTCGAACTCGAAGAAGACGTGATATCTGGCGAGGCGCTGTGATAGATGAGAAGGCCAAACGCCTCGGGCAGTCCCCGATGTGCCCTCGTGTTGTTGATGTTTTCCCATGTCAATGCCATGATCACCGGCGCGTCCTCGACAATTCAGCGGAGACCGTCCCGACTCGACGAAGGTACCTGGTGCTGTCGAACGTTGCGCTAAACACTCGCACGCCTGCCATCCAGCACATCCTGCCGGCGGTCCCCTCTCGGACTGTCAATCCAACCCAGATGCTTGTCATCAAGCCAATCAGCGCCCCCGCCGATCCACGCGCGGCAGACAGATTTGATGGCCACGGATGCGGCGACATACACAATGAAGAGAATGACGCTTGGAGGGACATAGATTACGCGCGGCGCAGGGTGGCGACCGCTAGGTGGCAGGGGTGCGGGCGTCTCCTACCTGTACAGAGGACGCAGGACCCTCCGCGAGAGAGATGTGGGCGGATATGAGATGGAGAGGGAAGCGCCGCATTATTTGGAGCGGGGTCACGGACGTTGATATAGACGGCCGCGTGGGTTTGATTCCAGCGCGGGGAGGCAGAGGAGTTGCCTCGACGATACCCGCCCGTTGTGTCGTCATACCAAAAGAAGGAAGGCAAGTCGATAATCATCGCAGTCGGTTCATTCAGCAGCTCGCAACGATTCGCGGGGTTCCATTAGAAATTCTGACGCGACTTTCTGATTTCCAAGTGTAGGCCGGCTCGAACCGTGACTCAACTGTCACGCGGTCAGAAATCGAATATTCGCCGTTGGACAAGCGAGATGGCACACCTAAAGCTAAAGCGGCACTACCCGCCAGACGCGTCCCGCGCCATCATCACCTGCCGTGGCGAGCAAGTCGTGCTGCCCTTCCCGAGGGCACCACGCCACCGCGTTCACGTCGTGAACACCGTGTGCATCTGGAAGCTCAGCGATGAGCGTGTACGCTGGATTTTCGGATGCCCGCTCAGGCTCCTGGGCGAGGGTCAGCCAGTCCAACGATAAATGAGGTTTCGGGGGTGAGAAAAAGGGCATCGGTCATCCCGCACACCAAGGCGATGGGGGATCGACCTAAGGGCGAAGAGCAAGGTAAAAAAAGGCTGAACGCACAATCAGGTCGAACACTCGGATAACGCCATCGCCCCCCGCGCTTGCAAGCCACCCGAGGCTCCGCGGGTTGTCGCTCTTTCCGGGGCCCCAGCTGACAGAGTAGACGCTACGCCCATGCCCGCCAATAACGGCGGCCTCCACCCACTGGTGCTCAGCCACGCGCTTCCATATCCTGACCGTCTTGTCGTCCGACGCGGATGCGAGGTAGCTCCCGCGCGGCGCCCAGGCCAGCGCCCAGACGGTCGAAGCGTGGCCAGTCAGCGTAGCAAAGCAGAACCAGTCGTCCGCAGGGTCGTCGACGTAGAGCTTGATGGTGTCGTCGTACGAGGCGGAGGCGAGTATCTGCCGGCACGCGTCAGCGCGAGAGCTGCGCGGAGGCGAGGGAGAGGCGGTTGACCTCTTCTGACGGATGCCAGGCGACGCACTTGACGTCCTGGGAGTGCTCCATGAGCACGCCCATGCACTCAAAGTCCGCGTCGGGCTGGACTGGAAGAATGTACCGTAAGCTGGGTAGGGAGTACGCAGAGTTATCTCGCTTACCTTCCCAGACCCATACTGTTTTGTCGCGGCTACAGCTCGCGAGGAGGGTTCCCGAGCTTGAATATGCGACGCTCTTGCACTCGGTCTCGTGGCCCTCTAGCAGACTGACGCACTCCCATTCTGCAGCAGAAGGTGGCCCATCGTCTTCGTCATCGATAGATTGCTCCCAAATTCCGATGTTTGCATCAAATGAGGCGGTGGCGAGCGTCTTGCCAGAGGGAGCCCACGCAAGCGCCCTTACAGTCTTCAGGTGACCTGTCGGTATTGTAGTGACGTTCGTAAATTTCAGCGAGCTCGGTGGGTTTTCCGAGTCAGTGGACGCGCTATAACCGAAGAACCGGACTGTTTTATCTGCAGAGCAGGACGCCAGAAGAGGCTTGGTGGGATTCCATGCTACATGCCAGGCGCGATCTTCGTGGCCTGCAGGACGATGTGCGAGAATCAGCGCGCAGACTGTGGGGAATACACTCTTTCTTACCCTCGAGCTGGGCGACAGCGACGATGTGGTGTGTCTGGGTCGCGACGGACATCGCGGGAGTCAGTCTGCCGGATGATAATGCACAAATCAGGAACAAGAGCAGAAACCCCCCCTGGGGGGCCCGGCGTGATCCAGACCCCCGGAACAAATATGTGCAAATTTGCCTCCTTGTCCCGATGCCCGACCCTGACCTGCTTCCGCCCGAATTTCTCAGGTGATGTACTCATCGCCGAGAAAGAAAATACCGTCGACTCTCGAGTGGGGTTGCTGTGAAGCCAGGCACTATGCATGTTCGCGAGAGGCTGAAACCTGATGACGACGGTGTAATTGACTGGCCGGAACCATTGGCTATACTGACATTGACAGTTGGCCCAGGCCAGCGTTACTCGCCATCTCCGCACCGGGGGGCACCTTCATCTACCCATAACGAGTCTCCCGCCTCCGTACCGGACCGCAAGCACGGCGGCGCTGCACCCACAGGTGCGCCCCCAGTCGACGTAGTTGAACAATGGTGGGCGTTGTTGTTATTTGCGACAGTGGGCCACAGTATACCCCGACATTTCAACACGTTTTGTCACCCCGGAGGCCTTGCATTTTTGGAATTTTCCAACTGCAGCCGCGGCGATTCCGGGCGGGCTGGCCAACTGCCGTAAAAAGGAGGTCGACCCGGCAGGCCGTCACGTTATCACGATAAACCGGGTCGGTTGACCAGTCTCAGCCTGTGTCACTGTTCATTCGTGCCGTATATGGCACGGGAGAAACGGCTGGCTCCGTTTGTTATACTACATGCAGCACGCTTGTCCCACGCGATGCGGCATCCTACAGGTTCCTCGATCATTTATATAACCAGCAGGTCCGCCCATGGACTGCCGTGATCACTCCCCGCTCGCGCCGGCAGTCACCGTATGTCGGACTCGCACTACAACTCGAATGCGCGCCGCCCGACGCGCGCCTATACACAACTCGCCGACTCCACCACCTCGGGCGAGTGGGGGGATGGTCAGTCTCGTGCACTCTTCCCCCCCTCACCGTACTCACCCGCTCCAGTGAGCTACGACTTCCCCTCCTCATACCCGCCGCCGCAGTCAAGGCTCGATCACCACTACATGCCCCATCCTCGGACTGTCATGCAGCAGCAGCAGCAGCAGCAGAGCGACTTCATGCTCCCCATGCACTCCTCGCAGCCCTCCATGCACGCGTCGCACTCCCAGCACCTCCACACGCAGCAGCCCCTCGACATGCCTTGGGGGCGCAGCGACTCGCTGGACTCATTTTACTTCCCCCACTCCATGTCTTCGGACGCACGCATGACTCCAGATCAGCGCCTACCCGCCGAGCCGCTTGTTCCTCCTATGCCTCGATTATCCTCCGATATCCGCATGTCGAGCGACCTTCGCATGTCCGCCGATCCGCGCATGTCCGTCGACCTGCGCATGCCCACAGACGTAGGCATGCCTTCCGAGGCACGCATACCACGCATATCCTCCAGCTCCCGCATGCACTCGCACTCCCCTGTCATGCAGCCGCGGTATAGGGAGGCGAGCTGGGACCAGCGTTATCTGCCCGGCGTCGGCGGCGAGAGCGCAGCCTGGCTTGGGTCGGGTGGCACGTCGCGCTCTATGGAATCTGGGCCTCTGCGCTCTGGCTTTGATACGCGCGTCATCATGAACGCAGGGACTTCGCGCAGCGCGATGGATGGCGGACCCTCCAGAGGCGCGGACGACCTCACGATCAAGCGCGACTCGCCCGAGTCCACTGGGCTCGACCTCCTCGATACCTCTTCACCGGCGACCAGCGAGCGATCGCTGCCCAGCGCGGCGCCGAAGAACCAGCAGACGGAAAAGCAGTGCTCCCATTGCGGAGTCAAGCAAACGTATGTTTTAATCGCTGTTTTATTCGATGCTATATTCCCTTCGAGGACATTCAGTCTCCCCCGAGTCCTATCCCTACCTCCTTTGGATGACTCTTGTCCTTTCGTTCGCGGCCGCTTTCATGCCTTGCTCACGTCATCACAGTCCCCTGTGGCGGCGCGATCCGTCCAACTTCCAGCTTCTCTGCAACGCCTGTGGTCTTTTCTACAAGCAGCGCCACATGCACCGACCCAAGGTGCTCATCGAGGCCGACCAGGAGGACGATGCGGGTGACGACGACCCCGACGCACCGACGTGCAGCCATTGTGGGACCCATCGGACGTGAGTGGGCTCTGTCTCTCATTTTCCCGTTCTGCATTTGTTTCGCTTTTCGGCATTCAATCCCCTTATTCTGCTTTTGGTTCCTTTCATTGTGTCCCCTGTATTATGGCTCGTTGCCCGCCCTGCGTGGGCGCCTCTCTTGTCGTGGTGGTGGTCCTCTCGCCACGCTGCCGCTCCTCCTGCATGCTAAAACACCGCCGCGCCTCCCTACATTCCGCCTGCCATGCCCTCCGTCTACATGTCGGCTGCCGTGCGCGCTTCCCCGCATTCGCGTGGATTTATTCTCTTGTTTTCCTCCGGGTCTCCGTTTTTTCCGCCATCGCGCTTCTTTGTACACGCGTCTGCCGCTCCTGTCAATTAGGTCGCCTCTTTTTCCCTCGCGTACCGCGTTCCCTTTGTAATTTTCCTCTGCTACACCGCTCTCCCACTGTCTCTACCGATGATCGCGTTATAACTCTTCTGATACTATGCTTCTCCTCGCGTTCCTGCCATCCCAACAACCCACCTTGCCGCATCCTCACCTCACGCGCTCTCCCACACCATACTGATTTTATCCTTCCAGGTCTGTCTGGAGGCGCGGCAAGGACGGAACACAGGTCTGCAATGCATGCGGCGTGTACTCGCGCCTGCGGGGGAAGGAGCGTCCTCTTGCACTCAAGAAGAACAAGATCCGACCGCGGACCAAGTACCCCAAGGCGCCCCCATCCTCCTGAGAGATGGCGACGGAGGCAGGGCCACGCCCGCGAGGCTTCTGATCACGCGTGGGTGCGTGGGCGTCGTTGTGGGCGTCCGCGAACTCCAGCCTCAGCTTCCCGCGCCAAGATGGCGTGTGCGGGACCGACGTACGCGTGATCGTCGGTCCACCGCCCCGAGCCATCGGCGCACGGTCGCGAGGACGCCACCGACGCCGCCGCACCCTCGTGCCCCGGTGTCCCCGCAGTGTACCTGCCGGGCTGCTTGCGCCTCATATTTCTGCCTCCGCGGCACCCGCCGTTCCTACCTCATCACGGCGGGCGGCGCGGGACCAGTTCGTGGCTCGCCTGCCTGCGCCGCGCCCCGTGCCTACCTGCGCGCAATCGCGCCCCCACGACGTTACCATGCCCCACTTCCCCCGTTGTGCCTCCTCGCGCTGTATCCCTTCGCACTGTACCCCCTCGCCTGTACCCGCCGCGTCCCCCGTCCTTGTACCTGCTACCCCAGCCCACAGACTTTGCAGAGACATCCGGGTAATTTATGACTGTCTGCTCGCCAGGCCAGGAGCTCTCGGCGCAAATTGCAGTTACCGTCGATCCCATCGCTGCCGTCTATCCTATCCATTCCCACCCTTACCAAGCGCAGTGCTTCACTTACTAATTTAGAGAAGGAATCAACACAATGAATCAGCCCCGAATGACAATCAAGTCCCCAAGTGTATTTACTCCGCAATTTACAGTACTCTAACTAGTATGCTCTGAATCGTATCTTCAACGATGTGACCAATGGCGTGCGTGCGACGAGATCTTTGGGCGGCGTCGGGTGTTGGTAGGGGCCCCTGGGGCAGAGTCGTATGCGAAGGCCTGCGAATCCGTGACCGTGCACTCTAAAGCTTGCGCGACTGGGCTTCTGATGGCTGGTAGGGGGGTGGCCACTAAAGTTTGAGGGTGGCACTGGGCTGCCGACCACGGGTACGGAATCCTGTCAGAAAAAGGGCGCCAGTCGCGACCATGGTTCATCAGCGACCGTTTGAGGCGTACAACAGGATGCAGGCGTGTTCAGAGGATTAGCGCCCGTGTCCTTCATATACAGCTGCACTGAATGCGAACTTACGCGCCCGCAATGCATGTGTACTGTACTTAACTGTCGTCGTTGAGCCTGCCAATCACCGGGTCCTCGGTCAGCTGCTGTATGAAGCTCAAAGCAGCATAGGAAGGAATTTTTCGCGTCATTTGTCGCTATAAATTGGGTATATAACTCCTCATGTAAAAGACGCCGTCAGACAATCCGATTGGGGACTCAGATGTCTCCAGCCAAGGTCAAGAGCAAGAGCGTAAGCACGTGACAAAACGAACAATGGACTCTATCGATCACGCGGAAAGTGCCGAATCTGCGAGCGACGGGGCCGAAGCCCTGCGGCTTCTTCGCTGTGAGATCAGCATTAGTGATAGAGTGAAGGAGCCAGGTGTTAATTGCAGAAGAAGATCAGGCGGAGCAGCCAAGCAGCACAAGATAGCTGTACTATATCAATGCGGTAGACTTGCGAGTGGTCGACTTCGAAGATCCGACCTAACCTCAGTGTGTCAGGCTCAAATCACTGTATGATTATCGAGAAATCGAACTGTCGAAGCGCCCCGCGAGACGCTCACCGTTGTGTTGTAGTATGGTACTTTAACCCCCCCCCCCCCCCCGCCACCAGCCCCTCAAACCTCAGGACTCAGGATTCACTCAGGACAATCAGGCGCCGATG
Source organism: Schizophyllum amplum (assembly GCA_007026445.1). Taxonomy (NCBI): domain Eukaryota; kingdom Fungi; phylum Basidiomycota; class Agaricomycetes; order Agaricales; family Schizophyllaceae; genus Schizophyllum; species Schizophyllum amplum. Next base: position 126,791 of record VDMD01000022.1, on the reverse strand, counting down.
ATAGCTGCCGCCTGTCCTCAGACATCAAGACCATCGCGCCTGCACCAATCAACAGACACGTACTCACTCGGAGCGGCGTAGCCCTTGATCTCCCGAGCACCCCCTGGTGTGACTAAACAGTAAGCAGCTCAAGGTAAATATGTAGCTCAGGGCCAACGATATGTTGACGCCCAAGTATTACACAGCCAACAGCCTGAAGTGCCGCTAGCGACAAGCTAGCGACATCCGCTCGCCCCTGCGGGTTCCTTGCAAGTCCTGACGCGTTGACGGATCCCGTCTCTTCTCATCTCTCACGCCCATTAACCCGCGTGCCTCAATTAAGCACATCCGTATTCCGTCCCCCGGCGCCCCTTGAGGCGGTGCTGTACACTATCCCGTTGACCCCTTCATCCCACACGACGCCTGCTCCTCAATCCCAGGCATCCATAGGCCCGCACGTTCCCACCCGCAGCAGCCCGCGGCCAGCGCACATAGGCAGCTTCATCCGCAAGGACACGTCCACCATACGAAGGTCCGCTTCTCCGCACACCAACACGTCGACCGACACGAGCGCCGGGAAGTTCGGTGGCACGAACACTGCGTCGAGCCGGGCCCAGTGCGCCGGCTGCTCGCTCGCGTCGAGTTGATTCGCGGCGTCGATGTGCAGGCTGAGCATGATTCGCGTGAGCACGGGGAGCGCAGCCGCCTGCAGCAGGATCGCCGCGATCCAGGGGAACGGGCTGGTGAGGCGGAAGAGTGCAAAGTATACGAGCTCGTCGACCCAGATAGAGCGCAGCGCAAAGCAGCGGGACAACTTAACCGCAGTGCAAAAGTCCTCTGGTGGAGTCTGAGCAAGGGCGCGCGATGAGCGGAGCGGGGAGTAGGCGCACCGGCATCGCCGCCAGCGTCCAGCGAGTTGAAGACGACACGTAGAGAGTGGAGCTCAGGTGCCGCAGCCGCGACGTAGGCGCCGATCGCTGGCGTGTCGGGTGGGGCTACGGCACCTAGGCTGAGGTGCCGGACGAACGGGACTGTGGCTCGCGTGAGGAGCCACTGCAGGATATCGCGCTTGTACAGGCTGCCAAGATGTAGGCGGTATAAAGAGGGCGGTAAGACATGCAGTGAGCTTCCCTCCGTGAAATCCCAGATAAGATCATCGAGCGCGAGGGTCTCGAGGTGGGGGAAGGCGCACACGAGCGCGAGGATGTCATCCAAGGTGTCCACAGCCACGGCGGAGAGTCGGAAGCGCGTGATGCTCGGAGAGAATGTAGCGATGAGTGTGGTGCGCGTCAAGGGGGCGAGCTGTAGCCACTCAACGTGGTCGATCTGCAGCACATCGACGGCCTGCAGTCGGGCGAGCGCATCGATCGCTTCGTCCAACCATTCTGGCCCGTCAAACTCTGTGATGGCGTGGCGCTCGTATACTTCTGGGCGCTGGAGAAGGCTAAGCTCGCGCACCGCCGCTGGAAGGGTAGAGAGCGGGGATGTGATGAGTGCAGCGAACAAAGACGCGTTTCCGGGATGAATATGAACGATGCGGAAGAGCAAAGCGCGACTGACGCTGAGTAAGACGCGTCCGGCGAGGCTAGATGCTTTCAATGCGCATTTATTCCCATCCAAGTGGTCGAGAATAGGAAGAAAAAGCTCATTCGGAAGCACGACCATGATGCTGGCGGAAAGCAAGCAGCATGCCGGGGGATCGGGCCGGGTTCCATTATAGGCTTCGTCATAAGCATGACCGCACCGTCCGAGCCAGCTCAGTTCCATGTCTCGCGCAGAGTCAACGCAGAGTCCAGGTCTCAGCAACCCCCTGGATCCTGTCAATCCTCAACCTTCCTTCAACTTCCGCGGAACTGGACGTGGTTGATTCATTTGTTGCTACCTCGCGCATCAACAGGATTCGACCCAGCGCGCCCTGTCTTGAAGTTGGAGGACTGGCCTTCCGCGTCGCCCGGGTTGGCCCTGTTTTTCGCGGTGTGGGGGCTGTTTTATCCCCACAGTCCCCTCCGAGCCACTCACAGATCGAGTGAGACACCGACCGTTGGCGATACCGAGTCCCGACGGACACCTTACCGTCAATGGTCATGTTCATCGTTGAAGCCATCGTTTGAAGGTGTCCGTGACAAACAGCAAAGTTGCTCCTGTGCTTTTTCCGTCTATGCGTCAACGTTGAACATTCCATCCTGGACCTGGATGCAGGGGCCTGACAGGGACAGCGCCGCCATCACCAAAAGTTCAACACAAAGAAGGGTCCAAACGGGGATGCCGGCAAACTTCGGCAGATTGCGCACGGTCCGAAGACGCGGTCATGCGATAAGATAAGATCAACAAACTCACTTCGCGATCAAGTCATCTTCGCGCGCGGCTGGTCGAGTCAGCCATACACTCTCCTTGTCACCCACCACCATGCCCATCCACGGACTCCCCCTCAACTTCGACCCCATCAAGCCCGCTCACTTTAACATCGAGCACGTCATCCGGCCCAACATCCTCGCGCTGCACCCATACCGCTGTGCGCGCGATGACTACCAGGAGGCATCCTCCTCGACGCGAACGAGAACTCGCTCGGGCACTCCATTCCCTCCGCGAGCGCTACCCCCCTCCCCCAAGAGCTGCAGGATACGCTCACTTGAACCTGCACCGCTACCCCGACCCCTCGCACCGTGCAATCAAGGACCGCATCGCTGCGCTGCGTGGCCTCCCTGGCGCCGACCACGTCTTCCTCGGGTAGGCTCGGACGAGGTAATGATATGCTCATGCGCGTATGCGTCGCGCCGGGCGCGAGAAGATCTTGACGACGCCGCCGACGTACGGGATGTACGCGGTGTGCGCGCAGGTGAACGATGTGGGGTAGTGAAAGTGCCGTTGAGACTTACAAACGAGAACGGCGAGGGGGGCGAGAAGGGGAGGTTCAGTGTAGACGTGGATAAGGTGCGCTTGCGATACGCCAATATACTGACAGTATGTTAATCCGCACACTTGCCTCAGATAAAGAAGACGGTTGCCGCGGACCCATCGATCAAGCTCATCTTCCTTTGCTCGCCAGGTAACCCGACTGGCACGTCCATTGCGCTCTCCGCCGTCCGCGAGCTCCTGGAGTACGAGCCATTCAAAGGTATCGTGGTCGTCGACGAGGCGTATGTCGACTTCGCAGGCGATGGGACGAGTGCGGTTAGCCTCGTGAGCGAGTACGCGAACGTCTGCGTCTTGCAAACGCTCAGTAAGAGCTTTGGGCTCGCAGCAATCCGGTGCGGTGTCTCTTCCCATCTTACCCCCTCGCGCCCTCCTAACGATAGCTCGCCACCCCAGACTCGGCATCGCGATCGCCCAGCCGCCGCTCATGCAGGTCCTCTTCAACACCAAGGCGCCGTACAACATCTCCACACCCGCCGCGCACCTCGCGCTCGCTGCGCTCTCGGACTCCGCGCTCGCCGCGATGCGCGAGAAGGTCGCTAGGCTCATCGCCTCGCGGGAGAAGCTGCTGGACGCACTCGCTGGGCTCGCGGACGTTGGCTTGGGTCCTGCGATTGGCGGCAACGACGCAAACTTTGTCATGGTGCGCGTGCTAAGCAAGGACGGGAGCGCACAGGCGGATAATGTGCGGTCGGAGGCGGTGTACAAGACGATGGCGGAGGAGCACGGGGTGGTGGTCCGCTTTAGGGGGAAGGAGGCGGGATGCGAGGGGTGCTTGAGGGTGACAGTGGGCACGGAGGAGGAGAACGCGATGTTGGTGAAGAAGTTGAGGGAGGTGTTGACATTGCTGTAGGAATCGAATTCCTTGCCGGAATGCAAGTGTAACAACACACCTTAGAGCCTATGAGTCACAGCAGAGAAACTAACATGGCCTTACATATAACAAATTCACTCCGGATAGGGCGGCTGGCAAAAGTCAGAGCCAGAGTCAGAATGAGTCGAGTCACACGACCGCGACGCGTCGCGACGCGTGAGTCACGCTTCTACTTTTCTTGTCTTTCTCAGGCTCTTCCACTCCCGCCCTCCCTCCTCCATTCCGTACCCCCTCCACTCCCTACCTCTCCGGCATGTCGTACAATGACTTACCAGACTCGACTCGGACCCTCTTCCCGCCAGGTGGCTGGAAGGAATGCGCTGTCGGCGGCATCGAATATCCCTGGATGGATCTTGGGCCACTCAAAGGCTACACTAATGCATTCATCGTGCGATATGGGAAGGTGCGTGGCAAGATTGCCTGCTTCTCCCCCTTCCCCCTAAACCTCATCGCCTAACTTCATCTGTTTCCCAGATCCTCCTCGGTATGAAGAAGCGCGGGTTCGGGGTGGGCAAGTACGGCTCTGCTCTCATTGGTAGTCTGGCTTAGCATGTACCGACGCCCCTGCAGAATAAACGGATTTGGTTCGTAAATCCATTGACCCTGACGCGTCGTTGCGGACTGATTGTCTACGCAATTTAAGGCGGTAAGGTCGACCCAGGCGAAACTTCCCTGGAGGCGGCAGTCCGGGAGATGGAGGTACGCACTGTTGCGCGTCCATACACATGAACGTCGCCGCCAGAACTCTCTTGGTTGCGCTTCATCGTTTCTGACCATTGTGTAGGAGGAGGCTGGCATTCGTGCCCCACTGACCTGGGCGGGCATGCTGATCTTCGTGCTTCAAGGCCAGGAGAAGGTCTTCCACTGCGATGTCTATCGAGCGGAGAGCTTTGAAGGGGAGGTCATTGAGTGAGTTGACTATCTTTACTTATAAGTTTTTCCTGCTTTGTTATTTTTTCCTGCTTTGCTATCTTCGCTCTGCTATATATCCGTTCGACCGGCTGTTTTCTCCACCTTTTCTCCCTGCCTTTCCGTCCACAACTCCATCTCCTCATTTCGTCATCTCCGTCTCCTCATTTCGCACCTCGAAATCTTGACTCCCTTCCCACTCAGAACCGACGAGATGCGCCCCGCCTGGTACGCCGTCTCCGACATCCCCTACCCACAAATGTGGGCGGACGACCCGTACTGGCTGCCCTTGCTGGTCGCTGGGGTGCCTTTTGTGGGACGAGCGGACTTCGGGAAGGATGAGGCAGGCGAGTTTGTGATGCGGAGATGGTGGGTGGGGAAGCAGGCGTGAGGTTGTCGTGGTTGTTGGTGTTGCCGTGGTTGGTACTAGGCGCGTGATGGTAGTTTCAAGATGGAGAGTAAGTTGCCTGTGTTCACGAGATCAAGTAGACAAAGCACATATATAGATTGGTTGTACAATTCTTTAGATTCATCTTTGTATCCGACTACAGCACTGGTGGGGTTTCTTGACTTATACGAATCTCGTCTCCACCTCACACGCCCCTCTTACCAACTGTGTGCCGCCAAATTCTTCTTGTCATCCGCACCCTGCGAGGTCGACGCCGTTGCGACATGCGCTCTGGGATTGTTTGCATGAGTCCCAAAATCTAAAGCGCCCCCGCGACACGCAAAGCGCCCGCGATACGCCGCAAAACTCACCCCGGCCCCTCCTGCAACGCCTTCTCCAGCAGCCCGACAGCAATGCTGGCAGACCCCCACGAAGACTGGAAGCCGTAGCCCGCGTGGCCGTAGTTGAATACCACCGGCGTCTTCGTCGCATCTGCCTTGGCTGCCACCCAATCCACCTCAAGCCGAATGCCCCCAGCACGCGCGGGGCGCAGGCCGCAGCCCTCCATGACGATGAGTGCGCGGACATCATCGACCGTGCCCTCGCGTTCTGCGCGCACCTCGGGCGGCACGAGCTCGGGGCAGAGGGCGAGGCCGCGGCGGAGGATGTCCTCGGTGGTCTCGGGCCGCGGCAAGGGGTACCAGTCGTCGACGAGCTTGGTGCCGCCGACGATGACCTGGGTGGGTGAGAGGATTGATGAGTCAACAGCAACGGGGAGAGGAGGAAAGGAAGAGGACGACAAGGTAGACATCGCACTCACATCACCACCCCGCCTGGGGATGATGTACGTCCAGAGGCCGTCCTTGCTGGATATGGTGCGCCCGAAGCGGACCCAGGGTGCGCGGACGAGGAGTGTCTGGCCGCGGATGGGGAACATGGCCGAGTCGTTGACGCCACCCAGGGCACGCGCGCCGAGCCCGACGCAGACGATCACTGCATCTGGTGGTGTGGCTGGGAGGGTATCAGCGTCAGTGTACATATAGCAGCAACGATTTGAGTACTCACCCTTCCTCGAAGGCCCGTAGATACCCGCGCCACCCTCGATGACCTCGTTGATATGGCCAACGGATGCACGTACGACGGCGCCGCCAGCAGCACAGAAGCGCGCCATAAGGTACGCGAGGTACTTGGGCGTGTCGATCGTGATCGTGTCGAAGGTAATGCCGGCGATAGTCCCGCCGACGAGCGACTCCTTGGATAGCGTCTGAAACTGTGGCGAGTGTCAGGGAGGACGGGAGTGCATTGAGATGACATGCGCACGTTAGGCATCCAAGACAGCTCATGCGGCTCCCTGGGTTGCTGGTGGTACATCTCCGTCTGGGGGATGCGCAGAAAGCAGCCCTCGGCTGCACCGCCCGGGGCGGAGAGCTTCCACATCTCGTCGAATGTCTCGCGGTCCATGTCTAATGCACCGTTAGCTCCCTGGCATCACAATGTTCTCCGAGAACACACTCTGTTGCCGCACATCGTCCCCTGCGAGGCTGACATGGTGCGCGCCCTGGATCCCGCTCAATCACTGTGTCGATCAGGTTGGCGCACGGACTCACCGCCCAGTTGCTGGTGTACTTGATCGAGAGCGGGTCGTTGGGAAAGAGCTCTGCGACGATCGTGACCGCGTAGTCGCCCTTCTCCTGCAGCTTCAGCGCGGTCGTCAGTCCCACGACGCCTGCGAGCCGGTCAGATGAGTATCACTGCTTTATGTAAGTAGAGGGACGCACCTGCGCCCAGGACGACGATCTTCTGCGTTTGCGGTGCAGCCATGGGTTCACTGTTGCTTGCTCTTCGTTGTCGCGGTGGTCAGAGCGATGTTACGGAGTCCAGATTCTGGGGGAGTGCCCTTGTCCTTATCGGGATGTCCTTGTGAGTCATGGTCGAGGGAAAGGGAGATCGGAATGGCCGCGGCGAATCGCGCCGACTCTGAGGGACATTACATGGAACGGCGGATGCAAAGGCAGACAAGTCATGAGCAGGAATGTGGAAGTTCGAGATGACGGCAGGAAGTAGGGTGAAGGGATACCGAAATGGCGCCGCATTGCCCGAAAACCGTAACGCTCGCGACGAGTCACACCACCTGATCTTGTGACAAACGTGGCCCGCCAACTTCTCTCTGAACTTGAACAAGACCATAACAATAGGCGCCTATTATGGCCGCCGCCGTCAGCGCGCTGGCATATGAGCTTCCAGCCGAGGAGAATGTCAAGTGGACGGTCTCGCAGGAGAAACAGATTCTGAAGGACGTCCCCTGGATCGAGCAGCCGCCTACTCAGCCCGACCAGGCAGGGCCCAGCAGTGGAACCTCTGATGCCGAGGCCTTCCTTGCTCGAACTTACCTGCAGTACTTATGGCTCCCCGAGGTGCGTTGCCGTGGAAGTTGACTTCCACACCAGACACTGACCCTCCCAAGTCGATCATGCCTCTCACCGGCTTGGTGCACGCCCTCCGCCGCATCTCCCACACCAGCTCCAATGACTGCACCGATACGACCACCCCACACCCTCTGCACGCACTACTAGACCCCTTGCTGCTCACCGCACGATCCGCCTCGCACAAGTATCACACGGAGCTCACCGCGATTCTCGCGGCAGGCGGCGGAGAGGGCGAAGCCGAGGAGGCCATGATGTGGTTCGCCTTCGAGCACGAGAAACACGGCGATGCACCAGACCGTCCCATCGACGACGATGACCCTTCCGCGATGGATGCCGACCCTGCTGCGACAGAGGACGCCGAAGCTCAATGGCAATCCCGCTGGCTGGACCGTATGGAACGACGCGAGTACGTCTATACTTTCCCTTCTATGCTATCCTATACCCTTGCGCCGCACCTTAACATATTGCTCTTCCCCTCTCACGTTCATTCCCCCTGCTCCTCCGCACCTGGCTCACCATCCGCTTGTTCCCTCCAGAGCCCAAATCCAAATCCTCCTCTACCTCCTCAAGCTCTCCCTCCCCGGCCCAAGCCGAGCGACGCAAGCGCAAACACGAGCCCCGCGAAGAAACACGCCGCAGCGTCAAGGTGACCGCGTCTCCGCGTAAACGGAAGCGGGACGAAGACGCCACGCCGCGCCGACTCGCCACGCGCATCCGCCTCCGACCACCACCACCACCACCCAAACCTCCACCCCCGCCCAACCCCCCTCCCCCCGCAAGCGCCGCCGCAAAGACCCCGAACCCGCACCCCTCGCCCCCGAGGTCTACCTCGAGGCGTTCATGGACAAGCTCTCGATGTGGCAGCTCGTGCGCGGGCTGGATCCCAGTGTGTCTGGGTGGGGGGGGTGGTGGAGGTTATGGGGGGGTCAGGCGCTGGAGGGTCCGGGTCGGGTGCTCGTGGTTCTCGTTCACAACCGGGATCGAGCAACACTTCTCTCCCTACAGGGCTGCGCGCCAAGCCCAGTCCCGCGCCCGGGAGGTCAACAGCGGCGGATGACGAGCGGGATTGGATGCAAGTGTTTTGCGAGGATGTGGTGGAGGTTTTGTGAGTAGACAGTTATTCTTTTTCGTATTAGTCGGGTTCTCCTTTTTGGCAGTCGGGTCCTCCTTTTGAGAGTCGTGTTCTCCTTTTTGGTAGTCGGGTTCTGATCACATCCATCTTCCCCTCCGTATTCAGGTTCAAACAAGACCTCCCCGACCTCTGCGCGCTGCTCCGCAGCAAGGTCTTCCCGCACTCGCCGTTTTCCGACACGGAGAGCGAGGATGAGGACGAGGGGCGCATGATGGCGGACGAGGGACGTTTGGGGGCGGACAAGGGACTTTTTGGGGCGGACCGGGCACATTCAAAGGCCCGTCGCGATGGCTCGGAGATTGCATATCGCGACCGCTCGGAGACCTACCGCGACCGCTCGCGCTCTCGCGCCTCCAGCATCGGCGATTGGGACCCCGACACCAGTAGCGGGAACGACTGGGATCCTAGGTCCAGTAGTGGTGGCGATTGGGACCCCAGATCCAGCAGCGGAAACGACGACTGGGACGACGACGTCGAGACCTTGCGTGCGCCGAGCGCCGGAATAGCTGGAAGAGCACCGAGCGCCGGGATAGCTGGAAGAGCACCGAGCGCCAGTATACCTGGAAGAGCGTCAACCAAGCGCCCGTCGGCTGCACCGCTGCAGCCACCGAGCCGCGCGGCATCCTTGGCACGCTCAAATTCGGTCGCAGCCCGCTCGTCCGCGGGGCGCGCGTCGAGCTCGCAGCCTCGAGCTCCCATCAACGCCCGGACCTCGTCCTCCACCTCCTCCCGCACCTCCTCCGCTCGCAACTCCGCCTCCAACTCCGCCTCCGCCCGCCAACTCGCGCGCTCGCGCTCGCTCTCCCTCTCCCTCGCGCAGGAGCAGGCCGAGCGCGCGGCGGGGACGAACGTGAAGCGCAAGCGGGTCATCAGCCGCGAGATCAGCATGAGCCGCGTGCTGCGGCCGGGGAAGAGCGTCGAGCCGGACGGGGCGGTGGGTGGCAGGAGCTTGACGCCTGGGGCCGCAGGCAACAGGGGCTTGACGCCGGGCGTCGCAGGCAGCAGGGGCTTGACGCCGGTATCAGAAGAGGTGAGGAAGGAGAAGGAGAAGGAGGAGAGGGAGAAGGGGAAGGGTGCGCTGGGGACAGTGCTAGTGGGGGATACGCCGGTCAAGAAGGCGACGAAGGTGTTCTTGTAGGGAGAGTGATATTGTGTGGTTCAGCAGGTGTATTTTATTGGATAGGCAAGGTACAAGTCACTGTAAATCTTTCATAGCAATGCTAGCACTCGATTAGACAGATGTGGTGCTTTCAGAGTCCTATATGGCTGGCTTACTTAGATCATGGGTGTCATTTTATTCTGTGCGGTCCGTGGTCCGACATGCCGTAATTCTATTGTTCTCGTCTTCTTCTGAACTCTCATGTTCTGGACTTCTATAACTCATGATCCTGGGCTCAGTGGTGTATACCCGCATGAGGTATTTGTATAGGATGTGAACTGAGCTTATGAGCTGTTGGCATTGTTTGTCGAGGCCGGGCCTCTAGTACGGTGATGGGGACAGACAATGCGTGAACTTCTCCCGCGACACAATTGGCTCTCGCGAGTCGCGTCGTGTCCTTGATTGACCCGCACACCGCCCGCATTCCCTCACGACTCATCCGGGGACTCTGAACCTCAGCAAGAACTCATCGTCCTCCTGCTATTGTTGCCTCTTTCGTGGGGAATCCATTGGGGAGAGCATGACGGAGGAGACGGCAGCGATGTCAGGGTGCGTACACCGGTCCTCCGTTCAATGTACGAGCTTACAGTCACCATAGATCCTCCCCTACAGCGACCAAGGGCGCCGCCTCCCTCGGCGCAACTGCTGTGCGCACGCGCAACGCGCCTACGATCATCACCGTTCCCTCGAACGCCCGCCGGGTGCGAATGAAGCCTCCACCAGCACCCTCTGGCGGTCTCCCAACTCCTCGAAAGACGCCGACTCCATCAGCAGCCAAGAAGACGCGCGGTCGGCCAAGGGGGAGCACTTCGAAGCCAAAAACCGAGCACGATGCACGGATCGCGTCTGTACTCGCAGTGCGTGACCTCCAGTCGTACATCGGACGCGTCTAACACCTTCACCTAGACTCCAGACACCGCATCTTCAGCACCAACCAACAGCGGGGTAGCGTCGGAGCGTGCGAGCGCAAGCGCGTCTACGAAGCGTGCCAACCCGCGGAAGCGCAAGGCCGAGCTTTCCCCCGCCGATGTCGCGCCGCGCAAGAAGAGGGCGGGGCGTCCGGCGAAGCTGCAGTTAGCGAAGCCTCCAGATGTTCCCGATGAATCGCAATGGCTTCCGCCGAAGCTGGGCGCTACCCGCAAGATTCCTAATGAGCTCGACGACTTGCCCATGGACAAGGGAGTGCAGCCGCGGATATGGGCTGCGGTGCGTCTAACTCATCTACAGACGATCATGTCGCTGATGAGTCGCTTGTCTTTCAGAATAAGAGTGACCTATATGCGGTGCTCCCCGAATTATTCGGGACAAAACCTACGGGTACTCCTATTTCCAGTACAGTGGACTATATGCCGGTGATCGTCCTCGACGACGAGAGCGTACAGGTGTCGGTGGATCGGGCGCATCCACTATATGCGGAACTTTCGATGTATGCTAATTTTTTCGTACAATTTGGTGTATGCTAAGCGCCCATGTAGCTCGAGGAAGTTTGTTACCAACCAGCTTCTGCACTGCGTAATCCGACCTTTGCTTCGCCTGATGCGTTTCCCGCTGTGGTTGCCGCTAAGTCCTCCCTCTCATGTCGCCGAGGTGAGCTGCACTGCCCATGCCACCCTGTATATGTCCGCGAATTCTGAGGTATGTCGCAGACAGAACATTTTGCGGCGTCGGCCGACGCCATGGAGATCGACAGAAACGCAGCGAGTAACCTTGCCGATGCTGCCTCCGACAGAGCGAAGCGCGTCAACGACCTGCCCTCCGCTCTCCGCGATGAATCCGCGGGACTGGTCTTGAGCCCTTAACGACGGTGGAAGATGTTGCGTTATTTGTGCTGAAGGATGAAGAGCATGTCGACAGCGCTGCCGCCCTTGACGGCACTAACGATCGTAAAGCCTGGCACGACGACATTCCACCGAGCGCAAGCGACACACCCATACCGTCAGCGTGTATATCAGACAGCATACCACCCTTCGTTTTTGAGCCGCAATTCCCGCCGTCTTCCTTGCAGCTCATGACATCTCCTTCTCTCGTAGACTCTCCTCCTGTCAATTCCATACCGCCGCCCGTCAGCACGACGCCGCCATCCGTCGATCCGACACCACCGTCAGTCGGTTCAGCGCCACCATTCGTTGAGCCCAGCTCAGCAAGCCGTGTACTCCAGCCAGGGGTACAAATCCCCGACGGCTGTCCGCCGGACATCGCCGCCTTGCTGACAGCATGGAAACATCAGTACCCCGTACTGCTCGTCGCCTCCAGAGCATACCTAGCATCGACTTGGCACGTGAGGGTACCTGAGAAGTACGAATACTGTTTCCTGGGGCTTTTCCATGTCATCGTTGCAGAGGTCAGTCCGTTGGGTACTCCTCGATATGTGGCAAACCGCTGACACCGATATCTTCAGGAGGAGCTCGTTCGAGGGTCGACTGGCGCGCCCGTCACGAACGTTGACCTTAAAGGCCGAGTGACGGCGGAGATGCGCTGGCGAACGACCTTGCGATGGAGCGGGGGTGGCGAACATTTCCTAGATCGCGACGACGACTTATCATGCCCGTGGTGGGCGCCGTCGCGTACACCGCAGCTGCCAACGCCTGCGGCCACACCGCCGACATCCGTTTGTGGGCTTACGACGACATCAGTACCACCCCCATCTGTTCAAGCGCAGATATTGCCACTCAACGATGCGGGCGACGGCGGGGAACCTCCCTCTGGATCCATGGCAGCCGCTGCTCGAACATTGCACACCTACCTACCACCGACCGCGATCGCGGACTTTCCTGTCGACCGGGATATTGTTATGAGCGACGCCCCTTCTCTCGTGAAGCAGGAAGTCGACCTACATCCTTTGGCGCTAGGAGACGACGTCGGTCCTCTCAACGAGTCGTTAACGCACTCGCCACAACGCCAACCTCTTGCATCTCCGATTACAGCTTCCCCTGGGATGGTGCTGTCGGCGTTGCGGTAGGCTCAATCTGCAGCTGTCCATGCGCCGCCGAGCGTGCTCAAGCCAAACGTGTGTCGCATGGGTCGTCGAACTCCAAACAGCGGGTCAAGAAGAACTGGAAGAGGGCGAGATTGATGAGGGTGCCTCTAGTCGCTGGACTGCTGCGTCTGCTATGGTGGGATACGCCCTGCGAATCGACGAGGTTCGCGACCCTCGCGACACGCTGCCGCTCGTCTTGCCGGTGTCGATTTACCCAAACACTGTCCGCGCTTTGATGGCGGAAGCTGAAGACGGCATGCGCATCCTGCAGGTGCGCGAACGACGTTGTAACCGGGTCCAAACCGCCTTGGCCCACGACAACTCAGAGAAGGCGTCCCGCACTTTCCAGGCCCCGTCGAAGGATATCAGAATGTCGGATCCGACATCAACGAGCGCAGTAAATGAAGATGCCGACCGCCTAGTCCTCGCGACGCATATATTCACTTGCAATTACCCTCCACTCCAGAAAGACGCCTCCAGGCTGCTCGTCGACCTGCAACGGTATGCCGATCTGCGGCGCGTCAAAGTTCCAGATACTAGTTCGTACCTCGTTGCCCTCCTCAACTTCAACCTGCTCATGTTCGCATAAGTCTTCCGCTGCGAATTACTTGTACCGCCGCCGTTAGACACGCCTACTGCCGGCGAAGAGCTTGCGCCTGCGGATCGTCATTTATCGCGGCGCCTCGTCGACTACCTCGTCGATCGCGCCTATGAGTATGCGGACGAGGATTGCACGATCACAGAGTGCTTTGTACGCCGGTCTTGGCGCAGGCAGAGGAAGGTGCGCCCGGTTCCGTTTCCTATGCCTGCCCGCTTACATTTTCCCACAGCTTCCTGAGCTCCTCGACGCCACGAAGGAACCCGTCTAGTACTCTGTCTCGGCTGCGATGCGCGACTGACCGTCACAAGCACAAGCTGGGTTCAGGCGGCGCTGACAAAGTCAAGCTGGAGGAAGGCACAGAAGTGTCCGAGGTGCAGAGCCCGCGTCATGCCTGAGCCTCGGAATGGTCCACGGCGACGTTCTGGTGCTCAAGAAGACGTGTTCCAGGTGCGTTGTTTTTTCTCTCTCTCCTTATGCAGCGCGAGTCTCATACATCTGCAGCTGACATTCAAGCGGAATGGAACCTCTATACGTACGTAGACCGCTTTTTACTCGACGAATACAGCTGCTAACTTCTTCCCAGTGGTCGTAGGATATCCCTGAGATCTCCGCAGGATCCCGTATATCCTTCTGTATGTCGCGCTCCAATTGTACAATTTTGTATGTGCATTCCACGGCCACCTCACCGGGGGCCAGAGTATATATATACAGCATCGTCCCATGCAACAACCACCTCAAGGCCGCGCCGTCATCCAGCTGCTGTAGGTCAGGGGTATACAGACATGACGCGAACGAGCAGAAAGAAGACATCGACCATCCACCCGGTATCTGGATCATCCATACATTGTTTCAACCGATGACGATGTCGTCGTCGGACGCGCTATCCTCATCCGACTCCGCTGTGTAGAACCCTCTTTCTGTCAACACTTCCGTCCAGGGGGTGGGCAGCCGGCCATCGATGGGTAAGGGGCTGTCTTTTCGCTTTTCCGCCTGCAGAACGAGGTCACGCAGGTAGGGGTTCACCCTGGAAAGAATAGGTCAGTAAGAAAGAGGGGAGGATACTTTTGGAAACAGAAAGATGAGGCGAAAATATCGAGATCAGCGATAGTGGAGGCTCCGGAATGGCGCGGCCAGTCGCAAGCGCGACGAAAAAAGACAGTGCAACGAATGAACTCACTCGTCGGGATATGAGATGACCATGTAGTGCGGCCCGCGCACTTGGTGCACGCCCGTGACGTTCACACCGGCTGCCCGCAGCTCCTGCTCGACAGCGAGGGTGTGCTCCAGCGGGTAAGCGATGTCCGTCTCGCCATGAATGAGCTGAACAGGGCAGCGGATCTGCAAAGACGCGTCAGGCCATGTATACGAGGACGTCCCAATCAACCCCGACAACGAGCAAACATGAACGCACCGCACTCAATTCCTTCGCCGTAAGCAGCCGGCGGTTCATGAAGAAGTTGAGGTTAACCTTGCGCGCGACGAGGATATTTTCCATGGACCCCAGCCAGGCGCGAAAGGTCTGCTGGAGCGTGATGTCTCGGATCCTGCGTCAACGTCAGTCGAGTCAGGCTTGGCGTCGATAGGCCACGTACGCATTCGACCGGCGGTTGAGGTCTTCGTGGAATACGAGCTGCATTGCGCCGAAGACGATGTCGTCGAGGAATGAGATGTCGCTCGACATGCCCATTTCCTGCCAGTATTCGAAGATCTCCGCGCGTCCCTCGTTGACCTCTGGGGGCTTGAAGGGGGAGGTCGCGCGTTAAGACGGGGCCGGAATGACGGGAATAAAAGGTGGGCGACGTACCTCAGCGTATGGCGCGGTAGAGACGAGCGTGAGGGACTTGATGGCGTCAGGGTACTGGATGGCAATTTCTTGCGCGACAATGGTGCCTATGCCAAGCCCAAGGAGGTGGAATGAGGGTACGTTCAGGGCGTCCTGTGAGGAGGCCTCGTTAATTGATGCACAGACGGACACGGAAGCGCACGCACCATGACCCGCTTGATGTCCACAGCCGACTTTTCTGGTACAGTGCCCTCGGTGACAGTCCCCTTCGAATCCCCGTGCCCCAAACGGTCAACGGCGACGAGGTTGAACTGGCGGAGGCGCGGGTCGCTGAATTGGGCTGAACGGCGTCGGCGAGTGGTCAGAAGACGCGTTCGAGCTAAAGCAGCACACGCACATTCGAAGATCTGCTGTGCCATGTACACGCCATGAATGAATAGGATCGTCGGGAGCGCGGGGTCGACGGCGCTCGCGGACGCCTCCGTAGGGGTGGAAATCTCGACGTGGAACTGCGCCTCTTCCCCCGAGTCCAACGCGATGACTGGTACGTGCATGGTAGGACGTGTCGACCGGGTGTGTACGAAGACAAGGTGAGGGGTTCCGTATACGTGAGCGCTGCTCCGGCATATATATCAGGCAATGCATCTCACGCTAATAAACGCGAAGCCGTGGCGGCACCGGGCAGGGGCTGTACATCCGATGACATACGCGCGCGGCGTGGTCGCGTCTCTCCTGATGGTCGGTCAGTTGCCACATAATAACATCCGAATGTTCGATTTGAGCATACCGAGGGTCTTCGTGATGCGTGTGTCGCACCCAGAGCACGCTGCGCGGGAGAAAGCACCCCAAGAAACGCGCCTTCGTTTGGGCGCCGCCTGGTCGGCCTGCCACGTTAGTCTTGAGGTCGGCGAAAGCAGGGACAGGAGGCAGCAAGTTGTTCCCGCTACCACGCTGGCGTTGCCGCCGGCGGAAGTGTCAATCACAAAAGCAGCGTCGGTGGATGAACGGGTCGTCCTGCGCGAAGCCGTTGGGCGCAGGGGCAGCCATTCAAAAGGCGAAGAATGGAGCGACAAGGTGAGTTCATGATGCCTTCATTGAGGCCTTGATTGAGGCCCAAGTAAGCTTTTGGGTTAGGTGAGATCCTTCCCACGCCTATATTGGCCTGACAGCAATGATAGAAGCATTCAATTTCAAGAAGCGCCCTTCGAGGAGCTCGCACTGCCGAGAAGCCTTCTCGAATTCGCAGAAGGAAAGAGTCTGAGGGTCCAAACATCGGGACCAATGAAGTCAACGAAGGCGGTCTTTTACAACGATCCACGAGTGCAAGCAAAGGACGCAAGACTTTGCAAGGCGAACTGACGAGACTGCATCAATAAGAGATTAAATTAGCAAACGAACATAAGGCGCACGACTAGTCTACACAGTAAAGCCCCGTGCTATGTTGCACGGAAGTACAAGTCGAGTACGTGCTTGGCAACGTTGAATCCAAGTAATGACACGATGTACGCGCCGAACAGGGGTATAAGAGGCGCAAGCAACAGCTCCGACCGTACCAGGAAGGGAAGAGCATTCAAGCCAAGGTAGATGCCGTAGAAATACTGCGCGAATCTGTAAAGTCACGCGTCAGCGACGAAGTCCATTTGCATGTTGGTTTGACGTTACGCACCCTACAAGATACAGCGTGTTGCCTACCCACATACAGACCCAGTTGTCCCGGAGGATGATGGGTAGCAAGAAGAGTTGTGCGAGGTACAAGGCGAGGTAGAGGGGGAAGAACGCGTTCGTGTGCACATCGAATGCGTACGCCCATTCCACGCCCGCGTCTGCCGGTGTGGAATGTGATGGGGGTGAGAGCAATAGGCGGTTGGCAGTGAACCTGCTTATAATCAGTGATCACAGCTCGATCGAGGTTCACATATACGCACCAGATGATGCTCGCCACCACTATACCCGTCAATAAGTAGTCTCGCAGGACCATCATGATGGCTAGGCGTATGGTGGACACAAAGCCATAAGAGTAGACAAGTCCCCATGCAATGGATGCCACTGCACGCGTGTTAGCAAACCAGGCCTATTCTAGGCTGAAGACACGTACCACATAGACTTGCCGCGATGAGCACCAGGATTGCTGGATCATCTCGTGCCCATGTATTCTTCGTCTCTGTTGACTATGAGCTTGAAATTGTATGCGCGGGGCTCTATACTGACGCTTGTGGAAGTAGACATTGCGGTAGCTGCAGCAAACGCGTCAGGCGGCCCGGGGACACAGGATAGACCGAACTCACAACTCACACTCGCCGCGGTGCCAGACACAAATACGTCAGCTGCCATGCTGCCACTTCAAAATCCTGGATAACACGTCAGAGACGCGCCTATTGCGCCTGCGGACGACATACCATCTGCTGGAAGCGGTGGAGGCGCCGGAAAATGATGGGTATACGCTGGGTGAGGCTTGCGGGAGAGCGGGGGGCGCCGCTGCCGTAGCCGGCGTCGTCGATGGTTGTCGGGAGCACCATTTCTACCCGCGGTCGCGCGCGTCGTGTCGCCAGAGTGGATGCGGGATGCTCGTTGCGTCCAACCAGCGAGCGGCGCGTGCCGGCCGTCCCCCGGCGCACCTGCCGCTTTGGGAAATTCCCCGGTCAGATTCCCGCCGGTGCCGGGCCGCATTCAAGCGGAGCTTGAATCACGTCGCGTGGCCGCGCGACGGCAGGTCTTTTGTTCTCGACACTGCCGCCGACGACGACGAAAGGCCGACGCTGACACACCACGACCGCGCGACGACCGCTACGTGGAAATGGACGACGAACACGTCCTTGACTGGAGCAACGAGGACGACGAGCAACAGCATGCGCAATTCCTGCCTTCTCACGCACAAGCGCCCGCTGCTGTAGTCGACGAAGAGACCATATCTCTCGGTGGGGACGACGAGGATGACGATGCGGAGTATCAAGCGCCTAGAGAATCTGACCGAGCAGCCCCGCATACTCCGCGGGACGCTCCAAGCCCAGCAGGGCGCGGTCGGTCGCGGACGCCAACCTTGCCGCAGCGCTCAAGAACGCCTCTAGGCCGGCCAAGAGACCCACCCTCGTCTCCCCGCGAATCAAGCACTCACCCGCGCAGCTCTCCTCCTTTGACGACAACGGTAGGGGACAGCAGCCCCGGGTCCTGCATGCTCTACCGGCCAAGCCTGTCGCGTCTGCGTTGCCATATTCTCGTCCTGCCCATCACCCGCCCCAATCTGCCGCAGATTCCTCTGGCATGTCCTCCAACAGGCGCGAGAAGAAAAACATGGGCAAAGATCCTGTGCCGGTCAAAGGTCCACAAGGCACAGGTGCCATGTACGAAGGGCGACCGCTGCCGCCGGACTGGGAACCTCGGCATTCGCGCTCTCGCAACATGACCTACTTTTACAATATTCGAACCAGTGAATGCATATGGGAACGCCCTGGACTGCCGGTGTGTATCTTTTAATGTCTGGTAACGTGTCGCTGAATCAAGACATGGAACAGGACGAACAGCCGAAGGACCTTTCCTACCAAGACCGACACTATCGACCAGGTGGCGCGACGACTGATGATATACCTCAAGACACTCGGCGACACTCGCCGCAAGTGGGCCCTCGTCGGCGACGCTCACTTTCTCCCTCCGGCGCGGCATCGCCTGCTTTGCTACCCTTTGCCTCTCGCGACAGTGATTCCAATGGACGGAACCGCAAACGTGATCGGTTATCTGAGGGCCAAGGACGGCCGTTCAGAGACTCACCCAGGGACTTTGAACCTTTGAAGGATCGCCATTGGCAGCCCGCTGCTGCTGACAGGGACGTCCCTCCGCCGATCAGAGAGCCGGCGACTGTCCCCAGGAACATGCCCCCACCGACAAGGGATACGCCTCCTCATGCTCCCAGATCTCCCGTGCGCAAGGCCAAAGGATGCCCGAGCGCAACTGGCGCAACAATACCGAGCCTGCATCCGAAGTCGTCATCGCTTCCAGTACGTTATCCCCATCAGCATTATCCTCTACCTCGTCGCCCTCGTGTCTCCTTGCGCGCATGGCGGGGGCCCTGGTACACCGTGTACCGCTTCGAGTGGCGCTGTTCGTACCTACGTGAGGCAGCATATTGCACGCCCTCGGGCAGCATGCTGTCTATCCCCAAGGCCGCACATTGCACGTCTAAACGTCGCACACTGCGCGCCTGAGGGCAGTACTTTGCACACGCCTGAAGACAGCCCCCGCCGTGGGCCGCCCCACCCCTCACCGTCCGGACCCTTTCCTCCATCTCGATCGGCGCTTCCTTGGACCTTGATGTGTTTTCCGCGTGTACGTTCGGTCCCCTCATCATATGCATCACAGACCGTGCGCTGGACACCTCGACATCAATGGACGTCGACCCAACTGCCGGCGAGCCTCCCCGCAAACGAGGTCGCCCAAGCCGCTTCGATCGAGCAGAACCGCTCCCCCCGATCGCCGGAGCGCCGCCCGCGCAAGCGGCTAATGAGGACGACGCTGGCGCGCCCGCTCGCCAATCAACAAGAGACTCCCCGGTATCGATGTACCCTAACAGGACTTCGCACAACATGCCGACGTCGCCGCCCCCGCGGGCGTCAACACCCCCGCCTCCCGCAGACTCACGTACGTGCATACACTTCACCCAGCCCGACGGTCTTGCCAACGATTACGCCCCGCTTTTCTCGTCGTGGACTTTTGTCACGCTTTTTTCCCATCTTCGTATGTCTTTGATTAGGTGCCCCGCCTCCGCGCAAGCGTGCGCCGCTCCCGCCGCAATCGGCACAGTTCAGCACTCAGTCGTCAACGCCGCGTCCGCCGCCACCACCGCCACCACCGAGGCCAGCGCAAGTGGAGCCAGAACCGTGAGGGCACCGAGCCCTGAGGCGCCACGGTCGACGCGCGTCCCGGTTGGGCCCCGCCAAGGCAGAGACGTTACTGATCGTGTCGTCGAGCAGCGGATGGACGTTGACGAGCCGCCGCCGCGTGCGGGTGGTATGTATGCAGATCGCGAACCAGACGAACGCGACCGCAGTTTCACACCGCGAGACCGGGACTTCACGCCCCGCGACCAGGATCTACTGCCTCGCGATCGAGATGTATCAGCCCGCGGGGACGAGCGTGACAGAGGACGGGCATTGGGCTGGGGAGGGAGGATTTGCCGACGGGGCCGAGTGATGTGCCCCGTGGACCTCGCGCGATGGCGCGGGGTGTTCCGGACAGACCTCCATCACCTTTGCCTCCTCCTAGGCAGTCCTTGCCGCCTTCGGGGCCATCGTCGGACTTTGGTATGGGTAGGAGGGGTGGCGGATCTAATGCTGGTCCTGGCAGGGGTGGGTTCCAGGACCGACGCCCATCGCCGCCGCCGCCACCGCCTGCGAACAGATTGCCAGACACGAACAGGCTACCAGACATGGCGCCTGCCAATGGTAGGGCGGACAGAAATGGACGACCTGGGGTGGGTTTTGTGGCAACCGTGTAGTGATGAGCAAGCTGACGATGGTGCGATAGGAATTTGGTGAACGTCGTCGTCCGAGAGGAGGCCGCGGTCGTGGGCCGCCTGCTGCGGTGTCGGGAACGAACAATACGCCTGTTGCTACCCCAAGACCTTTCGGTCTAGGCGCCAACATCGTGCACGATCCGCCGCCCCATGAGCCTGTGCGGGTGTACGATCGCTCGGTAGGGCAGTCCTTGCTTTAGTCTACATCGTGCTCATATCTGTTTGCAGCCTGAGTTTGTGCCCAGACAACCTGAACCTTTGGCGACTAATCGGCCGGCTTATATTGTATGTGACTGGCGTGTGAGCAGTCCCCGTTTACTGATCTTGCTCAGGAGCCGCGCGTAGTGTCACCCGTGGATCGTCGTCCGCCGCCTCGCGGGAACCTTAGTTCCGCTGGCGATGCCGGTTGGGCAGCACGCAACAGAGCCCAGTCCCCTCCTCGATGGAGAGGCGTCTTAGGTCTCCCTCGCCACGGACTCCCTCGCCGCCGCCTGTCTTCCGCAACGGTGCTCCAAGTCGGCCGTCTCCGCCCTTCACAGACAACCGCGACAGGCCCATCTCTGATGGTCCGCGTGGCCGCTATCCTCCGGATGAGCGCGCACCCGCGCGATTCCCCGACACAAACGACCGTGCAGCTTACCCCGTTCAGGACGTGCGACCTTCGTCGTACCCAGGCGACCACCGTCGCTTTGTCCCGCCTGCCACGTCAATCAATCCCTTCGATGAACCGCCCAACGCACGCTTCAATGCCAATGGCCGACAAGATCGCTCTCGCTTCAATGGCCCCCAAGACCGACGCGACTTCCCTGAGCCCAACGGGCGCGCCGGCCCGCCGCCCAACGGACGCGGTGGACGACAAGGACCGGGTCGGGCGCCATGGCCGGAGGATGCGCCAGCGCCGAGGGAGTTTGAGGAGAGGCGCGAGGACTTTGGGAGGGGCCCGCCGCCGCCACCACCGCAAGGGGATTCGTATCGCCCACGCCAATCACCTCCGCCGCCTCCGAGGATGGGGCAACAAGCCTTCTTCCCGCGAGGTGGCACTGGTGCGGGCCCTTCGGCGCCATGGGTCGATCCTGGAGTGGCGCGGCTCCTCTTGGGGGCGCGTACGAGAATGGCGGACCGATGGACGGCCCTCCTCCTCGTGCGTTCGGCAACGACGGGAGGGGTATGCGCGGCAATGGACCGCCTATGCGAGGTGACGGACCGATGCGTGGGGATGCACCTCTCTTGCGCGGAGACGGGCCTCCTCTACGCGGGGATGGGCCCCTCATGCGCGGCGACGGGGGTTTCATGCGCGACGGGCTGCCACCACACATGCGCGACGGGCCACCACCGCACATGCGCGCCAATGGACCGCCGCTTCGTAACGACGGGCCCATGATGCGCGGTGGTCCGCGCGACGAGCCACGCAACAACGGGTACGAGCGTCCTTCGCTGCTCGACCGGCTGTCGTCGAGGGAGGACACCGAGCAGTTCATCCCGGCCAAGCGACCGCGGGGGAACGACATGGAGATGGACGACATGGAGCGGTCGCCGAAGGAGATGCGCGGCGACGGCGTGCGGGTCGAGGGTATGAGGGGTGGGAATGGACGTGCGCAGTTCGAAGGGAACGATGGCCAGGCGATCAAGAGAAGGCGCCGGGGTGGGGGCAAGTACAAGTCGGGGAGGAGAGGAATGGTGGGGCT
The DNA here is from genome assembly GCA_007026445.1 of Schizophyllum amplum. Lineage (NCBI taxonomy): Eukaryota > Fungi > Basidiomycota > Agaricomycetes > Agaricales > Schizophyllaceae > Schizophyllum > Schizophyllum amplum. The sequence continues at coordinate 104,462 of VDMD01000022.1, read as the reverse complement.
GGTGGTGGAGGTGGAGGTGGGGGCGGGGGAGTGGTTTCGTAAAGGGAGGGCTCAGGACCTCGGGAGGACTGCAACAAAGATTTGCTCTGTGATTCAATGTCCATTGTTCAACGCTTCAGCATCCTGTTATCTCATCGCTTTCTGTATCACAATTATCCATTCTTGGCACTTGGTGATGTCTTTGGGACTCTGTCCGATGTTCGGCAAGCCCTGCAACGTGGACGTAAGTTCAATCCTTGAGTCTCCTGAGTACACACCCAGTGATCGGCCTATGTGTAATCTATGAGTGGGGAGACTAATCTATGAGTTGAGGAGTAGCATGGAATTCTCATGAGGCCCCTGCGGAATATGCATCGGATTTGTACGAAAATCGGACGTTCCTGCATCATGAGCACCGCATAGGGCAGCACCCATAGATTATCTATGGCTCGCGTCGGAATATGCCGAGCCCATCAGGTGACGCACGGCGTCGTAAATTTCCACCAAGTCCCGCTCTCAGCTCTGTCCCGCTTCCTCCCTCTATCTCTATCACTGCTTTTGTGAGGCCCACCATCACCATCTATTTACCCCGCCGCTATCGCTCTTCCACAACTGGGACCTGAATGCCTCGTCGCTCGTGCAAGGTCGCAAGAGTCTGCTAGCTTCAAGAGCATCTGATTCGGCCTGAATATGGTCGAGAGGCGGAGCAAATTTTTCGAAAGGATCTTGAAAGGATCTTCGTGGTACGCGGACTACAGCAAGCCCACCGTCCACCTTACTGATGTGACGGTGCACAGGTTATGTACAGTGCTCATACCTACAACGGAGGGTACGGTCGCGCTGAAGCCTGAAGGGGGCACCACAGAACGTAGCGGCCGCACCCCCGGGTATACCTATTCCAACCCTATCACCCCTTATGTACTTTGTACACTCCATATTCCTGTACTGCTACTGCTCATATAGTAGCACCCAATACAACATGCTCATCATTAGCATTGACCGGTCGCGGGTACTGGGCGTAGCGCCGGCTGAAGCAGCGAGCGCGCTGCGGCGCGCTGGTCGCCACGGTGGCGGCTGCTGACTAATATGCCGTGCCGAACCTGCCGACCCATGGTCAGCCCATGATGCAGGAACGTGCGATTTCCTTGCGAATTCGATGAATAAAATATAGGCCAGCCTATGAGCTGCTCATAGCGGAGAGTATGCTTTACCCATCGGCCGATCACTGGCTGTGTACTGAACGAACATGATGTTTGGCTTTGCTTGACTGTGCCCGTGGGCAGTTTCCTTATCTCTAACACGTGCGCTTCATTTCCAACTTCAGGAATTTAATCAAGATTCAACATCGGTCGGTCACCGGTCACCTTCGCAGTCATCCAGCAGTCATCGTAACCTGCCCCTTGCGCGGCGCTCATGAGCCCTACGGAGTCCGATGAACATAGCTCGCTTTCTCCACTCGCTCAGAGCATCGTCAGATTGTCCAACACCCCAGTCTCTCGCTGATCGTGCAAGCATGGACCAATAATTCGTTCAATTCATGCGCAAGCGGTCTTGTCCAACGTCCCAGGCTCTCAACTCTGTCATCCCAGTCCTGATGAAGGCGCCGACCGGCGACCATCTCTTCGTCCATCCGCGGGGAATCACCTTGCTTGCAAGGTCTTATGAGGTGCTTTAACGCGCTCGACGGAACCTATTTCACAAATACATGCAAATAAAAGACGTCACGCATGTACGCGTCTCCCGACCTCTCCCGACGCGTCTCCGCTCTTCGCTTTCGTACCAACGCGAACGACGTGCTCCATGGCTGAAGAACCACACGCCAAAGGTACCTACTATTCAGCGCTCTCCTGAGCGTGCGGAACGTGTTCCCGGTCCGGGCAGAGGCTGGCTTGTACATTGACGTCATGAGATGTATAACGCTGCCTCTGGGCCGGGTCCGACGGACCGACAGCCCGCTCGCTGCTTCGTTGTTGTCGTTTGCCATTTCCCATCTCGATTCACCCACCCTACGCTGCATGTCCTGCCGCGATCGCCTACCCTCATCTCTCTGAATTCAACGTCACTGTCTACACCGTCGGATGGCGCTGCAAAGGGCAGTGGGCGAGCTTTGTCCTTGAACGGACTATTCCATATCCGTACCTTCCTCTGCTGACGGGCACTGACCAAATTCATAGGCTTCCTGCTCGCTCGTGTCTGCCCCGACGCCTATACCGAATCTCTGGCGCTAGGACGGCGTGCAACACTCCCGCCAACAACGCCGCGCGCCGCCCGGCCTATACAAGACAGCTGATTCCGCTCGCGTGCGCCCCGCGCAGCAGGCGACACGGAAAGCCCACACGATCGCGTCGTTTGTCGCTCAGTCTACATTCCACTGCATTGTTGCATGGTCCTTGTGGCTCACCATCGTACCCTCTGCGTCCGCTGTAGTCTTAGGCAGACCGCTCGAGCGTCTCCACGTCCCGCACGACCGTTCCCGCTCTCCTTCAGCTGCGACTCTGCGTTCTCGCACGCAGGGCCCACTGATGCTCTATGTTACCTCAGCTTGGAACGCGCAGATATGTTATATGTCGACTGTACATTTTATAAGCCATACTATGCCTGCCCGCACGTTTTCTCCCACCATGTCTTTGTCTTCGCGTCCGACCGTCAAGTCGCGAATCGTCCTCCAACAGTGCGGCCTCGCACCCTTTGGCGGGAACATTCCTTTCGTAGTCCCGCAGGAGCCCTTAGACTATGCCGTCTCTGCCTGCACTCCTGAGGCCTGGACAACGCAACGTACACTTTGAACAAGTTCAGCTTTCCCGTGGGGACCTTGTATCGTATCCGTCTGTACTGTGCCTCTCGCAATACATGTCAATCGCCAGAGCAACGGCAAGCAAGGTCGTGCGCCGGCGTAGACGGCAATTATCTAGTATGGATTATTACCCGTCGGCCGACCCTCGGACGCATCCCCCGGGCCACAAGTATGCCGCCGCGCAGCCTTATCTTCAGCTTTGCAGGCGGCATTCAGTATCCTCTCGTGCATTTGGAGTCCTTAGCGCGGAACCTGGAGGACTAAACTCTGACTGAACTGCAGCTGTGGAGGCGTATGGGACTAGGATGTCGGGCTTATCGGATGTCGTAGGTCGAGGCCAGCGCGCGGGCGATGTCGGCGGCATGCTAATTGCTATGTTGGACAAGGTTTTGCCCCTGCATGTCATGACTCCGCGTCTGCCTCCGGCGCGCGTATAAAAAGCATACAGGCGCGGATGGCAGGGCGGCATTCTTTTTTTTTTATATCCGCGCGCCTCGCCTCCCCTTCTCCTCTTCCCCTCATCCTTCTTGAATTGAAAAATGGTCCTTCCCTCTGAGCCCGAGTTCGAGCAGGCGCTCAACGAGCTGAAAGTCAGCCTGACTTCCTTCCTGAAGGCGAATCCTGGTGCGTACGTTGGCGGGCGCGCAGTATGCGATCCTAATCTTATCTTGCAGAGTACGAGAAGGCACTTGAGATTGTCCAGATCCCCGAGCGCATCATCCAGTTCCGCGTGGTCTGGGAGGATGACAAGGGCAAGGCGCAGGTGAACCGTGGATTCCGTGTTCAGGTGCGTCCACTACCAGCTATCTCTCCCCGCCCCCGCTTATGCCCCGTAGTACAACTCCGCACTCGGGCCGTACAAGGGCGGTCTGCGGTTGCACCCATCCGTCAACCTGTCCATCCTCAAGTTCCTCGGCTTTGAGCAGACTTTCAAGAATGCGCTCACCGGGCTCAACATGGGCGGTGGAAAGGGTGGCTCTGACTTCAACCCGAAGGGGCGCTCGGACGGCGAGATCCGCCGCTTCTGCGTCTCCTTCATGAGCGAGCTTTCCCGCCACATTGGCCAGGACACTGATGTACCGGTGCGTCACACTTGCGTTGATGTTGTGGTGGCTACTGACGTGCTTATCCTGTAGCTGGTGACATCGGCACTGGAGCTCGCGAGATTGGCTTCATGTTCGGCCAGTACAGGAAGATGCGCAACGAGTTCGTTGGCGTTCTCACTGGCAAGGGCAAGGACTGGGGAGGAAGCTTTATCCGCCCGGAGGCGACGGGCTACGGCCTCATCTACTACGTCCAGCGCGTGAGTACAGCGCCGCACCTGTTGATTGCCCTATCTAATCAGATACGCAGATGATCGAAAAGGCATGCCCGGAGATCAACCTCTCAAAGCCGACGACCCGTGTAGCCATCTCCGGCTCCGGCAACGTCGCGCAGTACACGGCGCTTAAGGTCATCGAGCTCGGCGCGACCGTCATCTCTCTCTCTGACTCGCGGGGCGCTTTGATCGCGGAGGAGGGCTTCTCCAAGGACGTCGTTGAGGCCATCATGAAGCTCAAGCTCGCTGGCGGTTACCTCGAGTCGTACAAGGACTTCGCGGACGAGAAGAAGTACACGTACCACGCGGGTGCGCGCCCGTGGACGCTTTGCGGCAAGGTCGACATCGCGCTCCCGAGCGCGACTCAGAACGAGGTGTCTCGTGAGGAGGCTGAGGCGCTCGTCAAGGCCGGCGTTAAGATCGTGGCTGAGGGCTCGAACATGGGCTGCTCTGCGGAGGCTATCGATGTCTTCGAGGATGCGCGCAAGGCAGGTGGCGCGAGTGCCGTTTGGTACGCTCCAGGGAGTAAGTCTTGTCCGGCCTGCTGCATAGGTGCGGGCGGCTAACAATTGCTTCAGAGGCGTCGAACTGCGGTGGTGTTGCGGTCTCCGGTCTGGAGATGGCACAGAACAGCCAGCGCCTCGTCTGGGCATCGGCTGAGGTTGACAGCCGGTTGAAGGGCATCATGTCGGACTGCTTCGACGTACGTTTTGCTCTCATCTTTTGGCATCAATGTCGCTCACTGGCGGTTTCGCAGATCTGCCTTGACTCCGGGAGCAAGTGGTCCGGGGAGCAGCTCAAGGAGGGCGTACTTCCCAGCTTGCTCAGCGGCGCCAACGTGGCGGGCTTCGTCAAGGTTGCAAACGCGATGAAAGCGCACGGCGACTGGTGGTAAATGTTTAAACACGTACGCCGGTGGTAAGCACGTAGACCCAGTGTTGAGCGCGTAGACTGTTGGTGAGCGCGGGCGGTCCTCGTCGCAAATTGTACAAGGGAACAGCGCTACCGCTGTTTTACAAAATTACCTTATTGTCTGTATTAGATGTAGACTGTATGTACCTCATAGCTTTCGGAATGCATGTATACCGCTCATACTTCGTAGAGGAATTGTGGCCACTTGAGTTGAGGCCCACTGCTGTCCACTATCAGGCCATAATCATTGTTCGAAGTGATCTTATCTTATCTTATCGACGCCCCACGTGTTGGCAGTGATCGCAACAACAAGTGCAACGCAACCGGCGACTGCCGACTTCTTGTTCGAACTCCCATGTCGCGGATTCTCACATGTCGTCCCGGTCCGTCTGGCGCTGCGAGGACCAAGTACTGTGCTCCCCTGGAAGATGACACGCTCTTTTCTCAAGCTCCCGAGTACTTCACTTGAATGACGTTGCCCTGCTATCATGAACATTACCTTTCGTGTCGGGGGATTCGCTGACCGAACTATCTCTCATCAAGACCCAAGGCGCCAAGTCTCTTCGCTCGGACTAGCAGCACCTTTTTTCAATCCATGCGGATTGAAGCTTTCCTCATTGTCAGCCTACGCCGGCATCCTCTGTGCTTGGAATGCGCAGGCCAATGGTACCATCACTGCATTGTCCTGGTACGTCGGCAAAGCCCAGGGGAAGTGGACATCAACTCATCAGGTGAGGAGACCGTCAACCTGTACGATACACTATTGCGCACGCGCGTCGCGCATGCAGCTCAATGCTCATCTGTCAACTTGCTAGGATATTCACGATGATCACCCTCGTCAGGTCTTGGTGGCAGCATGCACACCGCACGGCTTGGCGAGAGTAAGGTATCCAGGATCTTGCTTATCTACCGAGGAAACGCTGCTGTACGCAGAACGTGCGCAAATCACCCGCTAGGGTGAGGAGTCTCACCGCGGCACCGCTTCGGACGCGCCCGTTTCCTCTCCAATTCCTCTCGTCGACCCATCTCTTGGTGCATCGATTGCGCTGCCAAGCTCCTCGCATGCCAGATGAGAAGCCAGGTGCGTCTCTCCGTCGGAAGACCATACAATCACCCCTTCATAGCGCTCTCGTATCGACCTGAGGTGCTATTTTGCCTTCACGCACGACCGAACGTTCGACATTCGCTCAGGGCCGCTAGCTGTACTGACAACACGAAGATGAATCCTTGGCTCTTTTACATACTGCACAAACGTCCGTAAACGCTCGAGTAACAGCTACTTGCGCTTAGTTGGTGGGCGCCCGGTCGGGCGCATGCTGCGTTGCCAAGACCCGGTTTACGTGGTGAGTGAACAGATTCCTGGTTGGAGTAAACGCGTCTGCACCGCCTACAGACGCCCTGGGGTGCAGCTCTGGTCTTCCGCATCCTCATACGCGCTGCGCGCTCCAGCAGCGGGCCGGCGGAAGAGAAAGTCTGGCCTACGACCCCGTTGTAGGTCCAGCTCGTGAGCGGAAAGCCGGGCCAGCTCGAGGACCTTCCTTTCTGGGACGCTCCCGCCAATCACGGTCATTGCTTTCAACAGCTTTTGGCATCAGATTTGCTTCCCTGGGCATCCGGCTGTCTGCCCCACACCGTCGCTCGCTTATGTCCATTGATCTTATTATCTGGTGCCAAGACGTGGTTATGCGGGAGGCATGGCTCGACGTCCCGCGTTTCCCCAAGACTTGCCAAGGAGTTCAGGCAGTGCCACCCAGCGCCCCACGCTCAGCAGCAATATCCGTCTCATTCGAATGCGTCATTTGTCGGAAGCTCTTTATGCTTGGCGGTCCGATTTGGTGCGCCCCGTTGATCGCAGAGAGCATGACTGACGCGCGCGCGCCGCCAATCGCTGGAGATGCCATCCGTGCGTTTTCGCTTCTCCACATAACACGCTTCTATTGAACGCCAAGACTGCGGGCGGCTTAAGGCGATGAAAGAGGAAAGTAGTCTCTTTATATACGTGTTCTTGTCAGTTTGAGGCTGCCTCTCCCCACATCTCTCTTTCCGCTTCGTCATGCCTTTGTCTATGTCGCGAACGACGTCCGAGGATCCCACTTTAACGAATGTGCCCCGGCGCCGCTTCCTCCCCGCTACCTCTTTTCTTGAGCTGTGGCGCGGAGACGTCGATACCACACGCTGCGCGACGCAAATGAATGTCTTTTACTTTATGTCTGGCTTTATGTGCGCTTTTTCACTTTGGGCGTGTCGCTACGTGCTCATCGTCCGACAGGAATGCAATACATTTTCCGCCATCTTTGTATGGTGTGGCTTTCCAGTCCGGCAACACCGCTCAGTTGGCCATCGCAATAGCGCGACTTTGGGAGGGTCACACAAAGGCGTTCCTCATGGCCGACAAGCAGGCTCTCACGTCCCTTCTCACCTTCGTTCTTGGCGGTCTCTTCGCCCGCCTCTTTGAGCGGATGGGGCCGCGCTCGCGAGGATGGCTATGGTTGGGCACGATGCTGCAGGCGCTGTTGACGATGGCCGCTGGAGTGGCGGGATGGAAAAGCAATCAAGGCTACCCCGGAATATCCGACGATAGGTTAGTCGTCGGTGTATGTGCTTCGACCACCCCGCTGACTACCTACAGATTCCAAGCTGGGCCTGCGTGGGATGACGCAGTATCCTTCATCTGCCTTGGGTTCATATCCGCAAGTATGGGCCTCCAGGGCATCCAAGCTATTAGGTGAAGACGAATCCGGCGCAACGCGTAAGAGCCACCTTCATTTGACGCTCGTCATCGCCGCTGACAGTGTTGCAGTACCTTTGACCACGACGTGGTGTGAGCTAGTGGCATCGAGGGTCTATTTCGCCTACACAAATGGAATACGCCCCGAGACCAACGGGCGCTTGGTATTTAAGTGTCATTCTCGGTACGTCGCCTTAGTGTCTTACACGACCGTTTCTACCTAAGTGCAGGCGCGCTCATGGCTCGTGGCCTCGTCTTCCGCATAGGATCTCCCGGCGCCCTGGGTGTCGGCGTCGGTATCCGTATCCTGACCGCCTTCTCCTTTTCTTCGTCCCCGGGAAGAGCCGACGCCGCCGATGGACGACATCGAGAAACCATATGCGCAGGCGTCACCCAATCCCGGTGCCACAAATGCGCCCGATGTCGCAAGGATTGTTTAGTATTTCGTTCTTGTCGAGACGTCTCCGTTGAGCAGAGGCGCCAAGTGTATAACCAGATATCTTGTACATGTATATATACCAGAGGCCTGTATCACGGTCGCTACGTCCATGGACCCAAGTAGATAGAGTCGACTAGATGTACTGGGTTCCCTTCGCGCTGCATACACGATATAGAAGTTCAGCAGCTAATAACATACCCTGCATCGAATTTGTGCACCCGCCGACTCCAGTGCTACTATCAGACCGGTTACACCATTCGGGGAGGCCGGGTTGCTCGACTTCAAACAAGTCAGCACGGTGTGTCGCGTCACTGTCAGCCTCACAATGGCCTCATTTTCGAACATTGTATTTAGAAGCCCCTCCCGCAAGTTATGGAATGACGCGGGTCGAGCCTGCCAGAAAGACATTATAATACTCTACTATGTACAGTTGCGGGACAGCAAGAGGGACGACGTGTACAAGCATAAAGGAGTGACGTTTGCGTCCATCACTCACGTGCAAAGCAAACCAGCAGTAGACCGGTTGTCGATGGGTCCAACGGCGACCACCGGCCAACTATATGAGAAGCCAAGACGGCAGAAACATACGTTCGCCTTGCCTTCTCGGACCGTCGACGAAAGAACAACAATCACTCCGCGTCCGAATCAGAATCGTCGATAAGGCCGGTAAAAGCCCCTCGCGGCCAGCTCGTCCGTCCATGGTGTCCGCAACGGTTCAGGATGACTGATTGACATGTCTTTCCTTTTCTCCACTCGCAATACCATATCGCATAGGCGCGGGTTTACTCTGAAATATACCGGGTCAGCATCCGTGATAGCGGCATCAGACGGTGCAGTGAGCTACGCCGAGAGAAGATTCCCTCAAAGCGCAGCAAAGGAGGGCCGGAAGAAATGGGGAAGAGTAAACTTACTCTTCTGGGAAAGGAGGAGCATGTCGTGTGGTCCGCGGACCCGATACACGCCTGCAACATCGTTTCCGGCCGCCCGATGTTCTTCTGCCACGTCAACGGTATATTGGTAGGGATATGCGATATCGTCCTGGCCATGGATAAACTGTATAGGCGCCTTTATCTGTCAGAAGAGTTCAGAGGTCTTCGACATAGGACGTAAAAGGCAACGTACAGCACTCAGCTCGTGCTTCGTTAGCACTCGGCGCTTTGTGAAGAAGTCCGCGTTGGTTACCCGCGCGTTGAAAACGTCTTCCTCAGTTCCCATCCAGTTACGAAATGCCTGCTGAAGCACGACATCACGGACCCTGGACTGGGGGTGAGTTGGAAGACAGTTGATCAGTCTGGCGGCACGAACGCAGTGGCTCGGTTGTTGACGTTATTGTGGAACAGGAGTTGCATGGCGCCGAAGACGATGTCCTCCATGTATGAGTTATCGCTGGTCTTCTTCATCTCGTGCCAATAGTCGAGCAGCTGTTGGCGACCTTGATTGACGTCTTCGGGCTGCGTCGAATGATCAGGTTCGAAGGATAAGCAAAAGGTCTGCAGCACGCACCTCAGCGAAGGGTGCGGGGGAGACGGATGTGAGTGACTTGACGCGCTGAGGATAAGCGATAGCGAGCTCCGCTCCGATGATCGTGCCCACTCCGAGCGCGAGTATATGGAAGGATGTAATGTTGAGTGCGTCCTGAGGGCTGACTTCAGCAACGAGCTGTGGGAGTGGGGGATCGGGGAACGCACCATTACATGCGCCAAATCTTCCGCAGTCTCCTGTGGGTGGTAGTCGGCGGTTACGTTCCCCTTCGTTTCGCCGTGCGCTAACCGATCGATGGCAACGAGGTTGAACTGGCGAAGGCGGGGGTCATTGAACTGGGCTGAAAGCGCAAGTTAGGGATTATGCGCATCTGGCCGGCTCAGCACGTACATTCGAAGATCTGCTGTGCGATATACACGCCGTGTATGCAGAGGATCGTAGGCAAGGCGGGGTCAATCGCGTCTGCTGAAGGATTGGACGGCGTCGAGATACTGTAAGAAAACGACGCCGGTGCGCCGGTCACAGCGGTGAGGGAGACGTATGGCATGGCCTCGCTCGTTGAACTTCTTGCGCAGAGACACTGGACAGTGAGGGGGAGTCCAAACGACATCCGGCATGAGGATCGGCCTTTTATATCGAGGGGATCTGTCTCATACTTGCACAAGGCCTACCTGCCCGTCATCGCGCGCGTGACGCGGACCGTACCGTCGAAGCTGATCTGTAGTTCGAAGTCAAGGTGCTGTGGTCATTGTGGTATGCCCATAGCTCATAGCATTGCTCAACGCTTGAAAGCATGCTAGTACTGGTTGTTATTGTAGTAGTGTCAGGAACGCACGCGGGAACTGTTGCGATATGTCCGCTCGGGCCGCCGTGAATGACAGGAATCAACACAGAAGGACTTCCTAAATGAGATAATTTCTATGAACATAGCGGAAGCAAACTACTCATAACAATGGACAATCAAGGGGGTTCCGATGTGGCATGAGCGACTGCCCTTCCGGGTAGTTGGACTGTCAGAGATCAAATCTCCATGGTACAGAGGTAGGCCTCACTGTGAAAGGTTCAAGATGGAGGCTTGTTTTGAGCTAGTCGGGGAGAAAGGCGGGAATCGGGCGGGAAGCCCGCAGCGCAATCATTAGACACCCACAGGTACCCGGCGGGACGTCTACCCCTCTTTAAGTCTCTGACCGGCACGATGTTATGTACAAGTATGGGCGCTTGTTGGACCAAACGCAGCAGATGACTCAGAGTCAGAAGGCAGCACACTCAGCCTGCGCCGTGCGGCTGGCAGCCTGACCGTATGAGAAACCCCGAACATATATTTATTTCCGTACAGGTTTGGTATACAACTTACTCGTTGCCTGATCCCTAGTACAGGCGAACCATATCCACAACGAAGTTCGGCGACCTGCACAATGAAATCAACAACCAGTTGAACCTATGTCTCATGCGGGCCACTCACAAGTAATCGTCTCCCGACGAGCCCGAAATCACGTTGATCGTCAGCGTATTGGTCGACCCGTCGGTGAGGAGTGTGCCGTCCGGGACGGCGTACGAGTACAGGATGTTCTAAGCGCAAGTCAGCATCGTCTCTCGTCCTCGAATTCCGCCTCTCATGGCGCCTCTCATAAAGAGACGAGAACTCACATTCCCGCGCCACGTCCCGCGCGTCACACCGCGCGAGTCGGGCTGGTCCGGCGCCGCAGGGTTGTCGCCCGACCAGTCGTTGATCGTCACCGACGGCCGGCCGCCAGCGAACGCGAGGGTGGTCGCAATCTCGAGCGTGCGCGCGCCGCCTTGGCTAGAGGAGAGGGTGAACGAGACAGTCGCCGCGCCGATGTCCTTGAAAATGGCCATGGGGAAGTTGTAAATGTCGTCGCCGACGGTGTAGGGGCTGGGTTGGTGAGGGTCAATGTCAGTCTGCTTGGGGGTCGGTAGGAGGGTAGAATTGTAACTTACGATACCCAGTCGTTCATGCGGGAGTCACTTGGGCTACCAGATGGTTAATACGGGTCATACCTAGCGACAGTCCTTGAAGACGCACTGTACAGTCTCGATCATGCTACATCATATGCGTCAGGACCGCGAACCAATATGAGAGCTTCCGCACGTACTCTGCATTCAGGAAGCCCCTTGGTGTGCCGTCGTAGTCGCCAATCTGCCAGACCACGTCCGGGCGCTGCAAAGACAGTGGTGTCAGAATCCAGCGAACGGTCCTCGAACAGAATACAGGTCGACTTGCATCAATGGTCGACGCGATATTCGACGAGCCGACGCTGCCGGCAGACACGGAGACGGACTGGGACCCGATAGCCAGCTCGAACTCGTACACTGCAATTCCATAAGCGCCAGCCCTATAAGCCCTCCAGCTTTGTGTACGTACGCGTCATGGTGTACGTCCCCGGCTTCATGTACGGGCTCGTGTAGGACCCATCGGTGGAGGTGCGGACCCTGGGGGAATACGCATCAGTGGCGGGCTCAATGGAGGTTCGAATTTGAGAGAGCAGCCCCTCACCAGTATTGCGCGTCGTCGTTAGACCAACCGATCACGATGTACGAGGAGAAGTCCGTGTTGAAGCCGCTGGCCTTGCCGGTGAGGCGGCCGCGCTCGGCCTCGGAGTACCAGCCCTCGATGTCGAGATCATCGTAGAAGGAGGTATCTGGGTAGTTGAAAGAGGCAATTATGAGCGAAGCTTTCTAACGTGAAATCGTTGGCAACCAATGTCGCCCGAGGTGCCGAGCCCGTGTGTACGTGATCGCCTGTAAAATCGTCAGCGAATGACCACAAGCTGAGACGTGCAAGACTCACTAAGGCCCATGCAGCCCCATCCTGTACAACTCGGTCTGGCGTGGTTGAGTTCATGTCTGGGAGAGAACTGGTCAGCGTCTCGGCAACTTTATAGCGATGGCCCATCGCCCTTCCCCTATGTGAATTATATGCGCACCATCCGCATACATCAAGAATGACTGAATAATCACGCCGACTCACAAAAATACAATTCCTGCTGATCCCCGCCCTGGTTATCAATTCCCTGAAGAACGGCCCGCCCGAGGAGCCCTCAAAGCCCGTGCCGGGGACGATCATGTACGCGCCGATGCCGGAGCCCGTGACGCCGTGCACCTGGTCGTCAATGAACTGCCGGAGGAGTAGAACTTGGAGCGCGTCTCGCCGGAGACGAGGAAGACGTCGGAGCCCTCGATGGCGGTGCCGCCTGTGTTGGGTGGTGATGGAAAAGAGGGCAATGTGGTGACGAATGGGCGGTAGAGATGCGGGTGGCCAGTGCAAGGTAAGGGATGGGAAGGAGAACTATGCACGCACCCGCAATGTCGGAAGCAGCGGCGCCGTTTGGGAGGCGGACTTTTTGAGGCGGGCTATGTAGCGCAGTTCGCCGACGGAGGGCTCGGCGGAGGTGCTGGATAGTGGTAAGCGGATTGCTCAAAGTAGTCATGGGAGATAGGGAGCTTACTAGGTCGCCATATGAATGCTGGGGTCGTTGTACTTGGCCACGTACTGTCAGACAAACATACGGTCAGCCTGAGGTAGGAAAAGCACAGTGATGGAGAGCATGTTGGAGAGAAAGCGCAACCCACGTAGTGAATGATGCCCGACGCCGTGCAGGTGACGGTGATGTAGTTGTTGTCGTGTCCGCCTGTAGCCTGGAGTGCTGTTAGCCGAACAGCTATGTCAGGAGGTAATGCAATGCGGGGAGTTGGGGAGCAAAGCAAAGCGCTGTGTTGAGAAAGCATGCTAAGTGCATTGCTGGCAAGCGATACGACGAGCTGTGTGATGTCGGTAGGTGACGCGATCGACTCACATGCGTGCAGCTCGCGCCGATGCCGGACGCGATCTGGCTGTGCTTGCTGGAGTCTTGGGTCTGGTAGACAATCAGTATGCTACTGATGAAAAATAACGTTACACACACCTCGACATCATTGAAGATAATGGACGTGAGATCGCCAGACGTGCTGTCCACTACACGCCATATTCAGCGATCTCGGAAGAGCGAGCGAGCACGCCAGTCGCACCAGTAAACACCAAGCCTGCAGAGGTATCGAGTATGAAGCTGTCGCCGCTCTCCGTGATGCCGAAGGCGCGTACCGAGAGCGTGGCGAGCGCGAGGGAGACTAAACTGAGCGGTGAGAAGAGCACCATCTCGAGTCGCGTTAGGTGGGAGCGTTCAGGGGACAGTCGACTTCACTTCAAGCTGCAGTAGCCCCGGTCGTTGACCTTATGTAGGCCAAGAACGTGCGTTTCTCCGAGCATTAGGCAGTGAACAGGCCGCCGCGTTGATGTCCTAGGGATCCTGCTGCGGGGTCCGCGTGCACGGTGAAGCCTCCCCAGCCTGTCCTGTCAAGCCTGCCGCCACAAGACTCAATCCCATGAGACTCAAAAGCGCTTCGGAATGAGGGGAGGTAAACTTCGGACGAGTGGGCTAAGTTAAGCTGGTGAATGGTGGGCGCATGTGAGAAGCGAGGGTCGAGCTGGAGGAGGCGGCGTTCGCATGACTGCCTTGTGACTGTTGCGCAGTCCTGTGTTGTCAAGGCACAGTCTGTGTGCTAAGGGAGGAGAAACTTGAAAGGGGGCATGCTCTTCTATTGGTTGCCACCACTGTATACGTCGATAATGAAGGGGAAGTCCGAGGGAACGGGCGTCGGGGTAACGTCGACGGATTTTGTGACTTGCACCAAACATCTATCAAAGTACGTGTTCTACTGAGTTCTCAGATGACTTTCGGTCAGGATGGACAAAGACAAGACGCACCGATGAAGTCTAGGAATATTCAGGTCACTGGGAGGATCAAGGGAGGATCGTTCGAACATTCAACAGGCGCTCGGAATGATCGGACCGGACTGCTGAACCGGTCACCGCGCCGAACAGCACGGCGCTCTTCTCTCTTCGAACGTTCATCGACATCACTCGTACGATACTCAACAAAGTCGAATCATAACCGCAGGCGCTTTACTACTGGCCCTACTCGAATCACCTGCAGCCTTTCTTCTCCTTCCGCAATGGCTACAACTGCAACCCTCCCCGTAACATCATCCTCCGTTCTCATGAACACTCCAGTGGACAAGTACCGCGGCGCGGTCGTAGAGGTATGTTCATCTGCTCTGTATCAGAAGGAACTGAGGCTGATTACCATAGGACCTACAACTGCAACCCGCGTTCGCCTTGCCCTCGACCGAGGCCGTGTCCCGCGCGATCGAGCTCGCGTACGACCGCGATTTCTCTCACATTCCCGTGCTGGACAAGAGTCGGAGGCCTCTTGGCTACATTGATGTTGCCGCGCTCAAGAAAACATGGGAGGCGGGTGGCGCGGATCCGGTGCGTGCTTACACGCCTCGTCGTTCTGTGTACCTTGTACTGACGAACGTCTTCATTGCTTTCTTCCAACCCGTCATCAATTCCCTATTTCCTGCGAACATCCTACATTATTGGTGTACTTTCAACACGACCAGAACGCACCAGTTTCGCAGTTCATGACCAAATTCAAGCGATCGACATCGCAGCCGTACACCACTATCACCCCTTGGACATCCCTCGCCGATCTCGAAGACTTCTTGAAGAATAACCTATTCGCCATTGGTACGTCTGTAATCCTCTGTCATCCTCTTCCGTGTCATTTTTTGCTTCTCGTTTGTTATATTCCCTGTACTTCAGCCTCCCCCACACTTCATGCCCCACATTCCAATCCTCAAATCCTCCGCCGACCCCGGCGATGCCTATCGCTCACACTATACTGATACCAACTCCCCAGTCACCGACAATGACCGCAAATTCGTCCTCGGCGTCGCGACCGCGCAAGATTTGGAGAACTTCGTCACGCGGCGGGGATTCTAGGCTACTTCAATTGGTGACAGTGAAGGTGGCACGATACCACACGACATAACGATTTCTATTATCATCTCACTGGGTTACTTATTCAACTGCGAGCCCGCCCATCCTAGTCTACCATCCGCTAAGTTTTTAGATCGCTATTCGAGTTCATCCTCGTCGAGTCCATTTATCTCCCTGCTATGTCGGGTTGTCGTGTAGAAATATCAGAAGATTGGATGTCAGCGAGAGCAAGACGTGGTTCCACGAGAGCAGTCCGTCCGACCTCATTCGAACTGCAGTTGTGCATTTTGAGGCAATGTATTCGGACTGGCTGCGTTGGATGTGGTGTTTGTTAGGGCGAAGGCATGCGAGGTGGGTGATCTGGGAGCTGAATACACTTGCATGAGGCAAAGGATTCCAGCTTCAAGCTTTAAATTTTAAGCCTGCTTCAAGTTCAACTTGAAGTCGTTGAAAAGGGAACATGATTTCACGTGGTCTGCACGTGGCTAACTACAATGGGGCTTGGCCCAAAATTAAGCCGTGCTCAGTGTTGTCCGCAACGCTCACGTCCATCCTCTACATCGTCTGGCACTCGAAAATGACTGCATCTTTGTCATAGACAAACTCAATTTTATCCGGATAGCGCAATCGACGACTTGGACGACTTGGACAACTTACTCATTCGCCACTCATGGCAGAAAAGCGCAAGGCCTCGGACCCGCTGGACGGCGGCAGGCCGGCGAAGCGGGGGGAGAGCCCAGAGGAAGGCGAGGTCGACGACCCAAATCCGCGCTCGCACTTATCCCTGCCGGCGAAGCCAGCTCCAGCAAAGAAGGGCGGCATGGCGTTTCCCTTCAAGAAGAAGGAAATATCCGCCGCAGCGCAGCCTGGCCCGTCGACGTCAAAGAACACCGGCCCGTCGATATTCGAGCGGAAGGAGGCTGCGATCAGTGGGAGCGGGAGGAGGGACCGGGACAGGCGGGAGGGCGGTGGATTTCGCCAGAGGTCGCAGACGCCGCAGGAGCGCCGCTCCCGCACACGCTCGCGTTCCCGATCGCCGAACGCCAATAAGCACCGTCTGCCCCAGCAGCACCCGCGCAGCCCCTCCCGCTCGTCCTACAGCCCCGCACGCAGCCACGACAGTAGAGGACGCGACTATGACAGGGACTGGGAGCGCGACAGAGACCGCGACCGCGACCGCCGTGGCGGGGCGTATCGCCGGGACCGGGATCGGGGGATGTATAAGCCCACGGGCGAGGAGCGCGCGGTGCGCATGCACGATGAGGCACGCTCGTACCGCCCCGCGGTGGCGTCGAACTGGAGGCAGCGTGACGACTACGAGCGCGACGACGGGCGGAGTTGGACGAGCGGCAGGGGGCGAGAGCGCGAGCGCGACCCGTACTACCGCCGCGAACGCTCCCCCCCGTCGCGGCGCATGATGGACTCGTACCGCCCCGGGGAATCAACGGGGCGTGCCAGGACCCCGCCCCTCTCTTACACACCCCCACATATCCTCCCGCGCCGTCCTGCGTCGCCCGTGTACCGCCCCGTCTCGCCGCCCACGGCGTACAAGCTGCGCTCGCCCGGCCGCGATCCACCCCCGCCTGCATCTCTTCCTCCTCCGCCCCCCGGGCTTGTTTCTCCTCCCTCTTCTCAACCGCCGCCGCCGCCGCCGCCTGCCAATGGCGCACCACCCCCACCCGTGTCCCCTCCGCCTGTCCCGCCGCCAGACCCTCGCCTGGAGGGTCGCCCTCCTGCGCTTCCTGCTACGCATGCGTCGATATCCATTGCCATGAAGCGGCCGCCCGCGCCTGCGGGGCGGCACTCGCCGGCGCCCTTGTCGTTGCCACCAACGGATGTTCAGGCAAAGGAGGTGAAGAAGTCTGAGTCCCCGGAGAAGGAGCTGAATCCGCGCGCGCTAATTACGCGCCGCCCACATCGCCCGCTGCGCTCCCGGGAGGCGGAGAAGGATGCCTACGGGCGCGTTTTTGCTGGCTGTGGTATGCAGGCAGATTACGAAGTCACCACCAAGCTCGGCGAGGGCACATTCGGGTAAGCATCGCGGGGTGCATCTTCTCAGTCGCTAACATCATTTTTAGTGAGGTGCACAAAGCACTGCAAATGTCGACTGGACGACTCGTTGCGCTGAAGCGCATCCTGATGCACAACGAGAAGGAGGGCATGCCCGTGACCGCGCTGCGGGAGATCAAGATCCTCAAGGCGCTCAAGCACCCGCACGTCGTGCCGCTTGTGGACATGTTTGTCGTGCGCAGTACGTGTCGTGTTGCATTATGTGTTGTTGTGCGCCGCAGTGCGCCTAGGGCTCAATGTGCCCGCGCGGGTCGAGGATAGGGCTGAGCTGACTGCGCGCAGGCACGGCGAAGGACCCGCTTCGGTGTTCATGGTGTTCCCGTACATGGACCACGACCTCGCGGGACTGCTGGAGAATGAGCGCGTGCAGCTGCAGCCGAGCCATATCAAACTGTACATGAAGCAGCTCCTGGAGGGCACGGAGTATATGCATAGGGTGCGTAGACACATTTCATTGGCTGGGTGATATGGGTCATAGGCTGACTACGGAGTAGAACAACATCGTCCACCGAGATATGAAGGCGGCCAACTTGCTCATCAACAATGAGGGCGTTTTGCAGATCGCGGACTTTGGTCTCGCGCGGGCGTTCGATCCGCGGGTGGGGCAGGGGCTGTTGGATCGGAAGTATACGAACTGCGTCGTGACGCGGTGGTACCGGCCTCCGGAGTTGCTTCTCGGTGCGCGGCAGTATGGCAGCGAGATCGATCTGTGGGGTATTGGGTGCGTGGCATGCTGCTCCTTCGGTCTGTTGCTGCAGGAGCTGACTTGCCTGGCGAATGCAGCTGCGTCCTCGGCGAGATGTTCGTGCGCCATCCGATCCTGCCTGGCTCGTCGGACCTCGACCAGCTGGACCGCATCTGGCAGCTGTGCGGGACGCCCAATCAGCAGACCTGGCCGAACTTTGACGGGCTGCCCGGGTGCGAGGGCGTCAAGCGGTTCACTCAGTACAACAGGCAGATTGGGAAGCACTATCATACGTGAGTTTATATACGTTGCTCATGGGCGCACGTCGCTTGCGCGTTGTTGGGTCCACGCATGATCAGCGTTACGCGTTGCTGAATGTGCATTGCAGCTGGGGGAAAGAGTTGATCAGCATCATGGAGCAACTGCTGTCGTGCAACCCGCGCGAGCGCATCACGGCGACAGAGGCACTCGACCACGAGTGGTTCTGGACCGAGCCGTTCCCTGCAGATCCGAAGAAGTGCGTGCATTGTCTTCTGCAACAAATAATTCAAGATGAAGTGTGCTGACATTGTTCATCTAGCATTCCGACATATGAGGCCTCGCACGAGCTGGACAGGCGCGGGCACCATCGCGCGCCGCCCCCTGAGCAGCAGCGCAATCTCGTCCCGCCGCAGGGCCCTCCGTTCCACTTTGCGAACAGAGGCGGCGGACCACCGCGCGGGAACTTTGGCCGTGGGGGACATGGAGGACCGCCGCCGTTCAATGCGAATGGACCGCCGCCGTTTAATGCGAGTGGACCACCGCCATTCAATGCGAACGGACCTACCTTTCAGAATGGGAGAGGCGGGGCTGCGATGCATGGGGGACCTGGCATGCACGGTGGACCTCCGATGCATGGCGGACCGCCGCCCTTCGGTGGGCCGCCGTCATTCGCGAATGGACCCATGTTCCAAAATGACGGATACGGCGGCGGCCCAGGGTCAGGGTTCGGAGGAGGCCCGCGACCGCCTTTGCCTATGCATGGGGGACCGCCATTGCATGGCGGAGGGTACCGAGGCGGGCGGCGGGGCGGGGACCGGGACCGGCATCGAGGACCGCCTCCGTCGTCGTCGATGCCTCCGCGGCACATGGGCTTGCCTCCAAAGCCCGGGCAACCTGGGCTTCCACCAAGACCGCCGGTGTCCATGCCACCGAGGGCGGAGGGGGATAGGAGGGGCGACGACAGACGTGGACCGTCGAGGGATGAGAGTAGTATGCCATTGAACTACGATTGAGCCTGACGTTGTAGTAGATGCGTTTTCGTGCACTTTGTTATGTAGCATCACCCAGCTCTGCCTTTTGCAATACACTTTGTCTGTGCATTCAAGCTGAGGTGCTGTCCTATATCGCTTGGTGAACGGGGAGGCAAGGCCCTGTGGAGTAAATACGGTGACCGTGACGTATGCACGAGGCGGCGCGCACACGTGATGTTACGCGTCGTCTTTGTTTTCGCTTTGTTTGTTCCTCACGTGACGTTTCGTCGCCCTTCGCCAAAAGCGGTGACGGCGGTCTCCTCCTGCCACATCCTGAGCGTCGAACTGCTATCATCGAATCAGATTTCTCTGGCGGACTCAGCGGCGAGCGAACATGTCTTCCAATATTGCTGTATGTCTCTCTTAAATCTCTGCTCGCCGTTGCTCATGACATCCGCAGACACGCCGCACGACCCGGACGACCAGGACAGCCCCATCATCTAGAGACAGCGAGAACGCCCTCCCTCGCACTACCCGCACCACCCGCGCGAAACCTCCCTCATCCTCCGGCGCAGCAGGCCTGCCCGCCGTCCCCGAGAAGCCCTCCCTCCCGCGGGCCACCGCGGCGACCGCCGCGTCTCGCGCCAAGAACAGTGGCGCCCTCGACGGCAAGGCTGATGCGCCCGCCAAGCGGAAGCGCGAGGCCCTTGGCGAAGTCCTCGTTGCCAACAAGGCCAAGAGCGGTGCGCCCACGAACGGCAAGGAGAAGGTGGCCGCCGTCAAGGAGAAGTTTGACGGCGTGGTGATCAAGTCCAAGGCCACCACCGTCCGCCGACCCCTCGCCACCACCGCTGGCACCCGCAAAACCACCCGCGTCACCACTCTCGTAGCCACCGAGAGTACGATCGCGGAGGTGGAAGAGGAGACCCAGGCGGTGGATGGCCCCGACGAGCACGCCATGGCTATTGACCCGCCTACCGCAAGGAAGCCACCGCTCGTTCCCCCCGTATTCCCAGCATAGCTGCCCGTCGCTCTCTCAACGCCCGCGAAAGCGTGACCTCGTTTGCTCGCATAGGCGACAATCATAGGCACGCTGCCCGCAGCCGCGCCGCTCGTCAGCAGGCCGAGGACGACGAGGAAGCTGATCGTGCTTACAAGAAGCGTCGCACGTCGTCCGAAGCGCCTGATACTGAGGCTATCGCTGCCCTTGCAAGTGAGGATGAGGTTGCCCAGGCTGACGCCGACGAGATGCTTCGCCTGTACGCCGACTCCGAGCCGGAGATGGATCCGGAGACTTCGCCGTGGGATGACCTGGACGCCGAAGATGGTGATGACCCCGCCATGGTCAGCGAGTACGTTGTGGAGATCTTCAAGTACTTGAAGGACCTCGAGGTGCGTGTTTATCGTGTACGCGTGGCTGCCTGCTGATCTAGTTGCTTAGCATGCTACCTTGCCCAACCCCCGCTACATGGACAGCCAGAAAGAGCTTGCATGGAAGATGCGCGGGATCCTCACCGACTGGTTGATTCAAGTGCACGTCCGCTTCCGCCTTCTTCCCGAGACGCTCTTCCTCTGCGTCAACATCATCGATAGATTCCTCTCCGCCCGGGTTGTGTCGCTGGCCAAGCTTCAGCTCGTCGGCATCACCTGCATGCTCATCGCTGCGAAGGTGGAGGAGATCGTCGCCCCCTCCGTGCACCACTTCCTCATGTGCGCCGATGCGACATACGCCGAGAACGAGATCCTGCTCGCCGAGAAATACGTGCTCAAGACGCTAGACTGGAACCTGAGCTTCCCTAATCCTGTTCACTTCCTTCGCCGCGTCAGCAAGGCCGACGACTACAACGTCAAGGTCCGCACGCTGGGCAAGTACTTGCTCGAGATCGGGTGCCTTGAGTGGAGGTTACTTGCGACTCCGCCGTCCCTTCTAGCTGCTGCGGCTATCTGGCTCGCGAGACTCGCGTTGGGAATGGAGAAATGGGTACGTTGTCATGCTTGGCTTGTCGTTATCAATACTAACGACGGACATAGTCTGCCAACCTTGCACACTACTCGTCTTACCCAGAAAGTGCATTAATTCCCACGGCCGGATTGATGATCAATTACATCATCAAGCCCGTACGTCATGAGTCTTTCTTCAAAAAGTATGCCGGCAAGCGCTTCTTCAAGGTATGTCTCGTGTCCATGTTCTCTGTGCTATGTCTGACTGTCCTGTAGTCGAGTGTATACATGCGCGAGTGGGCTCTTTCTCGCTGGCAGGAGGGCGCTACCGTCGACCTTGCGAAGGAGCTTCCTGCTCTCAAGGCAGAGATTCGTATGAGCCGCGCCGACGAGGAGATGCGATTGAAGGCGGAGCAGGTGGATGCATTGGAGATGAGCTTGGCGATGGAGGGGCACCCGGACGACGTCGACCTCGGGCCTGCAGACGAGACCATCACTCAGGACCACGCCGAGGTCCCGAGAGCACAAAGTTTCCAGGCGGAGATCCCGAAGCGTTGCAAGATGGGCGCGGAGCAGCCTGCTCGCTCGAAAGCGGTGCGCGCCCCGCTGCGGAAGCTCTGAGCGTCGTCGTTTACGGACCTATACGGAAGCTATGATGATCTCTCTTTCAATATGCCCCATCTATGAATGTGCTTCGACGCCGTCACGACCACGCCCACGACCATCTATGGACTACACAACCATCCCCCAGCAGCGTCTATACCCTCGCCTCCTACACCGTTCACCTCGGATCATGCCCGGCCGCCCCCATGTCTCATGCCGACCCTCACGATGCATCAATCAACTAGATGGTGGCCTACAAGCCCGTCCAGGGGCCTATAGGCCACGCTCGGCTAGCGCGTGTTAGCACGCGTCTGCCACTGCATCCTCCACACATCATCGCCCGTCTGCTTCACCGCGATATCCTGTTGCTTTCGGAGATTCCTGCTACCCATACGAACGTTGACTTCCTCACTTTGTTTTGTTTTACCTGCGACTTTGTTGTTATCCCTTTCCTTCATCGCCCGTTCTTCACCATCGTCGCGTTCTGTCTTTACTACACACCCCCCTATCCTTGCATGTCCTCCCTGCATTGCAAATTCCCACCTACGCTCCCGCCCCAACGTTGCTGGCCGCAGTGATGTGGCTGGCTGTCTAGCCGTACCGGTCGCGCGCGTGCCGTTCTAACCCGGCCGTTTGTCGTCCCCCTTTACATGTACGTCCCACTTCCCCTGTCTCTGTTCCTCCCTGTTCCTGTTTGTCCTACTTTCCCTGTTCATCCGCTTCCTCTTCTTGTTCATTCTTTATCACCTTCGCTATTTTTGCATGCACGCCGTGCCGGCTGTACCTTCCGCCAGAGATGTACGCCGTATAGCCAAGCCTCACTGTACAGTATCATGCAACTACCGTATGCGAACCACTGAGGTGGCCAATATATAAATTATGCAGGAAAACATCTCATAGACTGTGATTTGGTTTGGCGCGAAACAGGCGTGACGGCAGGCGTGCGAGGTCAAAGCGACCGGTCGATTATCGAAGTCCTCTGTGGCTTCACAGTGTCGCGCGAAGGTCAACCATAAAGACCATCGAGACGTTTGACCCGTGGGGCGGTGCAGCGGAGGGAGTGATACTAGTCGACAATGTCTGTCGATGGCCTGTTAAGCTGCACTCTCGGATTCAGTGTCTCTTGGCTCAAGGGGTCGTTCGTTCTAAGTGTCCGACGTTCGATGTTCGTGAGCGGTGTCAAGGGTGGCATTGCGCAATAAATAAGTAAATATGCTACGATGGGGCGAGTCAATGGGTCACTACAAATACAGGTGCTGCTCAGAAGGCAAGCTCTAGTGTGATAAATAAATAAAAACGAAGTCCGTGGTGACGAGGGTACGAAAGGAAGTGCGATGATACGAAAAGAAGCGACAAAGACAAGAAAGGAGCGATGCTTGAACACAGCAGAGGAAGGCTAGCGATACATAGGGTGTGCGAGTGGTATACGAGTGGACGTGATGGTGGACTGAGGGTGTATCTTACTTGAGGGAGCGGCCTGATAGCATCAAGACCGTCGCCATTGTTGCAACCTCTAAAAGGCCGATCTGCAGAGCCCTGGTGGACATCTCCAGCGTGACGATGCCCTGGCCTTTGGAGACGCGAGCCATGAGCTCCGGCGTGGTGGAACCGTACGTGTAAAGCTGCGACGAATTAGTAAGTGCGCTCTTCAGAAAGATGGACACGCGTACGCATATGAAGTCGCTCTTGGGAACCCAGGCATATGTCTTGCCGCGAGCTTCCATTATGCGGGACCTATGCTTGAGGTTAGGAGATTTTCGGACGGAGTAGTAAATCGGTGGCATACGTTCCGTCATCGGACAACTTCAGAAAATCGGAGGCGAATTGCTTGCGCACGATGTCGCGCACCTCGATGATTGTCCGCTGGGCCCATTGAATGACGCCGAATGCCTTGCCCTCCGCCAGGTGCAGGAGCGTGAATCCGGGCTTTGGGTTGTCCGTCACGACGGCGATGTACATCTTGTCCCGTGGCCCCGTCACCGTCGAGCTAAGGATGCTCGGCCGCAGCGAGAACGTGAAGGAGTGGAACTCCTGCGGGCTGCCAGCCTGCGCGAAGGGAAGCGCGCCGAACATGGACGGTTGTGCTGGCGAGTGCGGGCTCCAACGGCCTTCGTTAACAGAGTTGGGATTGCCGGGGTTGTACCAGCCTCCTTGCGCGAATGGGTTCATGTGTGCAATCGTGAAGAGAGAATGGGAAGGTCGTGAGGGTAGCGGGGATACGGCGCAGAGAGCAAATGAGTGAGAGGGGTACAATGGGTATGAAGAAAACTGGGTATGAGGTCGCGTCGGGCAGGGAGTTATATACGCTACGTAGGCGCCACCGCCAGAGGCCGCACCGACCCCAGGGCGGACGCGTGAAACGAGGCAAAAGGGCACTTCACCGAAAATGGTTCCCGGGCCCGACGTGCCTATAGGGCCAATTTGCGCACATTCTGTAACACCAAGGGAGTACAATGCGCACCGCATCCCCCGAAGGTTGCCGAAACAGAGTTGGGCTTGGGACGCTGGTGGTATGCTTCGTCAGTCGATCGTACCGCGGTCCAATTCGAAGATATCCCTGAGCGCGTGCTTTGGGAGACACGTTACTCGACCAGGAAGGTGGTGAGCACTGAGCAGACCCCGAGCCGGTACCGCACATACGCACGCCCATGTTCGGATCAGTTTTGAGCGCTGGGCGGCTGGCACGAAATACCGCCACAGCCACAGCTCAACCAACGCCCGCGGCGGCCCCCTGTCAAACAATGACTGCAATCGGAAATTACTTCGCACGATGAGGAAGTTCAACTGTCACACCGCCTCGCGCGCAGGCTGCGCTCTTTCGGGATCCCTCGAAATGCTGTGGTCTGTCACAGGGACGCGTCAACTGCTATCAGGACACAATACAGACCCCTATACATGTTCATCTCCAGATCACCACCTACTATCAGTCTTCCTTGACGGTATCGCTGTTCGCCCATCCGATCTACCGACAGCCCAACGTTTATTTTAGTAGCCTTTACCAGTCTTCGTCACTTGCCAGTCCCCATATTTCAAAGACGGAGGTCGGAGAGGTGTACTACTACCAGTGACGATTCAGCCATGTGCGATGAGCAGAGCCTGCCTTCAACATGGACTGTACTGAGCCCTCGCAGAGGTTGGTTTGATCCGGGCTCACGACAATCGCGGAAGGAGGCGCTCGAATTCCTCGCCCTAGCCCCTGCCGTCCGCTGGGCACTGTTTGAGCTGTCGTGTTCATGCCCGAATACAATAGCATGCGGCAAGCGAAGGGGACCGGGAGTGGGTAGCTGGCTCAGCGCAGTTGAGCAACGTGACGGCATGAGAGCTTCGACTGGGCTGAAGCAGGACGGTCTCCAACCTGCGTATGATGTCCGTGCGTCTGCACATAGTCGATTCCGATGCGGCGATAATCGACTGACCGGACCAAAGCAGCCCGATGCTGGAGCCCGATCCTATGTGAAAGCCATGCAGGAAGGAGGGGAGAGTCGATTATTATTATTCGATCCAAATCTCAGGGACCCGAAAACGAGCGGCAGCCCAACGGTAGCCCCCAAGTCGGCTCCGGAGGGCGACCGGAGGCACGTGCAGCCTCCTGCTTGACCCACCGGCGACCTGCAGGCGCGCTGGATGCCCTCTATATTGTCTGAGATGTGCACAGTGTTGATAGTGGAAAACATAGCACACACCTGAGGATACATAAGCACTAGAGGGCTGCCGGTCATGGCAGAACGCGTCCACCGACATCGTCGCCGATGTTGTAGCCGCCACGTGTCACGCCGGTGTGACTTGACACGTGGTGAATGTTCAACATCTTCAAAAAAACTCGTAGCTCGACATCCGTTTGCTCTTACACAGACGTCTGTATATTTACATACCATTTTAGCACCCATAAACGCAGCAGGGTAATACAGAGCCCGTGAAAGGATCCCCAGGGCCTTACAAACGGTGAAGACATGAATTTTGCGACAGCGGCGGTTGCCGGACGCGTCACGGTGACGAGCGCCAAGGCCACCGGGGACCGAGCAAGGCAGGAACTTGAGGTGGCGGGAACCGAAAAGACGTACTTTTAGTGCCATCAGCTTCCTCAGTCTAAATCGAATAATAATAATCGACTATGCGCTCGGCAGGAAGCGCCGTGCTACTGCAACTTTGCCAATTGGGGTTACCTCCACGTATAGCTCGCTCCGCCTTCTCTGCCTTGACGCGCGTGCAAGCTTTGGAGAAGTTGTCTGAGGAACGAGTTTCAGCTCGCATGCCTGAACTTACGAGTTGTGTGATTTACCAAGAGCGATCGCTCATCGCCGACAAAATACTGTATTGTATTCTGGCGATTCCAAGGCGCGCTGATAGTCGGCGATGATGAATGGCCGTCCGCAACGGCCTACGCGAAAGAACGCGACACGTAGGCGGCAGCGTCGGCGCTGAGACCGCGCAGGGGCGGTTGAGGCGCTCGTTACTGTGGACATTGTCATTCAACTGTACTTATTCACTGCGCTAGGCGCGAGAAAGAAGATCATACTCATCTATGAAGTAAGGATACAACAGGGATACAATCACTCTCTGAGACGATCCTCACGCGGGCGCCACGCTCTGCGAAGCACGCGCGCATCCGATCCAGAATGCGACCGTCCGGCGGTGGTGGCGCACTTGGCGTGGACTCACAATCCATGGGGTCCCTCTGGACCTCGCTTTTCTGCTCTGCAGAAAAAGTAGTGAGTAATTGCTTTTGAATTACTTCAAGAGCGCGTTCCGCGCGGGTGCCTTGGCATGAGCCCTTCACTCTCTTGTAGACGTCAAGTTGAAGCGTACCGAATGTAGCCAATGCGCTGTGAGTTTTTGCGATGTCCGACAAACAGAGGGACGGGAAACATGAATTGTTGAGTTCTGTATGGCGGGACGGAGCGGAGGCGTACGTGTCAGTACGGTAAGATCCGAGCATAAGCGCCAGGCGCCTCTTGGCTGTCGGGTTATCCCTGGGACCTGGTGGTTGGGGGAGGCATCAAGGAGAAATGCGGTTTTGTGAGTGTATGGCTGCCACTCAACTGCCACTGGCGCGACGGGTGTTTCCATGGGCGTGAGCAGGTGGCGCGACGTAGTCTCTCGCCGGAAGGGCGCGGTAACTGAGGTAGGCGGGTGAGCGTGTGTTCGGAATGTATAGCAGCAGGGCAGACCTCACCAACACAGACATGCGCAGGACGCCCTAGCATTGCCATCCCGTTGTTCCTCAGTCAGAGGCAATTGGTACGGCCTGCAAGTACCACTCTGAATGGGACTTGCGCTGGCACCGACCACGGGTGAGTCATGCACAGCGCCGTTGCGCGAGCGTGATACCGAGTCAGCTCGTAGTGCGCTGTCTGCTGGAATGTAGGTGAGTATACGCAGAGTGGTACTAAGGAGCTGGCAGTGTCAGCTCGGGCGCTCAGTTTGAGGCATGCCAGGATACCATCGGGACGAATGAGTCTAACACGGATAGACGAGAGAATGAAGCATTATAATTTTGCAGGTATGCCTGCACCGCATCCCGCGTCTATCCCGGGGCACAACCGCAGTGCACACGTCGCTAGATCAGCTTTTCGTCTGAGGAACTGAGGCAGAGCTGTCTCGTGTGCAATGCAATCACAAAAATATCCCGCGTTTATAACGGCTCCGACAGGGGTTTGGGATGTACAAACTGCTGATGGTGGGCTGCAGCGCTCACAGGAAGGTCAACTTGGGAAAGGCTGAGTGTGAGCAAACTCGGCGACTCCCGACCGGCCACCGCAGCACGTGCTGTGACAGGGACCGTCACGCCACGCAATTTGGGCATCCGTCCCAGGCCAGCGCTCGTCGACACCAGCAAGTCCCTCGTCCTCCCGACCAAAATGGTGAGCAGAACCATGCCTGTATGCCCTCTGGAGGGCGAAACGATGCTTCGTCGACAAGCGAGATGCTCGTGGACGCCCGCTTTCTGCTGGATTGCGCTTCGGAACCCTGGATGACGCTCGGCGGACGATGCTGATACGCCTCTCAGACCAAGAAGAGAAGAAATGGCGGCCGTAACAAGAGTGGCCGTGGCCACGTAACGTTCGTGCGCTGCTCGAACTGCTCGCGCTGCGTCGCGAAGGACAAGGCGATCAAGCGCTTCACCGTCCGCAACATGGTCGAGAGCGCTGCCATCCGTGATATCAGCGACGCTTCCGTGTACCCTGGTGCGTTTCCCCTTCATCTGCGCGCCCGATCCCCTCTGATCAGCAATGTTCAGAATACGCGATCCCGAAGCTGTACATCAAAATTGCTTACTGCGTATCTTGTGCTATCCACTCTCATGGTGTGTCATACAAGCACTCAGTATATTCCTCGATCTAACGCCTTGCAGTCGTCCGTGTCCGCTCCCGCGAGGGCCGTCGCAACCGTGCCCCTCCCCCTCGCGTCCGGTGGAAGGACGGCAAGAAGGTCAACCCCGCAGTTGCCGCAGCTGAGGATGCGAAGGCCGCTGCTGCCAGGACCTGATTTTCCACTTGTCAATGACAGCGCCCACTGTATATCATGTACATCCGCATTGCAATGCATTCCGCTCGACTGCGACGATCGTCTGATTTGCCCAGTAAGCTCGCATCCCCTGAACTGACTTGAACATCCGGGCGCTCTGAACGACACCACCTTATCTTCGCTCGTGTGGTATCCCACACGCGAGTGACCATTACGGTGTCGAAGATCGATGGGCTTCGCTTTCGCTAGCAACTCTATGCTCTCGGGCCATGATGATAGTCTAGATAGTGGTGAATGCTACAATCTAATATAAGTAACTCCCTTCCAAAATACGACTTTTGCTCTCGCTACGATTCTGTCTGACTTGCCAGCGCGATGAGACGTTCTGAGAACAAAAGTGAACTTGCGGTTGCTCCCTACCATCATGATGCTACGGTCGAAGATATCTCATCGCGAATGCGCTCATCGTTGCTTGGTGGTCAAACACCTAGACATACGAGGCGCTTCACGAACTTCCATGTCCGAGAGAATGCTATCTATCTTGACAGACTACAGACAACATACCCCTTCATTTGGCTCCGCGACTCGTGCCAATCTCCGTCCAGCGTACACCCATCTACGCGTCAGAAACTGCATCGATCCTCCGACATACCTGACAATATCAAGCCTGCTCATGACGGCGTAAGAGTCACACCAGAAGGCCTGCAGATATGCTGGGAGGACGGGCATGAATCCATGTACAGCTCGTCCTTCCTCCAGCGTCACTCTTCTGCGGACAACCTGCAGGCGTTCCATGGTGACGTCTCTTCTCAAACCTGGGATAGCTCCTCCATCAGAAAGACCGACAACCTGTTCGTATCGTATGAAGCGCTGAAGGACCCTCGACGACAGCTGGACGCCACCGTGCAGCTGCTGAAATATGGCCTTGTCTTCGTGTAAGTCCCCATCTATCAGTGTTTGCATAGTACTTTGTTCACTAACGGCATGTAGCACGGGCGTACCCAACGCAGAGACTTCTGCTGAGAGCTGCGAGCTACGTGCGCTCGCCGCTGCTTTCGGTCGCATCCGCCACACGTTCTACGGCCATGTCTGGGACGTGCGCAACGTCAAGAACAGCCGCAACATCGCGTATACGAACCTAGATCTCGGTCTACACATGGATCTCCTGTACGGTTCACCTTCCTCGTCTCTTCCCCCGCATCCCCTCTAAGTCGTCACCCTCTGCAGATACCACCAGCATCCGCCCCAGTACCAGATCCTCCACTGTCTCCGCAACCGCGTCACGGGCGGCATGTCCGTCTTCGTGGACGCATGCCAGGCCGCGGAAACCATGCGTACCGCGCATCCCTCCGCGTTCGCCCTACTCGCCGCCACGCAGGTCCCCTTCCACTACATAAACGATGGGCACCACATGCACTGCGAGCGGCCCACCATCGAGCTCGACGCGGACGGGCGGACGATCAAACACGTCAACTACTCGCCGCCGTTCCAGGCGCCGCTGTTGCTGAACACACCCGCGCCGTTCTATGACGCGTTGCGTACCTTCGCCGGGCTGCTGGGCGAGGAGGAAAATATGTATACGTATACGCTGAAGGAGGGCGATGCGGTCCTGTTCGATAATCGGAGGGTTCTGCATGCGCGGACGGCGTTCGAGGACGTGGAGGGGAGCAAGGAGGGGGAGACCAATCGGTGGCTCAAGGGCTGCTACCTAGATGACGACACCATCCTGGACAAGATGCGCGGCTTGAAGGCGTCCCTCTGAAGATCCTAGAAGGGGAAGTAGTCTGTTGACATGCGGCTCGACCAGGACTGGACGGTGCACGGTTGTGAAAGCATTTACCGCGGCCGTTCCACCCAGGTTGTACCTGTTCCAAGGCAAGACATACCTTGGGCCAGCGCAGTTTTGCGGTGGATCAGAGCTATCCATTGAGGAGCAAAGAGATGGAATTGGAGAAGCGCGAGGCAGCATACGATACGGCATAGCAAACAAGCAAACTGGAAAGCACATCGGACGTTACATTGTCGTTAGGCGTAGCAAGAGACGGTCTATGGCGAGGTCTGTTATAAGGTGATCTTCGATAGTAGGTACACGAACACGGAAGCTTCAATGGTCGGAAACTTTGAACATGCATCGACGGAGCAAAGCCAATAAATCATGCACACCCAAGCATGTGCAGAATGAACCGGGAAAGGATCACAACTGTCCGTCCTGTACGTCCGCGGGAGCACTCCCAGACGACGGGGACCGTTTACTCGTCGTCTTCGTCGGACGCCTCCTTCGCAACCGCCTTCTTGCCCGGGCGGACGAGCGAGGCTTCTTCGCGGGCGCTGCTGCTGCGGCTTTGGTAGTAGCCTTGCGCTTTCTGCCGTTCGCCTCAGCCGGCTCACCATCTGCCATCTCAGCGTCACCGTCGTCGTCTTCGGCCTAAACAAGACAACATGAGGAACAGTCATCATAATGATAACAACAACGCACCTTCTTCTTAGTCGCCCTCTTCTTGGGGGCGGGCTTGGCCTTGACCTCGGCGGCGCTCTCGTCGCCGTCGTCTGCCTCCTGTAGCAGGAGCGTCAGGGATTACAAACATCGATTTCTTCACGCAAGCATACCTTCTTCTTGGTGACCCGCTTCTTCGGGGCAGCTTTGGCCTTTGGAGGCTCTGGTTCGTCCTCAGCTGATCCTGCAGCTTCCTCCGCCTCCTACAGCAGTGTCAGTATTGCAAACAGCACCACGCTGACGCGAACCCTACCTTCTTGGTAGCCCGCTTCGACGCAGGTTTCGCCTTCGCCGCCTCCTTCGGGGCAGCGACGGCCTTCTTGGGGCGGCCCCTGGCCTTCGGCGCCGGTGCCTCCTCTTCCTCATTGTCAGAGGCTTCGGCCTTCTTGGCAGCCGGCTTCCTGCCCTTGGGCTTAGGCGCGGGCGCTTCCTCCTCTTCGGAGTCCTCGCCTCCGGAGACGGCATCGATGGCCTTGGAGAAGTCCTCGCCGCCAGATTCGTCGTCAGCGGCCTGTGTGAATGAGTGATCAAGGCGGTCGCGGTACGAGTGGCAACGAACCTTCTTGGAGGCGCGCTTTTTGGGAGCAGCTTTCTTGGCGGGGGCTTTCTTCGGCTTCTCTTCTTCGTCTTCAGCGACGACCTTCTGCGCAGGGTGAGTGGGGACGAAGGTACATGAAGTACTTCACTTACCTTGGGACGACCGCGACCGCGCTTGGGCTTTTCCTCAGGCTCTTCAGCCTCGCCTTCAGTCTCCTCGGCTTTCTGGTGACGGTGTAAGTAGGGGAGTGAGGAGTGGCAGTGTGGCACGAACTTGGGCCTTGGTCGCGCGCTTGCGCTTGGGTTTCTCCTCCGCGTCATCTTCATCGGCGTCCTTGGCTTTCTTTGCAGGCGCTTTCTTCTTCGGCTTCTCCTCGTCGTCTTCAGCGCCCTTTTGCGCAGTCTCGGGTATATCTTCATCAGCGACGTGACCTTCTTCGTATGCTTTCGCTATGCGTTCCTTGTCTTCATCATTGAGCTCTTCGTATCCATCGAGTTCGCTTGGGTCGGGGAACGCCTCCTTGATGTTGGCTAGCACCTTTGGAGTGGTGCAGCCCCAGTGGCGCCAGGCGCTGTTGAACCACATCAGCAAAGCTTCGGGACACCCGGACACAGCACGCACAATGTTGGATTCCCCCTAAAGTCGATGACACTGGCCAGGCGCAAGGTCCCCTTAGAGATCGTAGAACCTGATGCAAATGAGTGTTCACGGACGGTCT
Organism: Schizophyllum amplum; assembly: GCA_007026445.1. Lineage (NCBI taxonomy): Eukaryota > Fungi > Basidiomycota > Agaricomycetes > Agaricales > Schizophyllaceae > Schizophyllum > Schizophyllum amplum. The sequence continues at coordinate 72,225 of VDMD01000022.1, read as the reverse complement.
GATACGAGTCAACGACGCTTACCCTTGCAGGGCATTGGGCCTGTGGACACGCGTCAGTTCGAGCTTGTCGTGTTGATAACGGCTACTCACCCTTGCACTTGGCGCGATTGCTGGACGCGTATTCGAGACGATATCCCCCAGGCATTTTGTACACGATGGTCAGGTTCAAGAGGTCGTGGGGTCCGTTGACGGTCTTGTGGCCGTCCCGTATGTCTTGGTTTTTTTGTGAGGCTGCCGCGTGACTTTCACTTGAGGCAGCCTCGAATTTGTCGCCGGTCAAAGTTGTGGACATAAGTATATACATAAAAAATAGATAACCGTTAATAAACATGACGGGTATCGACCGCGAAAGATTACCTGTGGTTGTACAGTGCATATCGCCACTTCTCGACTGCCTTTTTGGGCGGGAGCATCATTTTCGACCAAATCGCACAAGACATTATGTCAATACTTCCGTAAGTGCTGGAAACGTTACCATTAGGCTAGTAGAGTCGTAGGGCATCTCCCGATAAAATATCTAAGCCATAGGACAACTTTTGACTTTTCAGTCGTCAGAAAAATGAAAAAGGGGCTGAAAATTCACAAGAAATTCGAATAAAATATTCATTTAACGACCTTTTTCGTCTGATTTTGGTTATTCTTGATGCCAAACGGCTAAAGATGGCTTATATCTACCGCAGTCTTTCAGAAATCAGGGTCTCTGGGTCAGCAGCGAACACAATGTTTCGCAGGGAGCGGTGCTCGTGACATCACTTCGTCTCGGCACTTGCCGATATTGTCGGCAAAAGCCGGCAAGGTATGCGACCCGCGTCTAATGTGGCTTTTGTGACTGTATATAGTTCGGGAGGACTGTTGGCAGATGTAAGGGGTATAGTTACAAGGTTTGGGCACCCAACAGAGGCCCTGAGACCACCAGAAAATGCCCTCATGTCGCACCTTCGAGCTCGAAAAAGTGAAAAATATTCGATTTTTGGGGGCATTTATTTTTCTCTGCATAGAACGCATTCTTTTGGCAGGTTTCACGCCTTAGAAAATCGGAAACAATTCTCAGAAAAATCCTTTATGGAGAAAAACAGGTGTCGGAGAGGTGGCGATATGCACTGTAGTGAAAGAAAAGAAACACCTGCGGACATATATCACGTATCCCGGCCGTCAAAGGCTTCGAGATATCTTATCTTCGGCCGCTGACATAGATAAGAGATCTCCGTGGACATTCTTAATACATGTCCCCATTGTTCCCATTGTTCTTAATGCATATATCCACGGACATTAGACCGTATTTGATTCGGTATATATCAAGGATTTACTTAACTAAGCAGCTCGTCGAAATTCATCTACGAGGGCAAGATAGATGAAATTCAAAACGAGATTAATAAAATACATAGGCGGAGGCTGGGAGGAGGAGTGGTAGAACGGCCGGCTGTCGCTGCTCTCCGCCGGAAAACGCTGTCGGACATCGCCGACATGCCTGTAGACTCAGGTGGCATACGCCCGTGCGCGTCATTACGCGTGTTCGAGCCTGTGGTCAACCTGCAATGGGCTGTACAACAACAGCGGCTCTTTGATTTTGAACGAAGGGCATGTAATTTTGAATGATCAGCTACACTTAGTGGAGCAGCGTTTTGCAAGTGCAGAAGTTGATATATACCGAATCAAATACGGTCTATTCCTAATGTATGTCAGCGGACGAAGATAAGATATCGCAAAGCCTTTGACGGCCGGGATACGTGATCTATGACCGCCGGCATTGCTGTGGATATATCTGATCTTTCTCCGACGACAAACATAAACCTTTACCGTTGATAAGCGCTTTATTTCTCCGCGGTGATTCAATTAATATGGTTACACATATGTCCAACAATATGTCCGCCGACAAAGTTCGAGCCGCCTGAGGTGTTTGGCGCGTCCACGTTATGTCACGAACGCGTTGGTTGCGCGTGATCTGGTGACACTGCGGGATCTCCCGTCACGTTGCATTCAACGTGGTACGGAATCGAAAACTTCCGCTTTGCTCTCGACCATCGTCATCCGTGGCAACCCAGGACGCGCACCATCATCGACGACGACCGCCACGACGACAACGACCCTCATGTCCACGCAGGCGCCGGCTTCCTACTCCGTTCCCTCCACCCCCGCACGCCTCCCGCCATCGCCCGTCGCGACGCGCTCGACCAAGTCCGTTCGAGTCGCCGCGCCCACCACCCCGCAGCGCATCCCGCGCCATCGCCAAACTCAGTCCCTCTCGCACTCCCGCCTCCAGCAGTATCGCACCCCAAACACGCCCTCCACGCCGTATACCCCGCTCAGCCTGCGATCCTTTGCGTCCGTGACGTCTTCGGCCAGCTCGATTTGGCCACGCCAACCAGCATCGCTTCGTATGGAAACTTTAGTCTCAACTCTCCCGACATCGAAAGAAATGCATCCAAGGACATGAGTCTCGCCGATATCGCCGAGAACTGGCGGTCTCGCGCGTACCAGAACGGCATCAGAGTCGCAGCAGGCCGCATGATAGACGCTTCTGGCGAGATGTCGTCTTTCGGTGACGATGAAGGTGAGAAACCCGCATATATGCGCGTACTCTCACTGATATCTCGTGTCAGATAGCGACAGATCAATGTCGGACCTCGGCCACGGTGATTACACGCAAGATGAAGGTCAGTACCTGCATATATGCGCATAATTCGCGTGCTTATGATTGGTTTAGTGCTGCTTCCTCCGCCCTTTTGTCTAACAACCGTCGGCGCGCCCAAGAGCACAGTCTTTCGCCCCGCTCCCTGCCAATATGACGCCGATAGGCCGTGCACCGCCGCAATCGTCGCCTGTCGTAAGGCGCAGGCTGGGCCCAGACATGAATCAAGCCTCCCTGTCGCTCATGTCTACCCCGCCGCGCAACCCTGATGTTGCCCGTCAACTTCGTATGAAGGGCAGCATGACGGATCCAGCCGCTGATCGTAGGAGAGAACCCTTTGGCATTGTGAGGCGCAGTTTATGAGCTATGGTCTCGTATTGATGCTTACGTAGATTCGCTCCCCCGAGAACTCGTATGCTGCGGATAACTCGTACGCCATGGACACCTCGTACAATTTATTCGACATCAACGAACACGAACGCGAACACGAGTATGAGCAAGAACAGCGACCGATATACAGCCCTGCTTCGCAAACGCGGTACCGCGACCGGTACAATCCTGGTTATGAGCCGGTGTTCCCCAATCTGTCAATGGACAGCACTCAGTTCGCATTCAGCGGACCGGCTCGCCTGTCCGATCCTTTTGGGCAGTCTTTGGGCAGCATCGCCGAGGTCAACGAGATGCACCATCCTCAGCACGCTCAGCCAGGCTACGCACTCCGCGACCACTACTACAACGCACCCGAGATATCCTACCAGCAACCTATCACCTATGCACCACAACCCTCTTATGCGATCAACATTCCAGCGCCACGGTATCCAGATACCCCGCCCCTTTCATCCACTCCGCCTCCTGCTGCGAAGTCGAAATCGCATGCGCCCTCGAAGCCGTCATCTTGCTCGGTGTGCTCACGGTCGAACACGTCTACTCTCGCCGTCCTTTCGCCATGCAATCATCCTTTGTGCTCCGCGTGCCTGACTAGCGCATTGAACATCGTCGGCGAGAAGGACATGGAGTGCGCTGTTTGCAAGAAGCCTGTCGCGGACTTCAAGCTGGTGACCATTCCCCGTGCCGACTCGGGTCGGCAAAAGAAGGAGGACACTCACGCGAAGGGCAAGAGCTTCTTTGACCCTCTCTTCTCCTCGCCGGGCAGCGTCGCGAGCGGATATACCGGGCTCGAAAGTGCATTCGAAATGGGACTTTCTCTCGAGGCCACCACCAGCAGCCCGCCTCGCGTACGCAAGAAGCAGGACAATGTTGTTCTGAGGATCGACAATGTGCCTTGGGACATCACACCGCCTGCTATCTCGACGTGGCTGCAGCAGCCTGTGGTACGCGTCCATGTCCTACTCGACCGGAAGGGCAAGACGATGAGCCACGCGTTCGTCGAGTTGAAGTCGGAGGAGATCGCGCGCGCGGTGCTTCGCGGCGAATCTGCGTTCGATACCGGCGTGCGCAATGCAAACGGCAAGTATGAGCGCAGCACCGTCCTTGGCTCTGGCAAGCGCGCTCGGGGCGTCACCGTTACCCGTAGCGGCCAGGAGGAGTTGATGCGGGCGGTACGTCGATTCGTTCTTAATCGAACTCAGGCGCTGACCTCGCCTGCAGTTGTTCCCGTCATGGCAAGGCGGCTTCGATGGCTCTCGTCCGTCTCTGGCGGGCTTGGACAATGAGGCTGTTATCAGGGCGTTAGAAACAGGCTTAATGACCCAGCACGAGGTCGCTAGCCTCATGAGCCTGATAAAGTCCCCTGAGGTAGGCTCAGTGCATCGTATGTTCGCCCTGGCTGACACGTCAACAGTCGCCCTTCCTCAAGGTCCCTTGCCTGCCGTTCTATTCGCTGGCTAGCATTCTCAGCAAGTTCCCGTCGGACGTGGACAGCCGCGTCTTCTGGCCTACGGGTTTACGCGATGCCTTGTACGGTTAGTCGTTGTATTCATTGTCAGATGTGGGAAGGTTCTAAGTATCCTCTTCAGACATTTCTCTCGCTGCTATCCATGCCCTGGACGAGCGCATGTCCCAAGCGGGCAACTCGTTGGGTGCTGCTTACAGCAAGGAGCTTGTGGTCGACGTCATGCGCACGGCTGTCAACTGCCAGGGTAAGTTCGTAACTCTTCGCAAAGGATGTTGTTCTCATGGGTATTTCAGCCTTCACGAACACCCAGCGTAACAAGCTCTCGGAAGTCATCAGCACCATGTCCGCATCCCAACCCGCACAGATCGAGACACCTTCGCCTGCGTCACCTGCATCCGACAATGTCGTCTTCGACCCCCCGTCGATGTCCACGCCTCGCGAATCACCTCTACACTCTCCCGCCCCTCGTCAATCGTATGGAGACCTCGCCAAAGAACTCGGCATCGACTCCGAACTCGTCGCCGCCGTTGCCAACCGCCTTCACGAATATCGCTGAACTCACGCATGGAATGAACCTCATGGAACCTCTCGCTCGTCATCCACTGTAATAGCAGCGGCCATCCTGGCGATGCGCTGCCAACATCACTGTTCTGCACATCGCTCCTCGCATGCTGCTCTCGAAACTCTCAGATCTCTTCTCATACGTTGTACATGTGGTACTTACCTCACGGACAAGAGAACTTCTTTCCCGCCTCTCTCCTCTACCGAACAGAAAAATCGCTACCTCTTCCCCCCACGAAACCATTAACGCTCATAATCCCTTTCTCTCTCTTCGTTCTGCGCCCCCGTTCTTTGTCCGTCGTCCTTCGACGTGCCCCATATGCATCCCCCTCCTGTTATCATCATCCGCTGGAAACAAGCATCCAGTAGGCCCAGAGGACCTTTACGTATTATATTGCCTTATCGCTGCCCCGACCGTACTTGTTGTCCATCCCCGTCCGTTGCATCCTTGTTATCGTCGTCCCTACCACATTTGCATTGGCTATTATTCTCGCGCTGGGTTACTGTTCGCGCTAGGTCTCTATACGCGCGCTGGGCTACTATACGCGTGCTGGGCTACCGTACGCGTGCGCTGGTTACTGGTATCCGCGCTGGCTACATCGCACGGAACGCTCGCTGCGGCTTTGTTATTCTGCCTAACACTATTACTTACCGTTATATGTCGAAAGCTTCGCGCTATGAAATCCTGGGTTTTAGGTGTTACTTTAGCTGAGAGGAAGATGAAGAGCGAGGCAGGCTGGCAAGGAGGGGCAAGGCTGTGGAGCGTTGCACACTCGGGACTGAAATTCCCAGTCCTCACTGTCCCTCTGTATTGTTGATGGGAAGTTCGTTCACGTGGCAGTACTTAATTGTTCAAATCCGATCCTGGATGCGTTCAAGATGCGTTTCCGTCGGCTATACTTGCACACCGGCAATCCCCGAAGTTCAACTAGTTGACGATTGCGCGTTCCAGTCATCCGCACAACCAGTCGGATGTCCGAGCACTTCTGTTCGCTTGTCTCGGGTCATACGTTGTCAACGGTGCGCTTCTCCTGTAGAGTAGTACTAGTACGACCAATGCACCATGGCGGCCAAAGTTTATTTAAGAGCGCGAAAAATCACGCTACAGTATGTATCACGTGACCAACACGCGTGCAACCCCAAAATCACCCAGAAATCACCTCTTCTTCCCACATCTTCTACCGCGACTTCAAGTTCGAACTCGCCCGCAGAATGCAAACAGAACCGTTCGCCTAGTATCTCGCGGATCTGTCTATGAGCTTGAATAGTATTGGCCAGCCTCGACATCTGTAATTCCACTGCGACGAATTTGGAGGCATACGACGCGACGCACAGCGCGACGAACAGCGCAGGAAACAACAATGTATCTCCCGGAAAGATAATGCTTGGCGGACAAGCAGGTGCGCTGTACCCTGTGTATGTAGTAGTGGCGAACTGACACGGGCGCCAGTCCGCCATGTCACGGTCGTCCGAATCCTCAGAAATCTCCCCATCACTCACTCAATCGTCCATCTCTACGACTTCTTCCACATCGCCACCACCGCGCACGCCGGTGCGCTCGGGGCGTGCGCAGCTCGCGGTACCCAGACAACCTGGGGCGCGTCCCGCTGCACCGACGGGGGACCTCACAGACTTATGAGCGCATGGAGATCTCCTGCGCGAGGCGGGGTACAAGGAGACGCGCGTGTTTACCCCAGAGTCCGAGCGCGTCAAGCACGAGTCGCCGTCGCCCCAGCATCCGATACCTATCCGCCAGGACAGGGTCGGTTCGGTGGTCAACTTCTTCTCTGGGCTGATTCCAGGGTCTACGGCGAACAGCCGGCCCTCGAGCCCCAACTTGGACGGGCCACCAACCCCCACTCCCCCACCACGCCCGTTTACGCCGACTAGGACGTCGCCGCTCGCCAACAGGCAACGTAATTCTCCCAATCGACAGCTATACAATCACTCCCCGCTGAACTCGTCCGTCGAGAGCCTCACGCGGGCGCCCTCCCGCACGCCCAAGGCGGCGAAGCAGCAGCGGCTGCAGAACAAGCCCCCTCTTCCCGTCAATCCCATGGCGCCGCTGCATCGCCCGCTCCCGCAACATCTTCGGCACAGTGCGTCCATCGCGTCGCTGAAACGCCAGCAAGAGAAATTTGCGCACCAGCAAACGGCCCCCCGCCACGCACCCTCGCACCCGCGACACATGTCAGCCCCGCATATCGCCCGCCCGAGGTCCACGCCACCGGTGATGCGACCCCCCGTGCCGCCGCCGCCGCCGCGCACTCCCGCTCGCCCAGCCCCGCTGCCATCGACGTGGTGCAAACGGTCGCACGCGCGGTGATGTTCGGTGGCAGCGGGTACATTGGTGGGCCGGCGAAGGCAAGGAGAACGAGCTCCTGTCTCCTCCGGCATCTGGGCTGCCGCCGCAGATGGTGCTTTCGAAGCGCTGCGCGAGCGCGGCCAGCGTCAGCGAGACGCAGGTGCTCTGTAGGAGCGCGCCGGCGAGCCGGAAGCAACTCGCTTGCGCGCAACAACAGCCGGCGGGTCTCTACTGCCCATCGCAAGGCGCCGTCGCTAGAGGTTTTGGAACCTCTGGCGCTTCGGCGAGGGCGGCGGCAGGGCAAACGCACTGGCGTCGGCCGTGTGGCTCTACCCAGTCTCGCTCGCACGGACACGCAGGGCGATCCCCTGGCGCCCTGGAGTGCGAGGACGCCGGCGAGGACCACCTCAGCTCGAGCTCCGCCGTCTCCAGCGAAGACGAGGAGGGCGAGCTGAACCTCGCCAGGATGCTCGTGCCGCCAAAGCGACAGAACTCGATTCGCAGCCTCCGGCGGCACCTCGCCCCGGCCCCGATGAGCTCGCCATCGTTCTCACCCGGGCGACAGCATGCGCAGCGACCGGTCGATGGGCGAGCTGAACAACGCGTCGCCAGTGCCGCGACAGGCAGATCAGGCTGTTGATTTGAACGACACTGCGGAGGAATATTTGATGTTCTTGCAAGGGAGTAATGGCCGGAGAGATACTGTCTCGAGGAAGGGGCTGCCGCGGGCTTGGCGTGGGCTGCTGCAAAGCGGATGAGCTGCAGAACGTGAGCTGAGAGTGGTTGAACTGAGGGTGGTGAGCTGAGATTGTTTGCTTCACTGGGAACACTTTGCTAGAGAGGATCTTCTCGGTGGCCTGCGCACCAACACTGTAGACTTGCTATATATTGGATCTTGCATCAGACCCCGCTTCGTACACTAATAGCGCACCGCTGCTTATACACTGCCTACCTATCTTACAATCTTTATTGTACTATTCCTTCTTCTTGCTTGAGGCGTGAGCTGGACGCTGAAGAAGACGGAGAACTGTGAAGTCCAACTTGAAGGGTCTTGCCAAGCAACAACAAAGAAGCAGCTCCATTCGGACAGTGGACGCGTCCGCGCTTACGCGTCGCGCGTCTTGCATTTCTGACACGCCCATCTGCTATGCCGCAACCGACAGAATACGAGCTCACGGTCACTGCGGAGGATCCGAAGAAGCCTGAGGAGAAAAAGGACTCTGAGAAGGCCGCCTTCGAGGGCCTCTCCAAGCTCGATGACACGAAGGACTCGGAGGACATGGTACGCGGTCGATGTGCGATGATGTCTCCGAGACTGACAATATCGGCAGTCCGAAGAGGACCTGCAGCTGAAGAATGAGCTGGAAATGCTGGTGGAACGGTTGAAGGTGCGTACAACGGCGCGCTGTGGTGATCGGATACTTACAGGCGCTCTCAGGAATCAAACACTGAACTGTACAGGCCAGCTCTGGAAACCCTGCGGACGCTCATCAGGACATCTACATCCTCCATGACCTCTGTACCCAAACCCCTAAAGTTCCTCCGTCCCCACTACCCTGAACTGCAGAAGTTGTACGATGCGTGGCCGTCATCAGAGGACAAGGTGCGTCAGGTCGCGTTATAACACAGAACGAATCAGCTTAACCGTCTACCAGAGCCTCTTTGCTGACATTCTGTCTGTTCTCGCCATGACGTACTCCGACACCGAGCCGCGGGGAACCCTGCGGTATCGCTTGCTGGCAGCATCCATGCGGCCTACAGATTCCCCACTCGCCGATCCCGGGAACTGGGGCCATGAATACGTTCGCCACATCGCTGCCGAGCTCGGGGAAGAATACAGCGTTCGCGAGACACCAGAGGAGGGTGCCGAAGTCAAGGCCGTTCCGCTGGAAGTTGGGAGCATCGAGGATCTGCGCACGCTGGCTAAGCAGTGCGCCATCTTCCTTCTCGGACACAACGCAGAGCCCGACGCGGTCGATCTCTTGGAGGAATTGGAGATCGTCAACGAGCTCGTGGAGTTGGTCGACGAGAACACGTACGGGCGCGTCTGCCAGTACATGATTCGATGCGTGACCCTGCTGCCACCTCCCGACGATGTCGCATTCTACGCACAACGCACGCCATATACTCGCGACAGTCAAAGTTCCCCGAAGCGCTCTCCATCGCTATTCGCCTGGGCGACCAAGAACTCATCCGTGAAGACTTCGACGCCCCTGCCAACCCGTCAGTAATTTCTAAGACCCGATCGCTACTGACCTCTCTGCAGTCTCATGAAGCGTCAGCTCGCATTTATGCTCGCCCGTGCATCGATTCCTTTGGTCTGGCTGCAACCGCCAACGGACGAAGACGGCGACGCAGATGTCGACGATGAACTTCCCCAAGATCTCATTGACTGCCTCAGCAACACCCGTTTGAGCGCGTCATTCCGCGATTTCGGCAAGGAGGTCGGTGTAGCCGAGGCGAAGAGCTTGGAGGATGTATACAAGACACATCTTGAGAACACCCGTGCGTATACAATACGATGGTCTACGCTTGGCTGACGCACAGTCCAGGCCCGAACGCACCCTCAGTCGACTCCGCACGCGCAAATCTTGCGGGCACGTTCGTTAACGCCTTTGTCAACGCAGGCTTCGGCAACGACAAGCTCATGGTTGAGGCCGACGAGGGCAATAGCTGGATATACAAGAACAAGGACCACGGCATGATGAGTGCCGCTGCGTCTCTTGGTCTCAGTCTCCTCTGGGACTCAGAGGTCGGTGTCAGCCACGTCGACAAGTACACCTACTCCGCAGAGGAGCACATAAAGGCAGGCGCCCTGCTGGCGACGGGCATCCTCCACTGCGGTGTGCGCACAGACGCCGACACGGCTGCAGCATTGCTGTCTGAGCAGGTGGAGAACAAGTCCGTCCCGCTGAAGACGGCGGCGATCATGGGTCTTGCTCTCGCGTACGCAGGCTCGCAGCATCCTGACTTGCTCTCCGTTCTGCTACCGCACGTCGCGGACGACACGGTGACGATGGAGATCTCGAGCTTGGCTGCCCTTGCGCTCGGCTTCATCTACGTCGGCAGCGAGAACGGCGAGATCACTGGTACGATCCTGCAGACGTTGATGGAGCGGGCGGAGCGGAGCGACGGTGGTCTTGAGGAGAAGTGGGGGCGGTTCATGGTTCTCGGTCTCGGAATGCTCTACCTCGGTAAGATTTGTCTATGATCTTCATGTCAGTCGAATTGAGCGCTAATATTGGATGCAGGACTGCAGGAGGCCTCTGACGCTACCATCGAGACTTTGAAGGCCATCGAGCACCCGTTAGCGAAGACGGCACAGGTCATTGTCGATGCATGCGCGTACGCGGGCACCGGTAATGTGCTCAAGGTGCAGACCATGTTGCATCATTGCGACGAGCACATCGCGTCAAAGAGAAGGAGAAGGAGAAGGAGGAGAAGAAGGCAGAGGAGGACAAGGAGAAGAAAGAGGAAGCAAAGGAGGGCGCGGAGGCACCGAAGGAACCCAAGGACGATACCTTCCAGGCCTTTGCCGTCATCGGCGTCGCCTTGATCGCCATGGGCGAGGAGGTCGGCGCTGAGATGTCTCTCCGGCAATTCAACCACTTGGTAGGCCATCAGCATGTTGCGCTGCTCTAGCGCTGACTTTATTGCAGATGCACTACGGCGAGCCCGTCATCAGGAGATCAGTCCCCCTCGCCATCGGTCTCGTCAGCACCTCCAACCCGCAATTACCCATCCTCGACACCCTCTCCAAATACAGCCACGACAACGACTTGCACGTCGCGCTTAACGCCATCTTTGCTATGGGCCTGGTCGGCGCCGGCACGAACAACGCGCGTCTGGCGCAGATGTTGCGGCAGCTCGCGGGCTACTACTACAAGGAGCCGGACTGCCTGTTCATGGTGCGCGTTGCGCAGGGATTGGTGCATATGGGCAAGGGCACGATTGGGCTCAACCCCTTCTTCGCCGACCGTACTATCATGGGGAGGCCGGCGGTGGCGGGCTTGTTGGCGACCTTGACCGCGTTCACCGACGCAAAAGGATGTGAGTGTGGTGGACGTCATCTTCGTGGGCTTGCATACTTATGCGATTGACGCAGTTATCATGGACAAGTACCACTGGATGTTGTACTTCCTGACCCCCGCCATGTTCCCGCGGTTCTTGATAACTCTCGACGAGGAGTTGAATCCGTTGCCAGTGACCGTTCGCGTTGGCCAGGTACGCTTTCTTTTGCATTCACCCCTTCTCTGATATTCACAACGTCCTCAGGCCGTCGATGTCGTGGGCCAAGCAGGAAAGCCACGGACGATTTCCGGATTCCAGACGCACCAAACCCCAGTGCGTCTGGGTACCACCGAGCGCGCGGAATTGGCGACGGAGGAGTTCTTCCCGTACGCGAGTGTGTTGGAAGGGTTTGTTATATTGCACAAGAACCCTGGGTACGAGAAGGAGGACAAGATGGAAATGTAGAGCTTGACACTGTATTGATGCGGACAATTCGACCTTCTGTTATCTCTCCGGTTTACAGTGAGTGCTACTTGCCTCGATCTGCGCCGCCTACGTGTGCAAGTTCAGCGAGAGGCAGCACAGAGTATCAGGTGGGTTACGGTGTCTGCACAAGTAGATGCGTCGGTGTATCACGTGTTGTTTCCGCGCATCATTCTAACTGGGCTCGCTTCAATCCTCTCACGCAACTCTCACATCAGTTACACAGGAAGCGGGACTGCTGGGTGATACGGCTTAAGTACGCAGTGATGGCTCCCCACAGATGTGCAGACGAACTTGAAGACGTGCTCCTCGTCGACGCCGACGTGCCCGTCGATCCCCTCCTCGACACCGACAGACTCGACGAGATCTCCGCGTTCGTTAATGCCCAGACTGCCGCGCTGCGCGTGCTGAACCTCACGATCCACGACAACCCGGAACTGGGGTATCACGAGTTCGTCGCGCATGATGTGCTGACGAGGTTCATGGAGGCGCGCGGCTGGAAAGTGACGCGAAGCGCGTATGGCATTGCCACCGCGTTCGTCGCCGTGTTTGATAGTGGGGTGAAGGGCCCGGTGGTGTCGTTCAATGCGGAGTACGGTGAGTGGATACCCCTCAAATCTTGAAGGCACGACAGTAGAACTACTGCCCCAGGTTCTGTTTAGTTTCTGACGCCTTGAGACAGATTGTCTGAAGGATATCGGCCACGCATGCGGACATAACCTGATAGCGACGGCCTCAGTAGCGGCGGCGCTCGCTACTGCCGAGTGCATCCAGCAGCATAAATTAAAGGGTAAAGTTATTCTGTTCGGAACTCCGGCGGAGGAGGGTGGAGGAGGCAAGATCCGTCTCCTCGACGCTGGCGCGTACAAGGATCACGGCGTAGACGTCTCGCTGATGGCTCATCCGGGTAAGTACTTCAGTCTTGTCTTGATCTTCAGAAGAAAAGATACTCAGATCGTTCGTAGGAAACGTGGAGTCGCATGCGCTGGTGTCGACGGCAGCGTATGAGTCGTTCACGGCTGAATATTCCGGCAAGGAGGCGCATGCAGGTCCGAGGTCTCACTGTCACGATGAGCGAATAGCTGAACATTCGAGCTTATAGCCGCGCAGCCATGGGAAGGAGTACGGCTTGCTCTATATTTCTTGCAGTATCGATTTTGACCTTTTTCCGCCGTGCAGATCAACGCGCTAGACGGATTGATCACCGCCTACAACGGCTTATCGGCCCTGCGTCAACAGACCAAGCCAAAGGATATCATTCAAGGACATATCACCAATGGCGGATTGGCTCCCAACATTATACACGCCTACGCTTCAGGAAATTTTGTTATACGCGCAGAGAACAGAAAACGGCTGCAGGAATTACGCAAGGTGGGAGCCACCACTGCTGTATTCGCCAACAGTCTGCTAACGATGAGCTACGAAACTGAAGCGAGTGCATGGGTGCTTCCAGGCAGGAGCTGCAGCATCCGGTGCTGAGTTGAAGATTACGCCCATCGGATCCTATCTTGATCATATGCCCAACTTCGCTCTGGACGATTCTACCGGCATTATTTCAACCGCTTGGAGCCAGAATATCCGATACCGCAGCCTCAAATCGACTTCCTATTGGGCTTCAGCAATGCCTCGACGGACCAAGGAAATATTAGCTATGCCATGCCGTCTTTGCATGCTGGGTTCTGTATCGATGCTGAGGCAGGTCCGCATACACCGAAGTTCACGGAGGCGGCGCGGACACAGCAGGCACATGACTCTGCGCTGACGACTGGAAAGGCGCTCGCCGCTACAGCAGTGGAAGTCCTGTCCCGCCAGGGATATCTCAGAGAGATCAAAGAGGAGTGGGCGAAGAATGTGGGCTCTCAATAGCAGGAACACGGCGGGAGTGTACATCTGTCACGTTAATCTTTGAAATATACTTGTAGTCCTCATGGTGAAGTCAACTTAGCCAATTGAAGCAACCCTTCGGGCGGGCTTTCAAGTCCAACTTCAACTTTGTTACGCGACTGCAGTCATGTGACCGCGACATGAGCGCGATCAATTGGCGCGTCTCACTGGTGCTCTTGTTCCTGACTACATCTCGTCGAGCTCGAGGTCGACAACAAATCTCACTGAAGTTCATTACTACCATGGCCGACCCTCTTCCCATCCGCAGGCTTGACGAAACCCTCATCAACCGTATTGCAGCGGGTGAAGTCAGTGAAGTCAACACCGGTCGCGAATGCGTGTTCTCAGCACGTAGCAGATTATCCACCGACCCGCATCTGCGCTCAAGGAGCTGCTGGAGAACTGCTTGGATGCCGGTGCTACATGGATACGTGTGACAGTCAAAGACGGTGGTATGAAGCTACTACAGATCCAGGACAATGGTTGTGGAATCCGGGTGCGTCCCTCTGCCTTTCAACCATATTTCTTCTCTGACCTTCTCCAGAAATCCGACCTACCCATCTTGGCAGAGCGCTTCACGACCTCAAAACTCTCGTCCTACTCGGACCTATCACGCATACAGACATACGGCTTCAGAGGAGAAGCGCTCGCGTCCATGTCCCATGTATCTCACCTGTCCGTGGTCACGAAAACCAAGACAGAGAACTGTGCTTGGAAGTGCGTTCTGGATCCATACCTCGACCTACAGGCTGAACCTCTCACGCAGGGCCTGCTTCGCTGATGGCCGCCTGGTACCAGCGAAGCCTGGTCAAGCAGCTGAGCCCAAACCATGTGCCGGCAATGACGGGACGACGATCAGCGTCAATGCATTCCTCATTTCTTCTTACCTTTGCTGATATCGCACAGATAGAGGACCTCTTCTACAATACCCCTACGCGCCTATCCGCCCTTCGGTCCGCGTCAGAAGAGTACGCTCGTATCCTCGACGTCATGACCAAGTATTCCGTGCACAACCCTCTGTGTCGTTCGTTTGCAAGAAGGTGAGAATGCCATTCTTCCTTAACGAAGCTGACCATCGTCCAGGCGGGGTCCCCAACCCTGATCTCTCTACTCCTGCATCCGCGGCGTCGCCCGCGGGTACGCAAGCCACCATCCGTATGACGTACGGCAGCAGCATCGTGAAGGAGCTCATCCACTATTACTACTCTTCCGCGGGCCTTCCCGCGAAGGATAAGGGCAAAGACAAGCAGCAGGAGAGCGACGATGAAGATATCGACATGGAGGACGATGTAACCCCGAAAGACTGGAGCTTCGACGCGCACTTCACCAACGCAAACTATCACGCGAAAAAGATGGTGTTCTTGCTATTCATCAATCGTGCGTGTCCGTACTTCAGCTTTTGGTTTGTGCTTATGGATGCCCTTGTTCAGACCGCCTTGTTGAGTCTTCGCGTCTCAAACGTGCTATAGAGGGAGTCTATTCTACCATACTGCCCAAGGGCGCCTCTCCCTTTGTCTACCTGAGGTACGTACGAGCAAGCGGCAAATCTTTCGCAATCTGACAGGCGCCAGCATACAACTTCACCCTTCAACGGTCGACGTCAACGTACATCCCACGAAGAGGGAGGTGCAATTCTTGAACGAGGAGGAGATATTTGCCACAATAGCGGATAGCGTGCAGGAGAAGCTCGGGCAGCAGGGTGGGTCATCTCGCACGTTTCAAGTCCAGGTGAGTATCACCGACATTGTCATGCCTCTGATCTCACTGTTCCCTACCAGACGCTTCTTACCGGCGGCATTGAAGCAGACGCGTCTCTGCCTTCGAAGACTCGCAAGGTCAAGGAGAGTCAGTCCAAGTCAACGTCAGATGACGAAGACGAAGACAACAGCGACAAAACGACATCCATGCCCTGTAGGTTGCGTTGGAGTGAAATTTTCTGCTGCTCAACGATCTCCAACAGCCAGCCAGAGACCAACAAAGCCGATCCCGTCCCATTTCAAGGTGCGGACATCTGCGGCAGACCGGAACGCTGGACTCGATGTTCCCGGTTGCGAACCCGGCACTGCGAGCGCAACCACAAGAGTCGCAAGTGACGGAGTACAAGCGGGAGATCCGGGAGTCACAGTGCCGACTTCAATCGGTACTGACGATGCGAAAAGACGTTGAGGTGCGAAGACATCAGCGTGAGTGGTTTGCCTTGGTTGACCGCTGGCGGATGCGACTGACGCTGTTCTATATAGAGTTGACTGAAATCATACAGAAACACATTTTCGTTGGGATCGTGGATTTGTCGAAAACGTTATCGCTCCTGCAGCATTCAACACGACTGTACCTCGTAAACCATTGTGCGCTTGCGTACGAGATCAGTGCGTCTACTCAATTTCCCGCTGACCATCGTACAGCGAGGAGTTATTTTATCAACTCGGCGTGCGTCAATTCGGTGACTTGAGTCGCATGAAGCTCTCCCCTCCACCTTCGCTTCGCACCCTGGTCCAGCTGGGCTTAGCGCGGAAGACATTGAGAGCCAGACTACGCTGGATCGCGACGCCATTATCGACGTACGCCGGCTTTGTTTTGGCAGCTTACATGCTGGCTGATTGAAACGCAGAAAATCGTCGAGATCCTGATGGCCCGCCGGGACATGCTCGCGGACTACTTCTCGCTGAATATATCTGAGGACGGTGACCTGGAGAGCCTGCCACTTCTTCTTCGCGACTATACACCCGATCTCGACAAACTACCGAACTTCATCATGCGGCTGGGACCACAGGTGAGCCCCGTCTACCCTCGTACCCTTTCTGATGCTCATTACGCCCCTCCCGTAGGTCGACTGGCTTTCGGAGCAAGGCTGCTTCGAGACGTTCTTCCGCGAGCTTGCGTACTTCTACGTACCAGGTCCTGGACCCTTCGCTCCCCTGGGTGACGCGCGGACCGTGGAGGCGGACGAGGAAAAGGTGGAACGCTGGCAGATCGAACACGTCCTCTTCGCCGCGATGCGCAAGTATCTGGTACCACCCAAGACTTTGTTGGAGCGGGATGTGGTGCAGGTGGCAGACTTGCCGGACTTGTACAAGATATTCGAACGGTGTTAGCGCCTAGGCGAGGTGCGGATGCTATCAAGGGTTGGTACGAGCTATGATAGGTTCGATTTCCGATGTTGAACCGCTAATCATGAGGAGACGGCAGTTGACCCCAGACTTAGATCCTTGTCCTTTCAGACGTTGTAGGTCGACAGTGACGCTTGACTTGCGCGCTCTTTTCATCAAGGTTCGCTCAACAAGAAACGCTTCCCGCAATTTGTATACTCGCACGCGACCAATTTCGCTGGCCTGACTTTGCCGACAAATTGATGCTGAAGTGGATCCCCGCTGACTGAAGAGGGCATGCCTGCGTAGTCAGCCGTATTCATCTCGAAGTCAGCGCTCCAGCGAGTCCCTGTGGATGTGGGTCTCTCGCTTTGTCACTCGCTGAGAAATACTACAGTAAACGCTCTATAAATCCCAGCCAGCTCCCTCAAACACATTCTTACTGAGTGCACTACTCTACATACAGCTTGATATGTCGACGCGCATTGCCACTGTCTTTGGTGCCACGGGCCTTCAAGGTGAGAACCCAACGCGACCTTCTTTGGTATATTATCACTAAACCGCTAGCTTTCTACTTACTGCCGCAGGCTCCTCTGTAGTACGTGCACTCATCAAGGACGGCACTTTCAAGCCTCGCGCCGTTACTCGCGATGCCAATTCCGACACCGCTCGTGCGCTCGCTGATCTCGGCTGTGAGGTCGTCGGGGCAGACTTGGGCGACAAGGAAGGAGTCAAGAAGGCCGTAACGGGTGCGGAGTGTGTCTTTTTGGTAACGCTTTTGGAGCTTGCCACGGATCGGACGAGGCGCTAAATGCAACCCTTGGGCCGTGCAGGTCACCATTCCGAGGGGGGACGTACCCGAATTTGTACAGGGAACGAATGTGTTTGACGCAAGCAAAGAGGCTGGTGTTCGATTTGTGGTGTTCAGGTATATGCTTTCACGGTTCAGTCATTCCATTTGCTCATTCGATCGCCGCCAGCACGTTGCCTAACGTCACCGAGATATCGAACGGGAAGTACACAACTGCGGTTCACGGCGACGGTAAGCCGTTTGAAACGCCTATGTCCGCTCAATACTGAATTCTTTAGATAAAGCCAAAGCTCAGAAGTATCTGGAGGCATCAGGTCTCGCCAACGCGTCTATCGGCACTGGCGCCTTCTTCGAGAATGTCCTGGGACCGTACGTCGCTTAACATTATCTCTTCTCCCCCTCCCATTCTCTGACTTTTCGGCATGGCTGACCTCATTGATGCAGATTTTTAGGAGGCTCCTTCGACAAGACAGGGGATGGCTACACGCTCCAAGTCGTCGTGCCGCCAAGCACCACATCCGTGCACACTTGGATCAGCCGCGACATGGGTCCTGCGGTCGTGGCGCTCTTCACACAATACACGAGTCGCGCTGCTGAGATCAATGGGCAGACGTTCGTGCTCGGCAGTGCGCGCGTGAGCTTCACGGAATTCGCAGCGGAGTTGAGCAAAGGTCCGCAACGAGGGCCGAGGGCATGCAACGGCATGTGCTGACTTCGTTCTCTTCTATCTAGGTCTAGGTAAGCCTGTAAAGGCTGAATCCGCAGGCCCTAGTGGCTTTCTTCCAGTCGACGAAATGGCGAGTACCTCCATGGACTTCCAATCGCATTGCTGATGGTTCTCGCAGTTCGCTAGCTTGCCTGATTGGTATCCGGAGGTAACGGTCCCGGATCCTCGACTTGCAAAATTGGGCGTGAAGACGGGCACGATTGAGGAGTTTGCCAGAACTACCCTGAAATCTTTTTTGGCGACGAAGCCGTGATGACTTGTACTTTGTAGTAGTACTCGAGGAATGCGCTTTGTCATGGCCCAGACGTGTGATATGACCAGGATATGACTAGGCTAGCAGGAGCAGGCTCCCAGATGTCAGGTCTGTTCTGGAAGGCAGGCTGCAGGAGAGCAGGGAGTCTGACGCACACCAGTGGACGCCACAATCATCCCGGCCGTCGGCTCTTCGGCACGCATTGGTTCCGTATTTAATCCTGCCTACCTTTGTCTTCTGCCTTCACGATCCCCACCAGCCATTCGCGCGAGCCCACTGAAGAGTGGCGCACACAAAGCTCCATTGACGCAAACAACGCGTCCTGAGCGCTAGGTCGGAACCTCAGCGCTCCCTCGGGCATGACGCGTGAGTCTCCGGGGAGGGTATGCAAGGATGCTGCCCGCCGCACGAGGGGACGCCTTTGTACCTATCGACGGCGGGAGGGTTGAGGCCTGTGGCCAATGCCTATCAGTGTCTCATCTGCTATGAACCCTACACTGCCGAACGATATGGCCGGGTAACGAAACACCCTTGTAGTACGCGAGGCGCCGCAGGACGAGTCACGGTACACGCGGGCGGGACGAGGCTGGCGCTAGCTGGCTATCGGCGCTCCGTTCCCTTCACAGGGGCCGTGGCTTCGGTCGTGGCCTTACCTCGCGTCGGAGCACGACTGTAATGTCGTTACGGGCAGGAAGGCCCTTGGTCAACGGATGACCACACGCGCACAACGAATACCACGGCTGTATCGTCAAAGGGGATCGGGGATTTGGACCACACATTCCACGTCGCACGGCGATCCTTATCCCCACCACTCCTGCTTATTCCCATTGCCAGGACGCTCTCGAAGACATACTCTCGCCGCCACGCCACACAGCTTCGTCGCTACCTCCATACATTCTACCTCCCGCCTCCTCGCGATTCGATTGTGGCAGCATCGCCTATATGGGATGCAGCTCCTTCTCGCCCGACGCGCACGCGTCCGAGTCTCTGTGATGGAGGCTCACCCGGGTGGCCGCGCCACCCGAGGACAAAGGTATGTGCGGGTCCCGCGCGCCGCACGAGGGACCAGCCTTTAGCGCTGCTCTTATCGACGGTGTCACTGCGGAACCTCTGCGACATATCCTACGGATGCGTCTGCCTGGCAGACGCATGGGCGATGCGTCGACGAATGACGACAGAACTTATCAGAGTTGGGGCGACCGCAGGAAGAGTCTTGATGCACAGGGCGCGACGAGGCTGGCGCAAGCCGGCTATCGGTGCCCCGCATCTCGCTTGGCGTAGGCTTTCGATGCCTGCTGCCACCGGGACGCGAGGCTCCTAGATTGTGGTTCGCCTGCCGAGAGCGCCACGGACACCATTGGTTGTCCACCGACTGATCAGGTCATTGCACGAATCTGCGCAGCTACCTAGAGGCTAGGAGGCGCCCGTCATTGATGGGATGCAGTCGTGGCATGGCCACGGCTGCCAGAGCTGATCAGGCTCTCCGCGCATTGCGCACATGGGAGGCCCGTTGTGGTCAACGAGCGTAGTGCTCAGATCGAGACTACAAAGACTACCAGAGCTTGGAGTCAGCGCAGGCGCCGCAGCGTCGCAGGCAGGCGAGGAGGCAGCGAGCGGCTGTCCTCTAGCTTAACATACTATTCTTGCTCCTGGCTCAGGCTGGGGCACCGTCTTTGACTCTCGGGTTCTGGATGGTGTCTTGGCTCTGAGTCGGAAGCAGCGGCCCTGCGTCTGTTTGATCGGCTGGCGCAGGTGTCGGCGTCGTCGGGACGGGCCCACGCTCGCGCTCGACGCCGCCGTATCCGCATAATTTTTCCCACTTCCCTTCCAACGTTGTGCCTACACAACGTTAACGTGTAGTGTAGCATGTACCACCATACCGCAATTGGTTTTGGTTCTTACGATTCATAGGTATGTCATCACGTCGTGGCGTTCGTGAAGACTGGTATATACACCTGCAGCAGCCGGGAGTGCAAGGCAACAAGATCGATTCATTGTACATAGTAGAAAGGCATAGGAGGCGACGATATTATTCACAATGAAAGTCACAACCAAGGCTAAAGGAACGACGTTTGTTTGATTTCATGGCAAGGAATGTACAAATTCCCGCCTGTTGCAAGTCGGATCGTCACGTACAATACAACGGCGGTGTAACAGTAGTTCTAGGTATGGAGGCATCGAAGCTCGGAGCGGATCAGCGCGCACCGATAATCTAAGTAAGTAAGTATGATATCCGAGAAACACAGCAAGTACGCAGCATGCAGAAGGACGGAGCGGGTCAGCGCGCACCGTCGTATGCATGCGAAGGTATGTGTGTAGGGGAGAGGTATGTGCGTACGGGGAGAGGTATGTACGGGGACATAAAACCGAGATGACGCGAGCGACAGGGGCGAAAGACACAACACGGAACGGGGGATAATGGATACAAGCAGCAACTACTAAGTAAAACGATGAAAGGCCGGGATATAACGCCGAAGTCCCACCATAAGCCCAGATCAGAATGTAGAGTATGCGGCGTTGCAGTCGTTGGGGGCCATGTCCGTATCATGGAGGTGGAGGTGTTGTGTGTGGATGTGTGTGTGTGTGATGTGTGTTGTGATGCGCGTAATAACCCAGAAAGAGAAACCCAAGAGGAAAGACGACCGATAGCCCAATGTCTACCCAATAGTAGCCCAAAGTCTACCTAGGAAGCTAACCACGTCTACCCGGATAGATAGCAGAAAGAAAGAGGCAGAAAGATAATAATGATAACTTCACCCAAGCGACCCCTTCGCGCGGCTCCGTCGCCCGCGCCTGGCCCCGTCGTGCGCACACTCACTGCACCGTATCATGGAACGGCCACCAAGAACCGCCCGGCGCGGCGCGCTCCATCTCGCTGACAAGCGCACCGTCGAGCTGCTTTTTGACGCCCTCGAGCTGCTCCTTCTTCCGGTCGTAGCTCGCGGGTCGACCCAGCCGTACAAGCGCACGCCGAACGCGTTGCGCAGGTACTCCAGGAAGCCGTGCCACTCCACATAGCGCTCCCGCTCCTGCATCAGGCCCTGCACGTCCCCGCGCGTGAAGCGCAGCGGGCACGGCACCGGGTCCTGCGGGTCCGCGAGCTTCGGCCAGTTCGCGGCGACGTTGAGCAGCGCGAGGCGCAGCGGCAGGATGCCGTCCTTCCACGTGCGACCCGCCATCGTCACGGGCGTCGCGCGCAGGTCGCGGTGGTCGATGCTGTACGCGAAGAGCTGCTTGATCTCGTACAGCTTCTGGAGCATGACCGCCTTGTGGTTCTTGACAACCACGTTCTGCGTGCGAAGCGACATCTCGTGCAGGTCGTCGGGCAGGCGCGGCATCTCCAGGCCGGAGGGCACGGAGACATTGTGGCACTCGACGAAGGAGGGGACGGACATCTGGAGGTACGCGGGCCCCGCCCAGCAGCCCTGCCAGTCGATGATGGACGTGATGTGGTGGTCGCCGGCGGGGTCAACGAAGATGTTGCCGAGGTTGAGGTCCGGGTGCCAGAGGACGCTGTTCAGGACCTTGCTGTCCGCCTCGCGGGGGACGAGATGGGGTGCGACGGCGCGGAACTGTTTCAGCACTGCAATGTGCTCGTCGGGCGACTGCGGGGCGGTGATGGCGCGGAAGGGGTCGTCGTGGATATGCGGCTTGGCGTATTCGGCGATCCAGGCCTCCTCGCGGGCGGCGATGGAGTCGAAGTACGCCTCGCAGTTGGGCCACGGGCCGCGGTCCAGGTTCATCGACGTCCGCTCCTCCTCCCAGTAGGTCCTGTTCGCGACCGGGCCGATACAGAACTCGGACGTGTCGCTTGTCTCACGTCCGCGGTCGGCGAAGAGGGTCGGCGCACGCAGGGACGGGTGCACATCCTGCTTGTAGTACAGGCCGCCGTACTGGGCGAAGTTGGCGTTGAGCAGACGCTGTTCGGTGGCGATGAGCGAGTTGAGAACGTTCTTGCGCTTGCCGGCGTCGAGGGAGTGCCAGATGGTGGACAGCTGGACGCCGCGCGCGTTCTCCATGATAATGTACTCGCAGCCAATGCCGTTCCCCTCGGCATGGGAGCTCCAGTCGAGGATTTTGGGAACCGGCATGTTGAGGATGCGGCGGCAGAAGTCCATGGTCGCGACTTCGCTGGCTGTCGTGTAATGGACAGGACCCGCGATCGGGTTCTACAGAAGCTTGAGCATAATGAACAGATGGATGCCGTATGCGATGACGCACCTTGACACGGACGGCGACCTGCCTGCCGTTGCTGAGCGTCGTCATGAACGTCTTGTTGAACACGCCCTCCTTCTTGTTCCAGGAGACGACGTCCGCGCCGCACACCTCCGCGATCTTGGCGTGCATCGCGGGGACGTCGAAGGGCGTGTACCGCTGCTTGAGCTGCTGCGTCTCGTTGTAGAGCCACCGACCGGAGGTGTACTCGAACAAGCTGGCATCCTCTGCGGGCGGCGCAGACACTAGATGAAGGTCAGTACCCATCGCACAATCGATCGCAGAGTACGCACCCTTGCGCGGCGCCGGTGGAGGGGGAAGCAGTGCATTATGAGGCTGAAGCGGGGCTGCAATCGCCAGCCGCCTCGCCGGGGAAGAGATTAAGTTAAGTCTAGGGCGTGTAGCCTTCGCCGCCGAGCGGGCGATGGTGATCGAGGACCTCATAGCGCAATCATGCAAATAGGAAAAATCAGTCTCGGAAACGGGAAACGCGGAGTTGTTGTGTTGTGTGCGGGGGGGGGAGGGGGAGGATGTGGGCGAAGCCAAGGCGCGCCCCGTAAATTTAAGAGGGCTTGATTAGGGTATAGGGGGTCGGCCCCATAACATCCCCATAACTTCCTAATCTGGTACTTCTCCCGCTGCCCCGCACTTTTACATCATGGCTTGCATCAACCGTGCGTACCCCTCGACGCCAATCTAGATATCATCTCCCGACCACGTCTCCACCCCCGCGCCCACCCCGCGTCACGGAAACTGCTTCACCTTCCAGCAGGTTCTCCGCTCGGTGGCAGCCGGCGTGACAGCCATCGCCGACTAGCCCGGCAGGACAGGGAGTTTGTCTCTGCCACCGAGAGAGCTTTTGTCTATCCAGGAAAGAAACTCCACCAGGTCATCGGGCTTTACTCTGGTCATCGTAAACCTCCAACAGTCATCGGACGCTCCTCTTCCTAGGGGACCGCGGAGCACGCCTCCCACCCTCTTGGCTCGTCTCCTCAAGTGGCAACTGGGTCTCACCCGCTTCCAAACTCTTTTGTGTCAGGACTCAGCTGCGCTTCTCGTTAGGACGCAGCCGCGTCTCTCGCTAGGACTCGACCGCAGGACTCTGCCGCGCTTCTTGTCGAAAAGGTCATCGGATCTGGCCAAGCTCATTGGTCGACTCCTGTTTAACCCGCGTCCCTCTACGCCGCGACCGCTCTATCATGACTCTATGTCGCGACTGCAGCCCCTTGTAGTACTCTACAGGGTCTATCTGAACGCTATCCAGCCGCAATGCGTCCTGACCGCCGCCGCTCTATGTCGTGACCGCCGCCGCTCTACATCGTGACCGCCGCCGCTCTACGTCGGAACCCCTCAACACCCAGCAAGAGAAGTACAAACGTTCGCCAGTCACGTATGCGCCGGTAACAAAACTTCACTCAATCTGGTAACTTAACAGATTCTATTCATACGTGATTATCGAGAGCTCTCTCGTACCCAGTGAACCTTCATATGCCGACGTTGACGACAGCGCGCTGGCCAGTACGCGACGACAGCGCGCTACCTAGTACGCGACGACAGCGCGCTAGCTAGTACGTGACTACAGCCCGCATCGCATCGCGTTGAGGCAGCGTATCGCGTCGCGTCCCTTCATCGCGTCTAGGTGGTCGCCTCCCCCATCGCGTCGCGTCTCCATGGCATCGTCTCCGCCCATCGCCTCGTCTCCCCCCATCGCGTCGCGGGCGGCGGATACGTAACTAGGTCTGTCTACATAGACTGTCGACCCTACCTCCCCTCTCCCTCATAGCGCTCCCCCTCATCGCCTCCCCGCCCATCCCTGCTCGCCTCCTCGTATCCCTGACCGCCTCGCCGCCCATCCCTGCTCGTCTGCCCGTCCCGTCCCTGCATCCTACCCTCTTTCCTGGCCAAAATACAAATCGTTGCAGCCTGTTTAATTGTTGCAACACAGCATGCACGTTTCGAGCCCTCACCTTCACCTTCACCTCACCCTCGGCCGAATACGCGCTGAGTCAACGACGACGCGCACGCAGGCGTTAGACTAATTACGCGACCACGTAATACGCAAACGAACGAATCGTCTACCGCGACCTCGAGGGGGCGAACACATTCCATTCGGTGGCGAACACATTCCATCCGGGGACGAACACTACTGTCTGACTAACGTACAGTACACCGAGGCAGAGCGATAACCGATAGCAGCGATAACCGGCATCTATAGCCCATCACGTATTCTCTCTGAATGGCGCGCCTCGTCCTTTGCAATGCCTTTCGCGTCCTCTGATGTTGTTCGCTCATCAACGACGGCGACGGGATCTACCCGCCGGTAGGCGCTATCGTCTCAAACAGCACGCCCAATCGTTCGTCGGCACTCCGCCCAACCGTCGTCGGCACGCCCAATCGCACAACAT
The DNA here is from genome assembly GCA_007026445.1 of Schizophyllum amplum. Lineage (NCBI taxonomy): Eukaryota > Fungi > Basidiomycota > Agaricomycetes > Agaricales > Schizophyllaceae > Schizophyllum > Schizophyllum amplum. The sequence continues at coordinate 47,000 of VDMD01000022.1, read as the reverse complement.
GCTCTGCGCATCCAGCCACGGACGAAACCTGCCCAGCCCCGGACGAGACCTCCTCGAAGGTCTTCTGTATCTGTAGCGACGCCTGCTCGACACTGCATACTTAGGCGGATAATCTTGTCCTTTGCCATCTATACACTCAGGCTCATCTATACACACCCAGGCTCATCTCGGATGAGCCCCGGGTACCTCAGGCGTCTATCGCTATCGACGAACGTGTCTTCTTTATCACCGCGTCCTCAAGCCATTCATCGCGTCCTCGAGTTATTTATCGCGTCCTCGGGCCTCTCGCCGCCCATATCTCTCGCCACCGACAGACCAGGCTGCCCCGCTCCTGCTCCGACATGCACATCGGCCATTCCCCAATACACATCGGCCATCACGACGCGCCATTCATATGATCGGTAACCACCGCACCGCGACGTAAAGTGCCACCTAACCTTCACCGACGTCCTCTCAACCTTCTCTAAGCTCTCTCGATCTTCCTCTTCTGACCCCCCGAAATTGGTTTTGGTTTTCCTAATGATCCTATTGGCTTATCTGATAACCATCCTTCCCTTTGCAGTGGTCCTCCTAACCTTCCCACTGGCCCTCCTAATCATCCTACTCGTCCGCCTAATCTTCCTGTCGCCCACCCAGTGCGCTCTTCTGCATACACTGCTGCGCTCATTCAGGTCGCCGGTTCTGTTCTGTCATTCATCGTCTACCGTATCGCTTCTTCATATCTGCTATACATACATCTTCAGACCGCTCAGATACATGCATCCTCAATCTCAATCGCAGCGCTGTACGCGGCGCGACAGTATCGAACGAGGGTCCAGTCAAAGCCCAGAGACCATACACCCAGGCTGCCGCCGGCGTGCTGAACCTGAATGTCTCTACTACGTCTTCAGAGTTAACGTTCACAGTTGGGCTGCACTCGTTCCTGGGATTTATACGCGTTCAATATGCCTGCTAAGTACAGATGCCGCGACATGCTACAGACGCCGCCCATATGATAGAGAGGTAGACGCCGCTGGTGGCCTTCAGTCGCTCCGAGCTATCGAACTTCAAATGCCGTCCCTACGCAGGCTCAGTGTCGAACGCTGTCGAACGTTCCCTCCCGCGATAGGCATCCGGATCTCTCCTCATTGAAGTAACTGGTTGAATTCCCGTGAGGACTCGGAACCGCTGGTACCTTACCTGGGTCATCGGACCCTATCTTCATTGAGTACTTGGACAAGCCCGTGCGTGCGTAACTCCCTGCGTCAGCCTCATCTGTCAGTGGGAACAGGCGCATCCCAGGACTAGCTACGTAGCAAATGCGCTCGCGCACTAACAGACTCGCACACTGAGCACGCGTCATCACCTACCTACCTCCTTCACTACTTACCGTCATCAACTACGAGCGTCCGAAGGGCCTAAGCATCAGCTCAAGGAATTCTCCGACTCGAGAGCTTTCAATCTTCTTACGAGCTTGGCGTCCCACGATGGCCGCAGCGCATGTTTCCTCGCCGTGATTCCCAACTTGCCCCCGACACTCAGAAAACGCCATTCAATCCCAAGCGCCCTCGCGCCACCCCCGCATCGCGGGGAAATAACCGCGTCATCACATGGAACCGTTTCTGTCACAATTGCTTGTATCACGTGGAAGAGCGCCCACAACTCTCGACTCTCTGCGTCGAATTCGACTCAAGTATGCAGATAACTGGCTGTATATGGGCTCGAGTAGAAGATAGCCAGGGGGCGGTGGCTCGGGCTGGGGATGAAAGGGATGGATATCCCCTCACATGTTCTGCTCGATGCTAACCACGCCAACACCTCAGACGCCCCGCTGACGATGGTGTTCCTAGGTGTAGGTATGGAGCTCGCAACAACTTCAATCCAAGCGCAACTCCAAGGGCGTGGGGCAGATGGGAGGTGTTGGGATAATACTAATAGGGGATCACGCAGAGGATTGATATAACACCGCACGCTGGCAGTTGGAGCTTGCCCCGGATGGGTAATGTCGGAGATCCTGGTTGTACGGACGCAGACGCCAGATCTATGGCAAGCGCCAGTACGGCCGGAAAGCCATCTTCACTTTAACAGCGCTCCTCCCGCTTAGCGCCAACGCCATTGGAGTCGCTGTTGTGAGAGCGCTGTCAAGGGTGCAAAGGCGGGTCACTCGCGCAGATCGAGCCTAGGGACGCGTTCGCTCAAGTCGTATGACGATGGCGAGGGGAGCGGGGGTCGCCGTCCTGGAGCGTGATGATGCTCAGTGCTGCTCAGTCTACCGTGACTAGTAGCGGTAGACGCGGTGGTGCGGGCCACCAGTGGGGTGTCCAGACATCTTCGAGCCGATACCAGCGCCTTTTGGAGTCGAAGCGACTCATGGAGCGATAGTGGACGTCTGGTGCCATGAGAGATGGGCTCGGGGATGCCGTAGAATCCAAGGTGAGTTTGCGATAGAGACGTAGACGGCATGGTTGCGATTGGGTCGGGATCTGATGCGCCTCTTGCTGTCAAGCTGCAGGTGAAGGTGAACTGTCCAGTGGAGGCAGGAGAGAGCACAAGCACTCAGCTGAAGGGGCAATCCCACTTTGTAGAGTGTAGCTGACTCGAGAAGTCGGTTCAATCAGAGACGTCCATGGAGCTTGACGCGAGTCGCTGAGGTACTTCCAGTGATACGAGGATGGACCCAGAAGTGAGCATGCAAGGAAGCCGCACGGGTGGTATCAGGGTACGTGACTCCCCGAGGCAGGCGTCAGGACTTGCCTTGACCAAATCACGGCGAGTCCGTGACTGAGACGAAAGGCCCGCAAAAGGCGATGTGAAGAAGCAAGAACAAAGCCTGCCATATTGGGTAATTTCGACGCGCGTGGCCGCAGCGCTGATCGTTTGTTGAACTTGAAACTCCTTCGTGCAGAACTTCTAACGACAGCCCTCATTTCTGCTTTCCTTCTCGCTTTCGTTACACTACACTGGGCGGCACTGACGCGCAGCGGGAATCCCTCTTTTTAAGCCCATTCCTTCAACGGCCGCAGCGTCGCTCGCGCGATGAGTACCGATTTCCAGATCACGATTCCTGGTGCGCAAACGCGTCGGTAGAATTTGGAAGTCAATTAATATCGTGCCAGACCTTGAGGACTCGGACTTTGGTTCGTCCTCTACGCCTTTTGGATGCCACGCAACTGGGTTTGGCGGCGGCGGCGGGGCTGGCTTCGGGAGCTCGGGCGCAGGTTTTGGGACTTCGGGCGCAGGTTTCGGGTCTGGTTCTGCCTTCGGGAATGCAGGAGCAAGCTCCAGCACCGCGGCTGCGGGCTTTGGGAACGCAGGCCTGGGCGCGGGATTTGGGGCTTCGGGAATGGACTCGCCGACAATGACAACGCCGATGGCCATCCCCGATCGCAACGAGCGCGGCTACTTCCAAACCCATGCGCGCGGAGACTCCGTCGCGTCGATCGACTCTATTAGCTCCGCGACCGCCTCTAGCCGATACACGGGCAAGTCGACGCCGTTCGGCCATTCATCGCAGTCCTCTGTGACCACGGCCGCGACCTCTGCGTCCCCGTTCACGAAGAAGCCATCTTTTGCGTCGCTCAGGAATGCTTTCAAGAGTGGCAAGACAAGCGAGGCACCCCCCGTTCCCCCAATCGACTACCAGAACCATGTATTCAAGCACCCATACAATCGCTCTACCTCGTCGCTCAACAACAACTCGCACAAGGCTGCTAGGCCCGGCACCCCCGCGTCAATGGAGACAAAACACCGGGGTACGCCGTCAATCCGGAAAGGCCACGGCTACGCGCGCTCGCAGCACTCGCACTCGGGTTCCATTTTCCACGCGTCAGACCAAGGCAGCGACGGTCACGGGAATGCGCACAGCTCGCCTCCACCGGTTCCCCGCGTACCCAATGCGTTTGGGCAGGTCAGCAGAGCCGAGACCCCCGACTTTGAGGAGGACAAGGTCATCATGAACCCGAAAACGCCGGCGGACTACGCGCTGCACGCGGTCTTCATCAGCTTTGCGGCCTCGGCCGAGGGCAAAATAGACGAGTTTCTCAGGCAGCCACTGGTGCGTGCGTATCTTGCTCACTGGCTACAGTCGGTCTGATTAGGCGCGCAGAACCAGGACCCACTGCTACCCGAGTACATGGGACCGTCGACAGACTCGGCGTTCGACGATACTCTCCAGTCCCTCGGCAAGATCGCGTTCAAAAACACAAAGCCGTCATTGACTCCATCTTGCGCTGGCGCCGCAGCCAGAACGAGAACGTCGGCTCGGAGATCATCAAGTTCCACATCAGCCAGCAGCCGGTCGTCTCGCGCGACATTCGCATGAGCGACGTCCCGGGCCTGCTCAACGAGCGCAAATCCCTCGCCTCGATCTACATCATGTGCCGGGCGCTCATCGTCGTGCTGCAGGCCATCTCGGTGGCGAAGGACGCGCTTAGCGAGAATATGGGCTACAGTCTGTCGGAGATGATCTTTGAGCAGTTTAGGAAGCCTGATTCAAAGCAGTCGCCGAATCATCGCACCAATGGGGATCTGTACGCGACGCTGCTAGGGCACATAGCCAGGGCGAGGTATGCTATCTGTTCTTCATCGCGCGTGTTCGGCGTTGACGCCCAGATAGGTTTGTGAGCGTTACGGACAGATTTGTGTCGGAGTTGGGTCCTGTTGTACAGGGTCAGGTCATACCTAAAGAGCTGGATGTGAAGTTTGACAATGTCATAAGGGCGATGCGATACATTCAGATCAAGGTAATACACTCTCTAGCGGGCCATGGTCCATCGAGCTCATGTAACTTTCACAGGTATTCCCGCCGGAAGACTTCGAAGAGGGTGCAGAGTTTTTTCGTTTCCGTCGCAAAAGCTTTTGGGAACACGCACGGTTTACGGCTCAAAAGCACATTTGCGGATACGCTGGTGCACATATTGCACCCGATTGTCAAGGTAGGCCATTGAAGCCGGAACCCATGAGCGTAGCTAAGCGTTGTCAACCAGACCGCCCAAGAGGAAACGAATATACCGGACTGGGCTCAGGCGTTGGAGATGATCTACCCAAAGGCGCGGGATATGGCCACTAAACCACGATATTGGGGCGTAGCATATCCTCTGGTTGTCACTAGTCTGTGCGCTGCACCTCAGGACTACTTTCGGAAGAACTTTTCTTCGTGCTTCGAAACAATACTTTCGAAAGTCAAGGTTGGTGTCCTCCTACGCCTGCGTCCTGCATGACCGCTAATATCCAAGTAGGAGAAGTCCAACCGCATTCCGGTCATGAACGGTGTGCTTCGTCTTGTTTGGACGTACCTATACCGCTGCCAGGAGCCGATGTCGACAACCACAACCAAGTTGGACGGGATCCTGAAGTACTTCTTCCCACCCAAGGGCGCAACCATCTTCCCGCACGACGAACATTTGGAGCCCTTCATCTATATCGCGCATTTCATCCTCTCGCGACACTTCGACTACGGTAGCGATTTCTGCCTGGAGCTCATGCAGGAGTCGAGCATCAAGGCGGGCCACTTCGGGACGAACATTGCACCCGAACGAACCGCGATCGCCGTACGGGCCATCCTCCTCACGCTGAACGTGTACGAGCGCGACTCGAAGCATCCCGTCTGGCCGTCCAGCGTGGATTTCACCGCGTATCCGTCCTGGGACGACTACCCTACGAACGCGAATTTTCTGCCCCCCAATCTCACCGCGAAACCCGCTGTCGCGCAACTCGTGGAGCGGACTGGGTCGACCCTCGCCGCCATCGCGATCGCGTGCAGCAAATCCGTGGGCAGCATGTCTGTGTTCGACGAGCAGTGGACGTACTCGCGATTGCATCCCGCGTACGAGGAGCCGCATAACTACGTTGTCCGGCGCAATCCGGAGGGCGGCAGCGTCGCATATCCGATGGGGCTCGTATCGTACATCACCATCCTGCAGACGTGCTTCCAGGCATGGCCACGGTTATTGCACGAGTCGATATCCGTGAGCGATGCGATTGATATGTTGCTGCGCGGGGCGGTGCATGTGGAGCCCTTGCTCGCGGAGGTGGCAGTGGCGGCACTCAAGCGGTTCATGGAGGACGACGCGCATGCATCGATGCTGCTCTCGCGCTTCTGGGTGTTCTTGTTCCACCCGTCTCGCATCGCGCAGGATACCGGCACGAAGTTGACGTTGGAGTCCGCGCTACTGCGGTTGTGGGTCGACGTCGTGGACCTCTGGATCCGGTCGTTCCTCCAGCGCCCGAGAGACACCCTGGTTGAAGAGGAGAAGCTTTTGCAGTCCCGTGGACCTGAAGTGGAGGCGGCCGCCCTGTTCCTCCTTTCGCACGATACCGGACCCGTGCACTCTGCCGGTGTGAAGATCATGCGATTGCTGGGTCTGCTCGTCAGCCACTTCTATCCCACACCACCCGGGCAGGACGAGGGACCGCAGACAGCCATGCACTATGTCGAGCTGCTCCATGGGCGTATCGCTATCGAACGGACGTACTTCACCGGTTTCGACGACCTTTTGGACAAACCCGAGCTGGCAAGGTTAGAACAATGGTGCGAATCCAAGAAGGCGGATGTCCTGCTGCGCATAGCGGACAGTTCGAATGAGAAGGACCGCAAGTTGTGGCGCTTCATATTCCCTGCCTTCCTGCAGCAGGCCATGGACACGTCCCACCCGCTCCCGTCGACGCTGCGAGAGAGCATCGCTGCTGCGGCGTCCAAGTATCACCCAACTATCTCGCAGCTGGCCGGGCTGAGCAGCCGCCCCATGGGCATCTCATCGCGCACAATGCATTCGACGGAGAAAGATGGCTCGAAGATGGTGGCAGAGAATCGGGATGTTATCGACCAGTGGAGTCTATGGGTCAAGATCCTATCGTCAACAGCGAGGCTTTCCGAATCTTCGCGTCCGGCGCTTACTCAGCTCGGCCGCGAACACACCCGCGCCCCGTCAGACGCAAATTTCGAGAGGGAGCGGCTGTCGACTACCCGTGGTCTCTTCCGCTATCTCACGCCCTTCCTTGACTCGGAGTATACGCTCTTCAGAGATGCGGCCGTTGTATGCATCAGCTCCTTCCCGTCCAACGCGTACCCCCAGCTGTTGGAGGACCTCAGTCTTCTCGCCGGACGCCAGTTCTATGACGACCCTCGCGTCAAGGCACCCACCCTCGTGCTCGAGTCCAACCTTCATCCCAGCACGGCCCGTCAATTTCACGACGATTCTCGCTTCAAACCCAATACAGGCTTGATCAACGAGCGTGTACGGCGTCAGGAACGCCTGCACTCTGCAGTCACTCACATCTACTACCTTACCGCGCCGTTCGTGCAGCATCAGCGTGCTGCAGGCAAGCAAGCGGTCCTCGCCCACGTTCTCAAATTCATCCGCAACACGCAAACCTTCCTCACATCACCCGACGCCCGCGACAATCACACCCTACAACGATTACGACGATATTTCTGTGGCACCTTAGAACGAGTCTTCGACGGCCTAGCGTCGTTGAAGGACTCTGATCGCTTCATCCCTTCTCACATGCACCTCACGCTATACCGGCTATGCGAGGAATGGTGCCAATTTGGACCCCAGTCCGAGTCCGTTAGGCAGCGCCTCATTCTCATGCAGCGTGCAGCTGCGTCCAGTAGACAAGGAGAAGAATTCCAACAGGAGACTTCGCAACTGTCATACGCCGCTGTTGGTGCCATGGCCGTCCTCTGCGTGCGCCCCCATTCCCATGTTAATTCGAGACTGCATCTAATCTGCTTGGCAGCAAAAGGCCCTTACCCGCCAGAGTTGTCTTCCGGCTCCCCGACAGACAAACCACCTCCAGACACCTGAAGCCTCTAACGTCGGCTGTTGTTCTTGAGCGGCTGAGTGCGATCTTGACATCCGGGCACGCTCCGACCCAGGGCCGTGGCAAGTAAGTATCTGGATACCTGATTCGCTTGCATCGGCTGACAGAGATTGTAGGAAAGCGCTGAGGTCGTTGCTGACGTGCGCTCAAGCGGACAGCGTGCTGTACGAGGATGCTCTTCGTCGTGCCATCGTTGCGTCCGATGACCCAGCGACTAGTTATGGGAGATTCTTCGAAGTGGTCGAAGAGATCATCACATTGACCGCCGGCCATGGTATATCTTTCGCACAGATGGTCTGCCTTGGTCTATCCAATCTTTGCCACGCGCGTCCCAGCGTCCGACGTCTAGCATTTGATATGCTCGAAGCCGTGCACCACCAGGCTGGAGGCGGCATGTCCATGTCGCAGTTCGAACCCTCTATCAGCAGTCTAGCGGCAACGGCGTACGTTCACACGCATGGTCGAATATCGGATTTCCTCGCGGCCGAGCATCTGCATGAAGCGCCTAACATGCTCAGCCAGCTAGCGCTATGGCTCCCGCAATTCCCATCCTCGCCATCCATCATCAATACGCCTATCCTCCTCCTGCAGAGTCTCGAGCACTGGATTCCGAACATCGACCTCATGACGGAGGACAAGTCAGGCTTGTCTCGCGCTGGGCATACTGCTCTGTACCATATGCTGGCCCTCACCCAGCAATTCAGTCACACGCATTCGGAGCAGATACTGTCGCTGTGGACGAAGCTGGTCGAGCCTCCCAATCAAGCGAATGGCCACGCGACGGTTCGTTTTCTGCTCGAGCAGTCTCCCAAGGTTGGCAGCACGATCTTCATGAGCTGCGCCGCAACGATCGTGGCCTCGTTGTGCCAGACGTCCTCTGGCCGGCAGATATTCGAAGACCTGTCGTCAGTCATCGAACCCGCGCGCATGCTGCCGACTCTCGAGCACAGACTGGCGTTCCCGGACGCGCATGACATGGAGCTCTGGTCGGATCTGGATGCCCTGTTTGCTGAGGAACAGCCCAGACAACAATTGGGATCTGCGCAGTACGCTTGGCTGTACTTGTCGGACGTGGCGCTGGTGCGTTACTGGGAGCTTCAGAGCCAGCTTCCCGTCCTCCTGCAGGCCCTCTTCATCCATATGGACCATCGCAACTCTTTTGTCAAACAAAGAGCTTTGCGTATGTTGTTCCAGCTACTTCGGTCGTGGATCCCTGGGTACGATGAGCTCCCGGATCAAGCGCTCAATCCGGGCCGTCAGACTTTGAAGGTCCTTGTATCGACCTTGGAGAAGGAAGCTGAGTCCAGATGTTGGAGGGAGGACGAGACAGCGGCCGAGGTCGAGCCTAAGATGAAGTGGCTCTGCGGCGAGGTCTTGGGCATACTCAGTCCGCTCTGTCCTACTCTGTCGGAGAGGTGGGGATCGTTGGCACTTACGTGGGGTACGGCATGCTCCATACGTGGCATAGCGTTCCGCTCGCTGCAGCTCTTCCGTGCCCTCACGCCGCGAGTCAAGAAGAACGACTTCGCGATCCTGCTCGGCCGTCTCACCAATACCATCTCCTCGTCCGACGAGAACATGCACGCCTTCACCTCCGAGGTCATCTCGACGATCAACACGATCGCGACTTCGGGGGATCTCGATGCAAGCATCGTTCCTCAACTGTTCTGGTTCGCATGTGCCGGCCTGTCAACGACGGTGGAACAGGAGTTCTCGCAAATACTCGAGCTGCTGCACACGCTTATACGGCGCATCGATTTAGACGATCCTAACACCGTCGAGCATTTGCTGTCGCAGCGGCCGGTCGATTGGAAAGGCTCGACGTCCCTGCAGAGTCCGTTGATGAAGGGCCTTCGTTCAGCGACTACCTCGGACGCCACGATGAAAGTCTTGCAGCAGCTCGCGAAGTTCAAGGAAGGGGGCCTCATCGACACATCCGAGAACCGCCTTCGGGAGCTGTACACATCGGCATTACCCTGGTGCTTGGAGGCGATGGCGAAGGAGGTGAAGCCGCAACTGGCCGAGTTTGCGGAGAACATCAGTGTTCTCGCGACGCAGGAGGGGAGGCAGAGCATCTCGCGGATTATGGTGTCGTTTGCGCGGGGCCACTTCAGGACACGGGACGACTTCTTGCGGCAGTCGATACTGAGCCTGCGCGAGCACTACGGCCAACGATACTGGACCGAGACCGTCACTGCGCTGCTGAGTCTGGTGCTCAACCGGCAGCGGTGGCTTCGGGTGCAGGCGATGCAGCTGCTCAAGATGCTGTTCCAGCAACGCGAGACGCGCAACCCAGTGGAACTTTTGGGGTCCGAGCTGCTTATGCCGCTCTTGAGGTTGTTGGAGACGGACCTTGCGCCGCAAGCGCTGGACGTTCTGGAGGAGCCGATTGTCATGTCGGGCGGAGGGCCGGCAGCCAAGCACGTTTTGCGCATGAGCATGCACGCGGGGTCGCTCATGAAGAACACGGACACCGTCACGACTGTTTTCGGCGTGCCCGACGAGTCGGGGTGGTGCATCGCGAAGGCGGATACAGTCCGGGACGCATGTCGCGCGAATGTCATGGCCGTCTTCGACACCTGCCAGATCCACACTCGGCCATCGCAGATCAGCTTCCAGCCGGAGGTCGAACTGCTGGCGATGTCGCCCGTCTCGTTGTCGAACGACCGGTCTGAGGACGACCTCAATGACCTCGTGCAGAACCTGCACGAGCTCACGACGTTCTTCCAGGACAACGAGACGGCGAAGCGGCGGCGGCCGGCGCCTTCTGCAGTCTACTCGATGGGACCGAATCGGCGACTGGAAGCGCGTGTGGCGGCTATCCTGGCGAAGTCGACGGCGTCGGAGACCGTTTCGGATACGCCGCAGACGCCCTTCATGGACGTGTTCCGCGTGGGGAACGGGAGTGCGACGGACCTCGACGAGGAGGACGAAGATTCGGATGAGTACTCGGACGAGAGTGAAGAGGAGGATCTGTTTGTGTTCGACTCGCAGTCTGTCTATCGCGGACATGATTCGAGGTATCATTAGCTTTCGCATTGCTTTTCGAGGGATTGATCTTGTACAGTACTTACATCTTTTATATCACGCATCACCGACGCATGGCATTGTACGACTCACTACTGTTCAGCTTACTTTATGACCTCTCTATTGGTGGACTTTGGATTTTTCTTCAGCCTTGACCTATCGCTTGACCGCTTGTCTGACGATTGCGAGTAGTCCTCGGTCAGAGTTGCACATAGGTGCACTTGTGGGTCCAGTTCGGCATTCGCCGATATCTGCTGTCCAAGCGATCTCCATCTTCTTACTCCTTTGTTCGTTCGTTCTGACCATCATCTGCCCATCATTCCCTCTCGCCTTGTACTCTCGGTACTTTTTGAACATGTCTCGACAATACTCATGACACTGGAAGTACGCCCCGTGGAACGTGTAGATGGCTTTGGAAGGTTTCCGATACCTCTTTCCAGAACATTCTGGCAACCAAGGGAAACATGCTGACATAGCAGGTAGGTCTATATAAGCCGCTGCTAGTGACTTGGCAGCACAACAACCAGCAGTCCTCTGCACCTACATCACATCATGCAGCGCATCCCTGCCGAACTCTGGACGCACATCTTCTCTTTCGCCTGCACGGACGATGGCCGTACAGGCCGTGCTCTCTCCCTCGTCTCGAAGTACATCCACAACACGTCGGCACCAGTCAGATACCAGTCCATCTCCCTGGTCGGCTACGACGAAATCACCGGCTTCCTCTCCTTCCTCGAAGCCAACCCATCGGTCGTGCGCCGGGTCAAGGACCTATACATCAGCAGCAGCGACCTACTCGACACCAAGCGCAACCAAAGCCTCATGGAGTGGATCCGGCGCGGGGTCGTCATTGTCCCACCAGAGATCATGGGCATCACCGTCGGCGCGCCCGGTCATCCAGGCATGGGCGGCACCATCCTCGACTTCGGCGACGCATTCAACTCGGTCAACATCGCCGCGACGCGCGCGCAGCAGTACCGCGAGGACAAGTCGAAGGCGATGATCAAGCTCATCAAACTCGTCGCGCCCACCATCGAGCGGCTCAGCATCCACTCGGAACACGCGGAGGTCCCCTTCCCCTTGCCCTACACATTCCCCCACCTCGTCGAGCTCGACGTGCACCACTCCCCCATCCTCCTGCCCCCGCCCGCGGACCTCACGCTGCCGGCGGAGACCTCATACCCCGTGCTGGAGCGGCTGCACTTGTCGAGCGTGGCGCATGTCCCCACGGGTTGTTCGGGCCGAAGGGGCTGCCCAGCGTCGCCCCCGCGCTCACCCACCTGCGCCTGTCGTTGTCGCAGTGCAACCCCTTCACCATGGGGGCCGACTCCGAGCTTTCAGACGTACCCGCTCGCGTGCCGCCGACGTTGCGGACCTTCATCGTCGAGCCGCCGCCCGCACCGCCCGCGCCTCCGGCCATGGACCATCATCCTATCTACCGTCAGCAACTGGAGGCATGGAAGAAGGCGGCCGCCTCTGACTCTCGCTTCCACGTCCTGGAGCCGCACGTGCCCACCTCCAAGCACCGACGAGGGGAGAAGGAGTGTCTGCGTCGGGAAGCCGAATGGCTGGACAGGGGTGCCGCAGGCTTAGGCTGCTGGTTAGACTGACTATGAGGATGATGGATTCCTCTCACTATATATTCCGTCCTGCATGTTTTCTTGTTCTTTTCCGCGCTATCGTCTGCTTATTTATCGGACAACTATAGGACAACTTGTATCGTACATACAAACAATAATAGCCTTGCGACGAGCCGGTGAGGTCTGTACCGATGTTCGCGTGCTTTCAGCGTTCGCCAGCTGGAAGCCGCCAAGCTAGTGCTGATATGCTCAGCATGGACGGCGAGTGCTAACCTGCTGACGGGCGACAATGAAATACCGCCAGGCTCCTGTCGCGCTCAGCGCCAGGGAGATTGCGGCCTCAACCTTAGGGGCCGCCAGCCCAGATTCCCGATGCCCGAGGTTTCTACCTCTTATGGCGGATAATACCCGCCCCTCCCCAGCCCTCCCCCTCGCTATTATGTACCACAACCTGTCTCGCCCAGAGGCCACACAAGCCGCAGAATTACGCGTCGCATCCACTCTGCGGCCGTGCACAACAGTTCTCTACATATAAGTAACTACCGCAAGCATGCACACAAGCCTCACACAAGATCCCCTACACCTTCCCGCACACATAGCACACCATGAGCAAGTTCAAGCAGATGATCTGCGAGACGTTCCCCTCCAAGCCGACTGGAGCGTGGACAGCGTCCCCGACTTGACGGGGCGCGTCATGGCGGTCACTGGCGCGAATAGCGGTGCGTATCGTGTCCAGGTGTGTCTTCATTGCGCTAAGCTCTGTTGCAACAGGCGTCGGGAAGGAGGTCTGCAAAGTTCTCCTCCAGCGCAACGCGACTGTGTACATGCTCTGCCGCAACCAGAAGAGCGCGGATGAGACGATCAAGGAGCTCAAGGAGCTCACCGGCAAGGAGGCGCGCTTCATCCGCCTCGACCTCGCCGACCTCAAGTCCGTGAAGGAGTGCGCGGACGAGTATTTGAGGTGCGCCACACGCCGTCGTTCTCGCCCCCCGCTCACCCACCCCGCACCCGCAGACAAGAAAAGCAGCTGGACGTCCTCTTCGCCAACGGCGGCATCATGATGACCCCCATGAACCTGCTCACCGCGCAGGGCTACGACGCCCAGTTCGGCACCAACGTCCTCGGCCACTTCTACCTCACCAAACTCCTCCTCCCCCTCCTGCTCGAGACCGCCAAGACGTCCCCCAACAAGCACGCGCGCATCATTCACACCTCGTCCCTGATGCACTGGCTGGTGGACACAGTCGACTTGGAGACGATGAAGGACACGCCGAAGCGCAAAAAGATGTCAAAGGACGGCCTGTACTCGCAGAGCAAGCTCGGCAATATCCTGCTATCCAACGAGCTCGCCCGGCGGTACGGCGCGCAGGGCATCGTCTCCGTCGCGGTGCATCCCGGACAGCTCAAGACTGGTATTACGCAGAACTCGGCTGGGATCGTGCAGCGCATCTGGGTGAGCAGAGACAAGCTTGCGTGAATCCCAACATCTTTGCTGATCGTTCGCAGCAATGGTCGCCGCACACCTGGCCGGCGAGCTACGGCGCGCTTACGCCATTGCGTGCGGGGACGACGCCCGAGGCTCTCGAGTGGAATGGGAAGGTGCGAAACACGATAAGACATTGAAGTGGCCATCGGCTCACTTTCGTCACAGTATGCCAGCGTATGGGCGCGCCTCACCGTAACGAACCCCGCAGCCCAGAATGAGAAGCTTGCGGAGGAAGTCTGGAATTGGTTGGAGGAGCAGGTGAAGGCTTTCGAGCAGGCCTAGCGATTGTAACGTGTATATGGACAGCATCTCTGACTAGATCTGACTACCGATTCCATACCCCCCTTTTCATTCTGCAGATTACATTTGTTTATTGTAGAAAACATGGGCTTTCCACGGCTCCCGCCGGGTTGGGGGAGGTTGGCGCGATGTAGTTCTTCAGCTTCATGCTCTGGATTCAAGTTTTCCAGAATTGTGATACTCCGCCGTTTCGTTAAGAACAAAGGTATAGCAAACCTGTAGCAAACTCGAGCCAAAGTTCAATGTCCGGAATCTGCCGGTAGAGATCCACGATCAAGTCACTGATCGGTGCCGCAGGCTGATGGACTGTGGTCCTCCGGCTTTCTTCAGACTCTCATGCCCGCATGGACGAGACGTATACAGACGGCGGCACGCGCTGCTCAGACGACTGTCGCAAAAGGCACGGCGTTTGAAGAGCGCTCACTAGCTGTCGCACGCGAGCAGCTCTCGATGTCCTTGCGCAGAGTGGGCGGCAGATCCGACGGCGGCGTCGACCTTACCGGCTGGTGGTGGCTACCACATGCAACGGATATCTCTCATGTGCACTCTACACCGAGGCGCCGACTGCGTATTCTCGCGCAATGCAAAGCGGAGAAGAAGAAGATGGCCCAAACTACGTGCGCGAAATGGAGGGCGTACTTTACCAGTACCACGGTGCCCCTCCGCACAACGTCCTTTCTAGTCGCTCAAATCACCCCCCTTCGGACGCTGACGACGTACACGGTGCAGGAAGGGTGATTGAACCCGCACTCGTCGCGCTCTTCATCTCCGAATCGCCCTTCACAAAGTCAACGCTGCTACGAGCCATGTCATCAACCGTCCCCTTCCTCCTCCTACATCTTCCACCAATATCAAGACCCACTCCATTTGTTGACGCTGCAGATTATCGAGAAGCTACCAACGCAAGTTCAGTGGGCTCAGTAGTCATGAACCATACGCTGTCGCAAATGCTGGGTGGAGATATGGAAGTCCGCTGGGAGATGAGTCTGAACGGAGGAGGTCAAGGTGCCGATGGGTCGTGGACGCCGGCAGGAAGAGCAGGCCTCTACTGGCGAGGTCACAAGCTCGAGAGCTGGATACCGGAGATGGA
Organism: Schizophyllum amplum; assembly: GCA_007026445.1. Lineage (NCBI taxonomy): Eukaryota > Fungi > Basidiomycota > Agaricomycetes > Agaricales > Schizophyllaceae > Schizophyllum > Schizophyllum amplum. The sequence continues at coordinate 31,714 of VDMD01000022.1, read as the reverse complement.
CGTTCGTGAATGACGAGGTTTTTGCTATACGTTTGCTCGAAGATTGAGACGCACAGGCCTCAGAACATCAAGGTCAACGTTCCAGTCAGCAGCAAGTTGTTCCGAACTTCTGGAGCTCAACAAATTGACTCCTTACAAGGCCGACGTGTTCAATACCGTCTGCGTAACAGTCTTTCAATGTCGACCATTTCAACTCAAGCGCAATCGATGCATCGATGGACTTCGGCGCCTAGATAGGCTGCACAAGAAGTCAGACGACCGCGCGTTCGTCTGTTAAACTCGCATGGTTCACACGGAGAAAACTCGAACATGAACTTCAACGCACAAGCAAATGGACTGTTCAAAGCGCTACTGCTCCCAGTTTGTCTTTGCGAAAGTTGAGGCGGTGCGTCCAAAGGATGCCATCCAAGCGCCATGGACGGCTGAGATAGCGACTGTAGCGCGACCGGATATCAACATGCAGACCGGAAACTACCGGGAGATTGATCACGTGACCGCGATGCAAAGTTCGTTGTCGAAAAGTGATGTTGATTCCCACCATCGACGCGCTGGATGGTTTCGGTTGAACGTACCTCGATGGATTCTCGACGCCTTTTCTCCCATGAACATTGAACATCTTCTCACGCAAGGAGAACAACTCAAGAACTCACGTGCCAGCTGATCCTTCGTATATAAACTCCCGCGACACCTCTACCCGAACCCATCGTTCTTTCCCCTCAGTCGCCCACATCTTGTTGTTTGTGATCTATTCTTCTTTATTTCTCGATATCCTCGCTCGGTCTTCAAGTGCTAGCAACCATGCCTTTTCGCTCCAAGGACGACCGTCCTCCTGCGGATGGTGCGTTTGTCGATAAAGGTGTCGTCCTGAGCGCCGCTGACCATGCAATTGCAGGCGACAAGTTCTACTACGAGAGTAAGTACTGACGTCCATGCACCTATGTGGAGTAACTCATGATCTCTGCAGATACAATACCGTCGCAGACATACGATGGTAGTATAAGTGACTTGCTCGAGCCACCATCGAGCTCGGGCTCCTCTGTAAGTCGGTTTCTCTGCTATGGTATACTATAGTCTCATCTCGAATGTCAGACTGCTGTCAGTCAATTCAGTGACTCCACAAACCGTCAGGGGGTAAAGATGCCGGCGCTCGAATGTGAGTGTCTGCCCCGCTTACGCTGGCGACGAGACCCTAATGATTTGCCCAGCGCCATCGCCTCTCGCAAGGAAGAGAAAGCAAAAGGATGGTCTAGATGAGGAGCCGGAGATGCTGTGGCGCTCAGCGAAGACTGTCAAGATAGAAGAAGGCTCGTCGGCGGGGCCGTCCACCGACAATGATGACGTTGTATTGCTAGTAAGTTATTCTTCATATGCTTTCGCTATGGCGCTGACCCCTCGCAAGGCATGGGAACCTAGCGTTCAACAAACCATCGACGATTATGATCTGTCTATTGGTGTGCAGTGGGAGATAGCCCGTAGGTCGGCCGCCCGATCGTGCTCCCTTATGGCTCACGCATTTCGAAGGTCTCCTTTCTATGAAGCGCATTACCTACAACGCTCTCACCCCGGAGAAGCTATCCGCTCTTCGTGGTCTCAATGCCGACGCAGCGCAGCGCGCTGCCCGCATCCTTCTCGACGTGCCAGAACAGGACGAGTCGGACGACACCGCTTCCGCGCAGGAGAGATCCCTCCTATCGCCTGGGCAGAGCTCGACACCGAGATCGAAACCCTCAAGCTCGACCCGGAAGCTGGCCTCGGCAACAGCACCGTCAAGCCGGGATGGTACGGCGGCAAGGTCGTCTTCCCACTCAAAGTCAAACCCAAGAGGGTGGACAGGTCCGGGAAGGGCCCCATCACGGGCTACCACATCGTCCTCGACCACGCTACGCTCAGTTCGTCGACGCGCTTCGCGCGCAAGTCCGGCTCTGCGGCTTTCATCCGCGTCAAGGTCGCGATGGACATCCTGCGTAGCAACGCCGGCATGATGGTCGATCTCTTCCTGAAGCCGTTCGTGCTGTGGGATCGTGTCTTTCGCGCGTTCTTCGCCAAGGACGACAACGTCTTTCTCTACTGCACGAATGAGACGATGGGCGAGTCGGGCATGCTGCGCACGATCGACAACGGCCGGCAATCCCTTCTGGACTTCGTCGAGTTTCACAATCCGCTGCGAGAGGGGGATAAGCAGCTGCTATGCAAGTGGGCTTCCCGCATGGCACTCGGTCTGTCGAATTCTGTCCCTGGTCCGCGCATCGACCCCCGCGACATATTTGAGACGCCCGACATCGGTGAGTCTCATGTCGTGTCGACGCCCGGCAGTGCTGACGAACTTTGATCAGTCTCCACGGACGGCACGAACTCTGACCTCACCGACGGTTGTGGCTGTGCAACAAGACGCTCGCTATGATGATCTACCATCAGCTTGCACTGGAAGGAGTACCAGCTGCTATTCAGTTTCGGCTCGGCGGCATGAAGGTAAAAGAGCTGACACGATGTGCGCGCAAGTGTCTGACAATCATTGCAGGGCCTCCTACTTCAACAACCTCACAGCACCATCTCAGACCGCCCTCAAGTGACGTACCGCCCTTCTCAATTGAAGATTCGCGGCCAACCCGAACACCCATCACATCTGACCATCGACCTTTTGCGAACTTCGCGTATGAGGACGTCCGTATCTATCTCCGCCGAAGTCATTCGCAATCTCGAGGACAACGGCGTACCCCGTCGAGCCCTCGCCGACCTCTTCAGAGCGCGCATCACGGAGGTCATGGAGGGTTTGACGAATTGGGAGGTGGGTTAGCCCCTTTTCGGCCGTTTGCGATCCTGACATTATGATAGGGCCCAAATGGGATGCTCAAGCTTTGGGCAACGCTCGAACGGCTAGGTGGCGTGCTCAGCCAGCGGCGTGCCACCGAAGCAAGCGGCGAAGCACGCGCCCGGGTCTCGGTGGCGGTTTCGACCGTCCGTGTGCCGACGAAGAGGACGATGACGACGAGCCCGACGAACTCGGATTTGACCCCGGTTTGCAGCGGCGCTCAGTCGCCTGGGTTCCCGACTACGAGTCAGGTTGTCCCAGCCGCCTTGAGGAAACGGTGATGTCGCTGTTGGATTCAGGCTTTACCCCGGACAACAGCTCGATATGTCGTGCGAAGCTCCAGGAAATTTACCGATCCCGGGCACGCATCCTCACCTCGAAGATCAAGTTCACGGTCCCGCAGAGCGCGAGTGCGTTCGTCGTCCCCGGTACATTTTGATCATGCGATGCGTGTGCGAGATCGCTGAGAATATACGTAGACCCTTGTGGTGTGTTAGGACCCAATGAGATTCACATCAAGGCATCTCGTCCCGCTTTCAAGATGGAGGATGGCCTCGAGGCCGATATCGTGGTCGGCGATGTTCTCGTTCGTGCTTATTTGTGGGACGTCGGCAATGATTCTCATACCCCCATAGATCACCCGCAATCCGTGCAAGGTGCCCTCGGATGTCCGCAAGGCATGTATATGCCTGAGGAGCGTCACAACTTGCTTACTGATGAGCAACGCTGGCAGGTTCGAGCTGTCGACCACCCCGAACTGGCCAGCTATGTGGATGTTATCGTCGTGTCCGCACACCCATCCACGCAGCGTCTGTTGGAGTTGCTAGCTGGCGGTAAGCTTGATTCCTCTTTCATTTCAAGCTCTCCAATTACTCACGATAATAATATCCTCAGGTGATTACGACGGCGACACGTGCATCGTCATCTGGGATCAGCAAATCGTCGCCCCTTTCAAGAACTCGGACATCAAGTACGCGACTCCTCCAGCCGGCATGCTTCAAGGCCAGTTCACCCGCGACAATACTACCGTCGACAAATTCATTCGAACTCACAACGCTGTTCAAGACAATGAGAGGAAGGTAGCCGAAATACAGAGATACCTTCTCAGCAATTTGCGCGACATGACTCAACTCGGCATGTACTCATCCTTGTATGTACGATGTTTGTTGTCTCCGAAGAGAGTGATAACATTCTTCCAGCCACGAAAACGCCATCATAACCCATGGGTACTCTAACCCTCGCACCGTGCGGCTGGCGCACATGTGCGTACGCTGCTTCATCCTGTTCGACACGACTGCTAACGACTAAGTATGCAGGTTTAACACTCTTATGGACTCCGCGAAGACCGGATACTCACTGACTCGCGCTGCGTGGCAAGATGACTTCCACAAGCACTTCCATAAAGTGGGCCCCAAATATCGCGAGCTCGCGTCAACACGGCGCCGAAAGAAACTGGAGCACCCGTCCGACGAATACGTCACGCGCAGCGAGAGATCGCCTTACCATCGCAACAGCAAGGAGATCATGGACTATCTCGTCAACGTCGCCGAGCAGGAGTACAACAAGCTCTGCATACAGATGGACGAGAAGTTCAAGGCCCTTCATCTCGGGGACTACGAGAACGGCATCCCTCCGACAAGGATCTCGCGAAGCCCTGGGTCGACGCGGAGGAGCGTGCCGCTACTTGTCCGGGTCTCGCGAAAGACCTCCGTGCCATCGCGGCGCACGTCAACCGCGTCTACGACGAGCGCAACACCGTCCAAACAGACAAGCGCATCGAGGAGCGACAGGACCAGCTACGCGCTCTGTCCAAGAAGTTCGCCTCCGGCCGCCTCTTGAAGCCATGCAGGTCATCTTCGAGGAGGCGCACATTCGCCGGTGCGTGTAATCTGTATCATCTCTTTTCATTCGAGACTGACCGGCAATTCAGGCTCGCCGCATCATATGCATACGTTCACGACTGGAAGGAGAAACGTCCCTTCGCGAACAGCATTGTCGGCGACGGCTGGTCTCGCTTCCCGTGGAACGTCGCCTTCCGCGAACTGTGCCACATCAAAGCCGACGCGGTTGGGTACAGCAAGACGGTAATGATGTCCTTCTATGAACGCTTCAAGTTGGCGAAGATGTAGTATAGGTTCTGGAGGAGGACGAAGATGTACAATTGAAAATCTGGTGGCATATTTCTTGGATATCTTGTATCGGTCTGATTCATATACCCTCACTGCATTTTTTTGGATATCTGTTCAATGTTGTATACAGTAACTGGAGTAGACAATCATCTTTGTACCATGTCAATGACTCTCTTCTGACTCTGGCCTTGTCGAGCTTCGGTCGCTGTGCCATCACGACGTGCGACTTTCATCCCGAGTCGCAGATCAACTTTGGATCAACTGCTGACAAGTATCGGGGACTGTATAGTGTTGCTATGCCGTGGCCACAGGACACGAACGAGGCTCCACGAAGAAAAGAGTTCCCATCGCGTCACGCATGGCGCAGTTGCGTGACATGCACGTGTATTGTCACGTGCTCTTTGTCCAACATCTGCTTTTGCGGTCTCTGGGCCGCCGAGGTGATCCGCCGTCGAAGACTTGTTTATCACTGGATGATACTATACAGTAGATGCACAAGTAGCTCATGATGACCCAGTACTAGTCCAGATATCTGCTAGAACGAGCACCCACAAATCTTCAATTGGGCTCTCGGCCTATCGTAGTTTTATGTAGCATGTATAGTTTTCGGTATGCGACCATAGAGGGCAGTGATCGAGCATTAGGCTGGGCGATCCCGTTGCGATGCTGAGCAAAGCGAGAACACAGCTTCCCAGTGACTGAGGCTGTGTATAGAGGGTATTCGGAAGGTGGGACCGGGCGACGAGGCTCCGAGCATCGTGTGTTGGAGTCGCAGCGTTAAGCGCAGGGCAACTCGTGTCCACAACATGTCTCCGGCCTCCAGAGACGTGCCGTACCGACGTACTGCGCCGAGTCCGCCATACATTCATATACTCTCAGACTCGCAGTGTCTGCTCGAGGTATGCAGGAGCCAGTCTGGCATATATCCGTTCCCGCAGGGAGAGCTGTCTAAACCAAGACTGATACTCCGCTGTACTGACCCATACTGACCTTGCCTGTATCATTGATCAGCGGTGCAGAAACATCAGACAGGCGGCGTTACTTACCCCGTAGCTACGATATCGTCGTCATCAGATGTGACGATTGATGCGTACCGGCGAGCGGTACGGAGCGCGCAAGTCGGCGAGGAAAAGAGAGCAACCATCGGGTGACTGAATTCAGCGAGGGCGTTGCGGATGTGCGCATAAAGCCAAACGTGGGTTTTCGTGCGGAGGTGTCGGCGGGCACAGAAGCTCGGTGGTCTCGACAAGTGGTAGGCGATGTCGAGTCCGTGCAATGCGGAGAATGTGCCTTGCCCAAGGTCGCGTTGTAGCATTCGCCACCGAGCCCTTTGCATTGAAAGGGGTAAGCTCGTAGCCTCCGCTGAGATCTAACCGGAGTATACATGAGCTGTGTGCATAGACATGGGGAAAGTACGGTCACTGAGCTTGCACTGAGCATTGACTCGGCGCTGCCGAGGGTGAGGCTACTAAAGTGCACAGCGCGTCGTGCGTCAGATCGACGTTCAACTACGGGAGAAGCAGGCATGAAACCAAATAGTAGCCTTCAGGCGGATGTAGAGCAGCGGTAGAGTAGAGCAGAGAAGCCCAGTCAGGTGTTGGTGGCGCAGATACCCGCAGGCGTCACTGCTGTTCCCCCGCAGCTTGCAGACCTCAGAGGACGATCCAGTGTCGCCAGCGCACCCAAGGCGGGGCGAGGCGCGACAAAGCCCAAGGAGTCCTTGCACTTCGGACCATCAAGCAAGAATCTCGCTCTCGAACATGACGGAACAGAAGAAAAACGGCGCGACAAACGTCCGAAAGCGGCAGTTGATCTCGTCACGCCTATCAATCCACGTTGGAATCAACTGATGGGAGGCTATTTTAGCATTCTCCTCCGCCCTCCATGGACGACGAATTCGGAGCGGATTCGTGTATATAGGTGCCCGCTCCGGGACCCAAAATCATCACCAACTTCTACCTCATTCTTCCCAACACATATCCTACCACGCATCGTCGACGGAATGGCCTCGATCGCCTCCGGAAGCGCCTGGCACGACCTGCCCGCCGAGCTCAAGCAATCCATCGTTGAGGTCCTCGATGAGGAAGATGCTCGAGCACTGTCCTTCGCGGACAAATATACCTACTCACTCTGTATACCCGCGACCTTTAAGGTGTGTAGGATAGTGCAATTCGCGAGCGCTATCACTGACGAGCATGCAGTTCGTCAAGCTTGATACCCAGTTCGCGCTCGAACAGTTTCTTCTCAACGTTCCTGGCGAACGTATGCACCACATCCACACTCTAGACGTCTCCCCCATGCACGATGACGACGCGTTCACGATCCCATTGGCGGCTCCATACACCGACAGCCTCGGCAAGCTATTACTGCAGTGCCCCCGGCTAGAGACCCTTACCCTCAGGGCAGCAGGATGTCTGTCCAAAGACATCATCCCCTGCTTCTCCGATCTCGTAGAGCTGCGACACCTCACACTCAACAACGTTCGCAACGATGCGCGCGCGCCTCTGTATGTCGAACAGTCCACTAGCGCGTATACCCCGCTGACCCTGGCCCAGAAGCGAGCGCGTCGTCGTGTCTATCGCCGCGACCATCCCCAACCTACAGTACCTCGAGCTAGACACTGTCACTCGATCCCGACAGCACGCGCCCGAGCTCGTCGGGGCCTGGCCGTACGTGCCCGTCGTGACCGGAGATGACGACGTGCCATCTCATCGCGTACTCGGCGCCGATCTATTTCTCCCCGCGCTTCTCCGCCTGCCAGGCCTGCGCCGGCTCACCGTGCGCGACACGCACCTCGGCGACGCGCGTTGGGTTTCCACTCCTCCGGCGTGCCGCCTCGAGATGCTCGACCTCTCCGCGCCGGCCGACTGTGCCCCTACCACCGGCGACGTCGAGCGCATCATGGCTGTTGTGGGACCCACTGTCGCAGAGTTCTCACTCAACACCGCAGTGAATGAGCCGAAGTTTGCGGATAAGGACACACCTCTGCGCCGTTTGCGCCGCCTGCACATCGCGCCCGCGTTCCCTGTCGAGAGCGTCGTAGACACGGTCGCGGGGCTCGCGGGCTCGCCGATTGAGGACCTCTCGCTGCGATGCCACGAAGACGACGTGATTGACGTGTGCGAGGCGCTACACGACTTCCTCAGCATGCGCGCGTCCAGGGGGCCAGGCTTCTACGACAACCTCCGGCGTATCGATGTCAGCGTGGCGCCGTGTGAGGATGACGCGGCAGCGGCGGCAGACGAGGATGAAGTGCGGGAACGCGTAGAGGCGACGGAGAAGCTGCAGATGTTCTGCCGTGAGCTTCGGCTGGAGGCGATGGTGGCCAAGATCGACGTCGGCAAGGGTCGCAAGGACCGTCGTGGCAGGGCGCGCTCTGCGACGACGTTCTCTATTGTCGACCCGGCGGCGTATGCGAGGCGGCGAATGTCTGTCTAGGGACGTCTACTACTTATCCTTATTATTTCCTTATTCTTGAAGCGACGTCAGGGACTTTGGCTCGCGCATGCATCCATCTTCGAACAATTCGGACCACGTCTTGAAGTCAGATTTCATAGGTCTTGATACATGATACTTGATCGTATGCGCCGAAATCAAGTGCAGGGTGCTAACTGTGTTCAACTGCAAGCCCGAAAAAATGAACATCGTAAGTGTCACGCATCTTGTCACTAATCACGCATACGGTTCCGTGACGTTACTAATAGTCACGGTTGGCTCTTGTTTTGTCTCGCGCGGTTGTCGGTGCGGAATGCGAGCCACGCCAAAGGCGAGGAACGAACCTTTGCGTGGTGATAGGCAAGCTAAGCTGCGGACGGGCAACGCCGGTCGGGAGCAGCTCGTGACCGTCACGTGAGCACTGACGGTCACGGGCCTGCTCGACGCGTCAGCCCTTATCTCTTGATCTGACGCGATCACCGACCGGTGCCCTCCCGGACGCAGCCCTACGAGCTTTTCTCGCCCCACCCACCTACTCCCTTGCTCGCTACGCTCGCGGGCTGCTTCGGCCTCGGCCGTCGGCCGCTTTCGGCTGTCGGCCAGGTCGGGGCGCCTCGCGCAGTGTACGCTCGGCGGCGCACGGACGCCCGAGCGGGATGAGGAAATCCCAACCGGTCACGTGCCCGGTTGACATTCCCCGCTCGGTGCCGTTCGGGCGCTGCCGACACGGCAACCCCGCTTCGTCGCAAGACGCAAGACGGGCTTCCATCCTTTTCCCTCCTGCCCTGCATCTCACATGTATTTAGAAGTACGCTATGTACGACGCAGCGTGCTGCGCGGACCGCAGAGCAGTAGCACGCGTTTGTACCACTCACGCCTGGCGCGGCCGTAGGCCCGCCCTTCTTCTCTCTCCGTGTCTCTCCGACAGACCCAAGGTCTGTCCAGAGCCGCTTAGCTTGCCACCATGCGAAACCGTTTCACGGCTCGGATATTCCGTGGTTCTCACTTTGGTCTCACAGTTCCGCGTCCGCTCGCGTGGTTTTGTCTGACTGTCCATATATCATGAGCGCAGGTTTGCCCCTTATTGGTACCGCCTCTTCTTCCGTTGCTACCATCCTACATTAAAAAGGCCTCAGTATTACCAGCCCTCAGCCTACCCTCTACGCCGAACAGCCATGCTTTTCAACCTCTTCCGCAAAATCTTCTTCGCCGCCCCTGCTGCCACCGTGCCCACCCCAGCTACTCCGATGCCCATCCCGGCTACTCCGGCCTCCTGCACCGCCGAGTTCGACTCCATCTACGACTTCTCCCTTCGGAAGTTGATGACTCTCACGTCGGTCTCGGCAACGGCCTCCCTTCCTCCTCCTCCATCACCGACGCTGGCGTCGTCCCTACCCCCAAAAGAAGAAGGGCATCTTCGGCTCTCGATCTTCTCCCGCACCCCCGCCTCGTCTGCCTCCGCGGTCCCTTCTGATTTCGCCTCTGCCTTCCCCTACCCCTCGCCCCTTGACGGACCCATCCATCCGAAATACGCTGAGTCCCCTGTTCCTCCTTCGCCCACTCTTACGATGTCTCGCGCGGCTGCTCACATCCTCCGCCCAGTGTCCTTCCCCCGTCGTCATCTCTACGACATTCCGGAGGAGATGTCTCCACGTCTTGGCTGTCTCTCACCACGCCTAGAGAGCCCTGTACTGGACCGCTCCCCCCTTTTTATGGCCCGCTCCTTGTCTTCGACCGGGTGACTGGGAAATTCAGGTTTGACAGAGGCCCTTTCTGCCCTCCTTCCGCTCCTTTCTAGAGCTGGTCTCATTCTCGCGCTTCACTTTTGGCTTTCACGTATACCCGATTCTCGTTATCTTCGCTACCCTATACCACTATACCCCTATACCCCTCCTCCCCCTTCATTAATTCCGACATAATTATTCCTCTATTCCTCTCGTCAATTATTTCCGTCTCCAGATATCCACGGTTTCCTTTCATATACCCACTACTGCCTGCATACTCTCCTCCTCCATTAATTCTGACATAATTTTTCCTCCAATCTTCCGCATAATACCCACATCCTCTCCCTTCACTCATTCCGACATAATTACTTCTCTTTCCTCCTTATACCCATTTCTCCTGCATCATCTCATATACCCATGTCCGCAGATACCCACGGTTTTGTTTATACCCCTCATTTTATTCCTCTATTACGTTCGGCATAATGTCTCTTCATCTCCTTCAGCATGCTGGTCCATGCTTCCCTTCTTCCTATACCGCTCTTACCTATATATATATATCTACGTTATTGCCTGTCACTCTTCCTATACGTACCATCCCCTCTCATCTACGTACCATGTATCTCATCCTCCTCCTACCTTCCTCCACTTATGAACCCTTCCCAGCGGGCGAGCGCACCCGCCGGTCGTTCTCTGCCCCTGTCGACGCGTTAGCGCTGGCGCGTCGACAGGTGCAGAGAACGATTGCGTGTGCGCGCTGCATGTCTTCCTCCACTTTTGACCCTGTTCTAGCGGACGAGGGGATGCGTCGTTAGGATGGTGAGCATAGAGTTGGTAAGTCGGTGGCGGCTGCGAACCGGGGACGTTCTCTGCACCTGCCGACGCGTTAGCGCCTGGCGCGTCGGCAGGTGCAGAGAACGACTCGCGGGTGCGCTCGCCCGCTGGGAAGGTGAGCGTGGTGGTTCCGGAAGTTGTTGGTGGCGGCTATGTCGCGCGTTGGGCTCGCTTTGTCGGTCGTTTCGAGCACAGCCCCTCCATCTTCATTATTTTTCCGGTATTTCGCCTTGTTCCTTTCCTTCTCGGTTTCGTCTTACTTACTCTTTCTCGGTTTCGCCTTACTCATTCTCGGTTTCGCTCCGCTCCTTCTCGGTTTTCTCCTTGCTCCTTCTCGGTTTCCTCCTCGTACTCCTTCGCACATACTTGTTACATCTACTCTTCTCCGATTTCTTTCTTTGTGTGACTCTTATACCCTTTACTATATTCCCCCAACCATTCCCATTAATTCCGCCGGAGTTGCGTCGTAAGGTGCAACTCCGGCCTCCCCCTCGCAGATGAGTATTCTCTTTTTCTTTGCTCAGAGGCATTTGCTGATTTTCCAACAGACACAGAACGACAGGCGGGGGGCAGGATGGTGTGGGAAAGGTCCCAGATGAGTACTTTTTTTCTCTTTGTTGGAAAGCTTTTGCTGATTTTCCGACAGAGGGGAGGAGGAGCGCGCGGGGAAGGTCTCAGATGAGTTTTTTTCTCTCTTTGTCAGAAGGCGTTTGCTGATTCAACAGATTCAGTGCGTTAGGACCAATAGCGAGGGGCAGGAGGGCGCGGGGAAGGAGGTTGCGGGAAAGGAAGGCGTGGCGGGAGAGGAGAGGCCTTTCCGAATTCGTGGTAGCCATGAAGCTAGAGCAGCTAGAGATTGATTGTATATGTATACCCTGATTTATGAAAGCCTGTGACTTGGAGAAACGTAGCGTTGCATGATACAGTCGTCGCTTCCGCCGTTGAAAGCGGAGCAGTTCGGGTTGTGAACATGCCGGGAACATGTAACTCCATATCTCTTGCGGCGCAGCAGAGCTTGCCCGTAAGACCTGCAGGACTTGCCCGTAAGACCAGCAGGACTTGCCCGTAAGACCAGCAGAGCTTGCGCGTAAGACCGAGGACTGCTTGAAGCTGAAGGTAAATCAGGATCAGGGCGACGATACCCAGTCGCAGCGATGAAAAGAACTGATGATTGCAGATTGGACAGCCTGAACCCACAAATCACTGGCGCCCCGTGGCGCGCGGGGCTAAGGAGACCCGTTAGCGGCCACATGCTGTTGCGAGCAGACAATGAATCAGGACAGAGAAGATCGGGAAGCTGCAGAAGCTGCGTTACGCGTAGGTTGTGCGTAGCAGTCGGGCGCAAAGCAGTCGGGCGTATGTATAGCAGTTGCCAGTCGGGCGTGCGCATAGAAGTCTGGATCAGACGTATATAGACAGGGTGTGCGCTGGGAAGATGACCGCAGTCGGTCGCGCAGGTATCGTGTCGTACGGCAGATTGGCGGAGGGAAACCAGGGGAGCAGTGGCCGGGGGAGGTCGGTCCGTTCGCAGCGTCAGGCGTCGGGCGGTCCGCAGGTTTACGTCCGAGCATACGTTGGGGTCCGAGTGCATGTTGAACATGCGAAGGATGGACAAGGGCGGGCGAAAGATACCGGTTGATCAGGCTGCGTGGGCGTGAGAGAAGAAGGGGAAGGCGACACAGTCGGCTTGTCGCTTCGGATGATGGCAGCCTGGTGGTCTGTCGTCGGCGGAGATGATGCGGCAGGAGCCGAGTACTTAGGTTGTTATGTACGCCCCGGCAAATGCGCGTGAGTTAGGTGCGGCGACGGACCTTGGAAGGTTGTCCAAAGAGGTTGGAGGGACGAACCATCCTTGAGTTCGTAAATTTAGGGGACAGGACAGTCTCACGAGTGGTCGCAAAGCCTGGCCGGGGGCCTCTGCTAGATTCAGTAGATGTCAGTCGATAGGAAGACATCGGGGTGAGAACCAGGGGAGACAGAGCAGCTACAAATTCTTGTCAGAATGCGCTGTCACTCCCGGCTCGAACTTCCTTTTCGGGCACTGCTCTTTGTCGTCGTCGGCGACTCCCGACTCCCGACTCCCAAACCCTCCACGGACTCTGCGGCAAACGGTGTCCGACGGTGTCCCCCTCCTCCATATGTGGAGGGCTCAGCACACCAGCGCGTGAGAAGAAAGATATGGCCCGCTAGCTGCGGAACATGCATGTGTGCGGTCTGGGTGGTCTTGATTGCGAGCATCAAATGATCTCGCATGCCGTGTACAAGGGCATTAATGAAAATAAAGCCCCTTCTATTGAAACGCTTTCGCCTCTGCCTGTCTTCTTCTGCTCCCTGGAGGCATCCAGCGCTGTACCCAGCACCACCATGCCAACGCGCACGACACATCGAGCGAGTTCTCTGGACGACACTGACCCTCTGGCGCTCGCGATCGCGCCGCCCCCGGATGAGACCTCGGAAGAGAGGGCCGCACGCTTGCGCGAGGAGCAGCATTCGAAGGCTATCTCGGACTCCATAGACGAGGAGTTGGAGATCCAGAGGCAGGAGGTGAAGAGGGGGGTCAAGCCCATCAAGATTCTCTTACTCGGTACGTCGTGCTCGGGGGACGGAGGCTACATGGACTCACCGCATTGTCGCAGGGCAGAGCGAATCAGGTATGGCTGCTCTTGCTCGGGGCGCGACGAAGGAGCATGGCTGACGCTCGTTCAGGCAAATCTACGACGCTCAAAAGTGCGTTGTTCGGTTGATCGTGTGCTGCTGATCGCTCATGAACATGCAGATTTCCAGCTGCTCTATGAGCCCAAGGTACATTCGCACATATCAGCCCTTACACTCATTCTCAACCACCCCAGGCCTTCTCCAAAGAGCGCGCAGGCTGGCGCGGCGTCATCTTCCTCAACATATGCCGCTCCATCCATGTCATCCTCGACGCCATGACCTACGTGCAGACCAACGCGCGCACCATGTCCCCCCACCGCACCTCCTCGCCCCCCATCTCGCCCAGCACGCCACCCATGTCCCCCACCTTTTACCCCGAGCTCGACCCGAGCTGCTCAAGCTCAAGGCGCGCCTCCAGCCCGTCGTCACGATCGAGGAGCTCCTGATCCGGCGCCTGACCGAGGACTCGGGCGAGACCGAGGCCACACAGCTCGACACCATTCAGCGCTCGCGCATCGTGCTGAAGGAGGTCGCTGTGAACGCGAGCCTCCAGTGGAAGGGCGCGTTCGCGCGGCACAAGCTCGAGCTGAGCGACCGGGACAGCTTCGACAGCGCCACGGCCGTGGACTGGGAGGACCCGAATGATCCTGGGATTGTGCTGAACGCGTGCTCGGAGGATATCAAGAAGCTGTGGCGACATCCGACGATCCAGGAGATGCTGCTCAAGCAGAATCTGCGCCTCGAGGAGATGGCTGGATTGTGAGTGGTTGACAGTTAACTTGCGTTTGCATCAGCTGATGGTGTGCATAGCTTCCTCGATGCATTGGACGAGGTGACCTCGCCTCGATATATGCCGTCCGATGGTACGCGCCTTCCACCATTGCTACCGCATCATTTGAGAAGCCGGCTCACGCAAGCATCGCAGAGCACATCCTTCGCGCACGGTTGAAGACGCTAGGTTCGTGCGCCTCTGTCACTATCGCATCGTTCACTCAGCACGTCCTGCAGGTGTCACCGAACATCGTTTCAAGCTAAACGGCGGCAACGGCGTTGGCTCAGATTGGCGAATATTCGACGTTGGCGGACACCGATCACTAGTATGCACTTCACTCTTCTCGCAGCGTTCTATCGTTCTGACGTTTGCGTTGTAGCGGAGTGAGTCGCCCACGCCTCCGCGCCATGACGCTGCGGCGCGCAATGTAGCCACATCCGTACACGAAAGGCTGACGCGTGCGCGTTTTAGATGCCTGGGCCCCCTACTTCGACGACATGAACGCCATACTATTCCTAGCGCCCATATCCGCCTTCGACCAAGTGTTGACCGAGGCGCCGAAGGTCAATCGATTGGTGAGTCTCTGTTAGCCTATCTTGATGCCCGTACTATTTGATACGTGTCATCCCATCGTCTACGCCCCTGCTAACGCTGCGCTCAGGAAGACTCGGTCCACCTATGGACCTCCATCATCTCGAACAGGCTACTGCAGCATACCACTATCATCCTCTTTTTGAACAAGATCGACTTGATGCAGCAGAAGCTCGCTTCGGGGCATTCGTTTGCGGGACTACGTCGTGTCGTACGGCGATAGGCCAAATAATTACGAGGCGGCGTCTGCTTGTACGTTGTGTCCTTCCTCGCGGACCTCATGCGTTCCTGATGTAAACATTTTTCCTGTTCATAGATCTCAAGAAGAAATTTGGTAAGCACCGCGCAGGCGCTCCTCGGGGAACGACTACTAATGTGACGGCGCTACAGCTGCTATCATGCGAGAGCAATCACCGCTGCAACGAACCTTCTACTGCCACCTGACGAATGTGACGGTACGTCGTCGGCTGTTTGCCACATCTTTCAGTACATGCTCAATACCGTCATAGGACATGAACGCGACCAAGTTCATCCTCGGGAGCAGTAAGTCTGCCAGTAGCCCCTTCACTTGCTTCGTACTAATGGGGGTCGTATAGTCCGCGAGAGCATCATGCAGATACAGCTCCGTGAAGCGCAACTGATGATGTAACACGCGAAGTCGGGGGACTTGCGAGGACCGTGTCCAAAGACGCTTGCAATCTGTGGCTAGAAGGGCTTGCTGCACATAGTCGCGCCTAGCGGGCGTGGACACCGTCCCCTATGCCGGAGAACTGCTTATTACCATTTGACGACTTACTGACCCTACGATCTGCTGCTCCACTCACGGTCTACTTACCCATCCACTGTCTCCGTCTACTGCTTTGTTATCTATCGCTTTCGGTCTCTGTATTGTACTTGTTCATGTAGGTCACGACTGGCTACGGGTGCTTCGGGAATGTACATCATGTTTTCTTTGCAATACAGGCTGTACGAGGCTTGAAGCTTGACAAGCTTGACGAGCGCGCTCGTTAGTCGTCCACGGAAGGGCTTCAGACCGAGCGCCAAGACGCCGCGCGCAAGCCACGCCCTTGTTTGTCTTTATTTGTAGAGATCGCGTCGCGCTCCTTCTTCGTCGACATTGGACAGTCCATCTCTGCTTTATCTTTCGCCTTGGACGCCGAACGCGACGCATATCGAGGATGGATCGTGCTTTCCAGAACGCTTTGCTCACTCCGTCCCGAAGGCGCAATATTGTGCGCTTCGTCTTCAAGCTTTAACGAAGGCTGCGATCATCGGGCTCGAAGAGCTTTCGTGGCTTTAGAACCAGGCCCAGAGGCCGTTTGAGCTACCTCTGGAATAACTCCACCTACGACGCAATAGCCGTCAGGGTGCAGGACTCGATGTAGCGACCCCAGATGGTCACCTCCGGGCTTGAATGTCCCTTGTCCTGAAGAATGGGCCTTCGGAGGTCCCGAGCAACATAGCGATGGCCTCCCGGCAGCCAATATTCAGTGCGTGCGGCAGGGACGGTGCTCGCGCAAGGACCGGGGATTTAGCAGACACGGTGCGTCGCGGTTAATCCTGCTCGTACTGCGCGTACTGACAGATGCTTCGTAGATTCTGTGTAGCCATTCGCTACGTTAGCTACATGCCGTAGATCAGTCCTCTACTTCAATCGATGCCACAGAATCTATGTGCCAATATCCAGCGGGGGGCTCAGACGGTCACTGGCCAGGCCGCTTGCAGCGCAACAAGCCACGGCTTGCCCCCAGAGCATCATTTTGGTCCGCCTCCTCGTCTCCATACATGCCAAGGCTGCATCAGCAGACAGCGCAGGTCCTAAACGTTGCCGCGACCGTTCACAGAGTACGCGGTTCGGAAGCGCAGTTTGCGGTCCTGCGCGCTCGGTGAACAAGAGTCTGACAAGCATCGTTAGGTCAATGTCCTGCGCGGTCGAAGGAGCACAGCTCAAAGTTTGCAGTGACAGCGCCTTGACCGGAGTGGAATGGTCTTGCGCCGTCACAGAACAACGACCATCGACTGGGAAAATGTACGAAAGTATACGCGGCCAATGGAGGGCCGACTGACGACCTACAGTTGCGCCTTGCGATGACAGTCCGACATCGTCGATGCCGTGGCGAAAGAGACTAGCTGTGAGTATCTTCGCAAAGCGCTGGGAAAATTCAGGACACCCACTCATGCATGTTTAGGATCACGCTGGACTGGCCAAAAGGGCTCGTTTGTTATGCAGGACGCCCTGACCCGTGTTTGTGGTCTCGGCATGGGCCGAGGAAAAAGGTCAAGCGCGTCCTGTGCTACATAAAGCCTCGGAGCTCTTCTTGACCTCGTTCCACCACCTGGACGCACAAAGTGAAGCGAAAGAGCAGATCTCTCTGGTGCAGGCCTTCTCAATCTCGTTCGCTCTTCATTTCTAGAGATGAATGCTCCTCCTACGCCGAAGCTATACGGCCGCCTTCGCAAGCTCTCAGCGTCGTTCAAGAGCCCAAAGCCGCTCCAAGTCGCGTTCCCGACACATGACACCTCCCGGCCACCGCCTGCGAGACCGCTGGTGGGATTCGACGCAGTGCCCCACCACGAGGTGCCCGACCAGTACCGCAAGCCGCCACCCATGGAAGAATACGGTGGATATCTCCGCGACATAAAGCCCGTTGGCATCTTGAATGACATCCAGAGCCGTCGCGATACCTTCGCGGAGACCGGCAAACTTGCCAACGCGACAAAGGATGAGCTTCAAGCTCTCGTGGCCAGATTCCGCGACTTCGTCTACCTGGTGATCCCCGCGGCATGCAATGTGACTGTTCCTTTGGATCGCTCGTGGGAGGTCGAAAAGAAAGCGCTATACTATGTGAGTCCAACCCTCGGCTCGACCGACTCGTATCTGACAGAAATCCCCAGCTGGCCGACTACACGATGTATGCGGGCTTTGGGTCCCTTGCTGCCAAGCCGAAGAACCTCTACCACGACGTGTTGGAGGCCATGGACGACTGCATCGAGGTCACCAAGCTCCTCATCCACGTCGTCGAGCCGGACATACCCGCCGCCGTTACCCGCCCAAAGGTGCGGCGGATCCTGCGTGCTATCAAAAGTCAGCCAACTGCACACATCAGTCGTCCGATGCCTCTGCAACCACGACGGCTCACGCGATCGACCTCCGGAGCTTCCACATCCCAACGCCCCACCCCGTCGCTCGTGTCTGTCGCACCCTCGTCCGCGGCGCCTAACAAGTCCACGGACTCAATGTCGATCAAGAATTTCGTGCGCTCTCGGGCCTGGTCTCACCACTCGCGGCCCCCGTCATCGTCTCCGTCCACAACGTCCACACTCTCGACCGCGTCCAGTCAGTCTTCGCAGCTTCGCTCCGGTGCCAGTGTGGCGACTTCGCAAGCCCGACGGCAGATGCTGGCCGAGAACCACGACTACGCGCGCCCTACGGACGATGGGTCGCCTATCATAGGCTGCTACGTGCGCGGCGTGGCTGCGTTCTCTCCCCCCAAAGATATTGTGGACTTCACGGAAGTCGCAATACATTGGACGACAAACAAGGACGGCAACAAATTGCCCACCGGCGCATCGCTTCCAGGCCTGGTCGATCTCCTAGTGACCGAATTTGGGCCAGAGACGGAGCGCACGCGAGACTCTATCCTGCTGGCTTTCCGCTTCTTTTGCACGCCCGTGCACCTGGCCTCGATGTTCGAAGATCGGTGGAAGAACCTACAGAAGGCATCGCCAGAGTCTCGACCGGCTGAAGGGCTCGCCATCATTCGCGCTCTTCTCCGATGGCTGCAACAGTACTGGCGTGACGAGCACGACGTCAGAGCAATCGCTGTCATCGAACACCTCTTCCAGGACCATATCAAGCTTTGCGACGAGATCCCAGAAGATGTCCGTGACGCCCTACAGCAAGCCATCCAATACGTGCTGGACCATCCATGGTGCAAGACGGGGGGCTCTGCATCTGGCGCATGTGGTACCGCGATACCAGCCTCCAAATTCGTCATGCCAGAGAAGCCCGTTACCGACTTGTACACTCTTCGCCTACAACCCAAATTTGTTCGCGAGTTCGCGCAGCAGCTCGTTCGCAAGAGCTCGAAGTTGTACCGGGCGATTGACGGGCTGGAGTGGACGGTCTACGCTAAAATAGCCGAAAACAAGTCTTGGTCTATTCATGGCCAGGCCGTCCGCGACTTCATTGCCTACAGACATCGCATCAATCTCTGGGTGCTAAAGGATCTACTGGCTGAAACAACGCCAATCAATCGCGCTCGAGTGATAGAATTCTGGATTGACGTCGCGCAGGTGCGCTCTCACATCACTTTCCAAAGCATTGACAGGCTAAAACTATATATCTGCAGACCTGCCTCTCGTATGGAGACTTCAGCACGATGTATTCCATTGTATGGGCGCTTAGCCAAGCCTTCATACGCAATGTGATGTGCGTATCGTTCTTGGTAAGTCATTGTATACTGTAGCGTCCGCTCGACGCTGATGTTTTGCAGCTCGTCGGGTACAGACGGAAGCTATGCTTGCGGGAAATGGACACGTACATGGAGGTTTGCAAACGTGAGGTCGATGGCAGTGTGCGGGCGGATCGAATGCTTGAGGCAGTCGAGAGCAAAGGCACTCCCGCCATCCCGGATCCTGGTGCGACGATCTCTTTTGCATTCAGTCTATTGGTGCTCATTATCAACTGCAGGAAATTTAACGCTCCTTACGGGCCAAATCCGTTTCAAGAAGATCGTGCTTGAGGGTAGTCTAAAAGCCGGTAGACCCATGGTCAACTTGAAATTCGCCAGTCACGTCCAAGTATTCGTCAAGCGTAAGCGGCATTCGAATGGTGTAGTGTACAGAATATTAACGCCTATAATTACCAGGCATACAAAAGTTCCAGGCTCCCTACGAGTTTGCGGCTAAGCCCGACGCTGTTGTGCGCTTCATGATCGAACATCATCTCAGCAAATTCGCCTACGAAGACGTCACGGCGGGGGGTCATGATCGTTATTTGCAGAGCCTACATAACCAGTGGTGAGTGCTTTGCAGATATCGCGGTAGCGCATTATTGATACTTCAATAGTCACGAGCGCACCGCGGAACCCAAAGTGTTTGAATGCCATGGCACGAAAATCACACTGACAAGCGACAACGTCATCCAGTATTGTATCGCGGGCAGGATGAAGGTTCTCCACATCGACGAGTACGACCCTCCGGATAAGGAGATTTACAAGAGCGAGTTGTTCCGCAACATCGACATGAAGATCTAGCATGCGTGACGAGCGCTCCTCGTCCTACGCTCGATACCTATCACCAATCTCTCTGATACACAATTCTGCCTCCACATCCTTCGACTGCGTAACCTACGCATCTACCAGCGATACCCCCTCCCGTACCCTTTTCGCACCTTCATCCCGACTGTCGACCTCAGGCTAACCACCATCAACTGTATCGATATCTCCCGCTCCCCACTGTATCATCATTCAGGATCAAGCACACTCATTACTCATATCTTTCACACGCGTCCCTCCTTCGTTGTACCCTTTACTGTATTGTTAGCCCATTGACTCATTGACCCGCCCATCCATCACACGCACATATGCCCTTCCCATACCATTTACGATATTTACGCCTCACGAATTGCAATGCTATCATGTCTTCATGCCCATCCAACGAACCGAATCGCGTGGTCTCGCACCGCAGATCGCATGTCAGTCTCGCCAGGTGTATGTTCCTCTGCACTGTCGCTGCACGAACCCCAACTTGCACTAGCCCTCGCAATGCCACTGACTCCGCTAAGAAAGCGCCTTCCTCGTTCCCAAACATGAGTACAATACGATACATACATAAATATACGTTGCCTATAAGTAGAGTCGTGTGTGTGTGGTGTGTCTGCGCGTAGGAATTGTCCGTCCCAAGTCCGTCCTGTGCCAGTATGTCGGCTATGCACCCATAGATAATTGCCGCTTCTTTTCCGAGACGTGCTCTTCGTAGAGCTTATTGATCCTCCAGCTCAGCTTCGCCGCAGCCCAGCATGATGTCTGAAGGTTCGTTGGTTAGCGCCAGCCTTCAGACAAAAGTTATGTCAACTTACACATAGTCTGCATCAAGTGGTATTTTTATTAGCAGGTGGGCTTGGGCAGAGGAATTCAAGGCAGATGACTTACGAAACAATGATAACATTTGGCAGGATGCCGACAAGGTCTGAGGAACGTCGACATTAGAGCGAGGAAAGGACAGACTCAAAAGCACGCACCGATCGTGCTACCAAACGGAGGGGCTCCTGGCAGCAGGGAGCGTACCCCCGGCAGCGCGAAAAGCGCAGAGAACAGCACGCCCAGCACATCCGTGCCTTCCACGATGTGCAGTCTCCGAAGAAGCAGGGCCTCGCCGGTGAGCAGGAATATGACGACCGTCGAAAGCCAGTTGATGACGACCACGGCGATGACGGTGAACTTGACGAGACCAGGCCGGCGGACGTCAAAGTCGATGTGCTAGAGGTGGTTGGCAGTCAGCGCTCATTGCACTGGCCCGAAAAGCGAAGGGCCGACTGACCAACTCGCAGTAAGGGCTGTTGTCATCCCTACATGTCGTCTCGGAAGTCGCTGTGACCTTCCAGTTCCTATGATGTGCGTGAGCGAAGACGGATGAGTCAGAGAGGATGGGATGAGCGCACAATAGACTATCCGCCAGAGAGACACCGTCAAAGGAAAGAGCCAACGCGTCGCTCCGGTTGTAGATGCTCATGGAGTTCCCTATGTCATTCTGGGCGCAATGGGGTTCAGTCGAAAGGAACACATAGGCAGACAGAACCTCTCACCGTTGCTATCACGATGCTCCCAGCCCAGATATCATATGGATAGCCTGAGAGGAATGAGTGCGCTGAAACAGGTGATGAGCAAGTGGACGCCTCAGCCTACCTCGCATCGGTTGCGTCCACACGCTCTCGCGGGCCTCTACCAGATCGATATCGGTGTCGAACGCGTCCCACTCCCGGATTCCGATGTTGCCGATGGGCGTCGCGGTTGCGTTGTCGAGCATGAACCAGAGATAGCCATTGTCTTGATCTGTGGTGACGTTCACATCGACGATGGTCCGACTGATGAGGGAGGCGTGCCATCAATGTTGAGCGCGTCGGCAAGAAAGAAGCGGGCTGCTCACATGTCGCGATACATGTTCAGGCCGCCAGGGTAGCGGTCTTTCAGCACCAAGGGTGTGAGGGAGTTGTTGTTGTCATGATAAAGGAGGCCGGACCATTGCACGTCTGGACAAAAGTAAGTAAATATGCGTAGTTCACAATGATCGTGACGCGCACCAAGATTTCGCTCGTCTGTATCAAGCTGGCGAAGGACTCCTTTGAGGAACCACTGCGCATGAATGAGCAGAGGGAGCGCACCAATCAATCTTTGACGCACCACTTCGCCGTTCTCACTCCCCTTCTTGTTGAAATTCCGCGAGTCACCTAAGGAGTTCTTCTCCTCCGATTTCAGCTGGTAGTGGGCGAAAGCCAGAATCAAGCCGATCCAGATGAGCATGAGACCGATGCCTATGAGAACATAGAGGATACGCGGCCATGATCGGCGGCGCTTGTACATGTAGGAGAACCAGTCGCGCGACATGCGCCGCGGGGCAACGGTGATTGGGGGACGACGAGGACGTTGCTTCGCGTCTGCGCCCATGAGCGGGACTTCCGTGGACGACGGCTCGTCGTAGCGCCCCTTGAGCTCAATGGCAAGAGGATCGCTATCTATATAGAGGGAGAGGAGATATAAGCATCGTAGACGCGCTGAACGGAGCAAGGGCGCGCGACTCACAGGGTGAAGAGGACATGGTGGTTAGGAATGGGATCTGGGGGACGCGGCGCCGTTGACAAGGGCGCTTAATAACATGTCCTGGACCTGTACCGGCGCCTGCCCTGATTGCTGAGCGCTGAGCGCTGAGAGCACAGCGCCCGACAGGCGCCCGATATATTTGATCAAGGGGCGGCGAACATGTTCGACCCTATCGTGTCACAGCTACATTCAATGGATACTTAGTACTTAGCGTTCGCTGTGAGTATGTTTCAGAGCTCTCTCATACGCAGGTCATACCTACGCGGGTCAAATGAAGGAGCAGTACTCAGCGCTGTGACACTGATAGCAGACAGTGGAGAGACACTGTAAGTACTTCGAAGTTTGAACCAAGTTACTGGTCGCCGCGAACGGCCCGGGTACCGATCACTGTTGGAGCAATTGGACCAGAATTGGACTCACACTGACAACAAACTACAACGGCATGTGTATTGATATTTACTCGCCAGTAATAATGTCCACAAGCTATCAATGACAACGACATACAGAAGAGTCATGCATAACATAGAGAGAAGTATCACAAACATCGCAGGAGTTTACGCATGCCCTGTTCCTTGGTGCAGGCTATGCACTGTAGCACAACCCCCCTTCTCAGGTTCGTGCCTTGCCTACATTTTTGTTACTTTCGGCTTTCTGCTTTGCCTGCCACCGAAGCTTGGCCACTGCCCAGCACGACGTCTGCGGGCGCGTCAATATAGGTGCACACTTAGTACGACGTGGCAGAAGATCAACGTACGCAGAGCCTGAATAGCGTGTCAGAAAAAGTATTTCAATGCGATGCGGAAACGGCAGGTGAAGTAAAGATAAGCTCACGAGATTATGATGACATTCGGTAGGATACCAACCAAGTCTGGTAGACGTCGTGAGCAACTCACAAAGAAACGAGCAGTAAAGTACGTGCCGATGGTACTGCCAAAATCCGGGGCGCCGGGTAAGAGCGATCGCACCTAGCTGCGCGTCAGTGAACGGATTGCACATCGGAGACTACTAAACTCACTCCCGGCAACGCGAAGAGAGCAGCGAACAGAACGCTCAGCATGTCCGTCCCCGCTAGGAACTCCGTTTTATAGCCATTGATCAAGGCCTCTCCGGTGAGTAGAAAGATAACGATCGTAGAGAGCCAGTTGACGATGATCACGGCAATGACGGTGAACTTGACGAGGCCTGGTCGGCTGATCGTGAAGTCGATGTGCTGGGAGGAATTCAGTGTTGTGGTTATCAGGGTAAAAATCGGACACATGCAAGCTCGCAGAACGGGCTTTCGAGACTGCGGCATGTGGAGTTGGAATGCGCGGTGACTTTCCAGTTTCTGTCCCGTAGACATCAGTGACAGGTAATCATATGTCGCTGGATAACCCACATTAGATCACCTAGCAGAGCGGTTCCATCGAATGATAGGACACATGCGTTACTACTATTGACGAGGCGGGAGCATGCCACATCAGTCTGAGCTCTTTGAGATGTGTATCTGCGGTAAGGAGAGAGGAACACTCACTGCTGCTATGACCAAGCTCCCGGTCCATATGTCGAATGGGTAGCCTGTTACCAGTGTCAGGACGTGAGGATGAGCGGACGCGTATGCGACGACGTAAACTTCTCACCTCGGATCGGCTGAGTCCAGACGCTCGTCGAATTCTCAACAAGGTCGACGTCGGTGTTGAATGCATCCCACTCTCGGATTCCTACGTTTCCAATGGGCAAAGCAGTGGCGTTATCGAGCATGAAGTAGTCATAACTATCGTTCATCATGTAGGAGACATATTCATCCTTGATTGCCCGGCTTGCAAAGGATGAGTATAGCGCACTAGTAGTGACGAGCATGACTTACACGTCGCGGTAGATGTTTAGACCGTCAAAGTAATATTCCGATACCACAAAGTCCGATAGAGGGTTTTTCGTATCGTTCCAGTGATACTGTTTGCCAGACCATTGCACGGCTGATAAACAGAGATTGGAAACTGTCGAAACACTGAGCGGCGACCGGTAGATATACGCACCAAGGGTTCGAGCGTTGGTGTCGATGTGCAGGAGCGTTCCCGCCAAGAACCACTGGCAACGGATGAGAAAACGTCCGAACAAGGTCAATCGTGTAACTCACAATCTCCCCTAGGCCTGATATGTTCCTCACGGCCTTTGCGTCGCCTTGAACATTGTTGTTTTCGGTCTGCTGCTGACTACGCGCGAAAGCGAGGATCAAGCCAATCCATGCCAGCATGAGGATAATGCCGGAGCCGATGTACAGTACGCGGCGCGAGCGACGACTGCAGAACATGGTGCGAAGCCGGTCCTGCCACGCGCTCCACCGAGAAGGACGACGACGACATGGAGTGGTGTTCGCATCCGTGCCCGACGTGAGGGACAATGCCGAGTACCCGTACTGCGGCTGGTTCCCGCGTGCCTTCAGTTCGATGTCTGCCATGTCGCCAGCTGGATGCGGAAGCCAAGCAGTGAGCGAGCGGTCAAACGTGTCGAGCGGGAGCGGGACAACTGACAGTATGCTAGAGACCCCATGATGACAGTTGCTTCGAGGAGGAAGTGAGGGGGCTTGAGTGCACCGTTCGTCGTTCATGCACCTGTTATATATCCGGCAGTGGGCGTTTATCCTCATTGCTCGGGGCGCTTCGAGCGCCCATCGACGCCGCCGATATGGTGTAGTAAATGGCATGGAAACACTAAATCCGAGTACGACCCACGATGATGAGAACGCAGCACTGAAAGCACAGGATGAAGGCAGGGAGCGAAGCCAGTCGAAGCCCATAACGGCCTTGAACGATGTTGCGTTTGAATGAAAGGAGGCGGGCCGAGGTCGGCAGTCGCGAGGTGTCTTTGCTGTGGCGTGCAGAGTTGTGAGCGCTAGACGCTAAGCGCCGTATACAGCGCCTGTGCAGCCAGAACCTTCCTATGTTGAGACTGTAAAGATCACAGCGGCAGTGCAGTTACGATAGCAGATCACGGCAACGCTTTACAGCTACAGTAGAGCTGATTTTGATTTATGAGCCTTTCTCCAACTTGGAAGCTTGAAGATCACTTACTAGCAGGTAAATATTTGACATCAAGCCGCTACTTGGCCGAAACGCTACTACCCTGATCAACGGGGCGTCTATATTGAAGAAGAGGGACAGGAGATGATAAACGCAACATGAAGAATCAAGGAGGACCGACTGTTCGGGATACGCGGCGATGATGTCTGTCAGGCGTCGCCGGCCAGCGACTTAGATCCCTCCCGCTGCTCCTGTCCCCGTCCACATAGCTTGGCAATTGCCCAACACGATGTCTAAGGGCAAGTCAGCACATGATACACATGATACAACGGATAGAAGCTTACGCAAAGCCTGCAAGGTGCGCAAGGTGCTTGTCTTAGAGCGTGGACACCATGCATGAGATGCGCAGACTCACGAAATGATGATGACGTTCGGAAGAACGCCGACGAGGTCTGAAGGGCGTCGATGAGCGATAGCGTCGAAGGCAACCGCGAGATGCGTACCAATTGTGCTGCCAAAACTCGGTGCGCCCGGTAGGAGTGACCTCACCTAAACAATGGGCAGTCAGAGCGACCCTCATGTTGTTGCTGATAGACGCACTCCCGGCAGGGCGAAGAGAGCAGCGAACAGAACGCTGAGCATGTCTGTGCCATCGATGATTTTCGATCGACCGAGGTAAAGAGTCTCCGCAGTGAGCAGGAAAATGACGATGGTCGAGAGCCAGTTGACGATGACGACGGCGATAACAGTGAACTTGACGAGGCCCGATCGTCGAATGTCAAAGTCGACATGCTGCGAAGCATTCAATATTGAGGGCGTCGACGGCCGCGAGAAGATCGTACCAGCTCACAGTTGGTGCTACTAGGCGGATTGTAGCATGTGCTACTGGAGTTCGCAGTGACCTTCCAGTTCCTGAGGGCGACCGTTTAGTGAGAAGAGATAACATAAATTGACCATACTTACAACAAGCTGCCCCCTAGATATATACCGTCGAAAGATCCGGCAAGCGCATTGGTGCGGTTGTAGTATTGAAGAGATGCACCTATGTTGTTCTAAATATGTGTGGTGAACACTGCAACGGTGGTTTTAGTGCACGAAAGCTCACTACGACAAGAACTATGCTGCCTGCCCATTTATCGAATGGGTAGCCTGTTCGGCATCAGCCATTGTAGTGATGCCTACATACTACACGCAGCTTACCTCGCGACGGTTCACTCCAGACGCTACCCGTTGCCTCCGTGAGATCGATGTCCGTGTCGAATGCATCACATTCTCGAACCCCAACGTTACCGACAGGGAAGGCGGTCGCGTTGTCGAGCATGAACCGCTCAAATCCATCGTCTATGGCATCGGTAACGTTGCTGTCAAACACGGCATAACTTGGGAATTTTCATGAGATGGTTCGCGAAGCACGCAGTGTCCATAACTTACATATCGCGATACACGTTCAGGCCCATCGGGATGTCTTCTGAGCTCGCCAGCAAGGGCGTGTATGTATCGTTGCCGGGGTTGTATTGTGAGGCAGACCATTGCACGGCTGAAGGAAAATCGTGCACAATAAGCACAACGGTGCAGAAGTTAGGATCGGTAGCGGCTGCCGCACGCACCTAGGGTTTGTCCGTCGGTGTCTAGCCTCCGCAACTCACCCTTGAAGAACCACTGCGAAGAAGTCAAGAGGCGTCCTGTGAAGGACCAAAATGATGACTCACAAACTCCGGAGTCGTTCCCGGTGCATACGCATGGGTGAACTGACGCGAATCGCCTTCCTCGTTGAACTCTTCCGACTTCTGCTGTTCGCGGGCGAAGGCCAAAATCAAGCCGACCCATAGGACCACAATGACAATGCCGACGGTACCGTAGAGCCAGCGCCGCCGGCCCTTAGGCTTGAGCATACGAGCGACCCCGTTGCACACGATGGATACCCTCGAAGCGTTCTTCGAAAACCAGCGTGACGGCTCCGCTTTCCCGTCTGCGCCCTTGTTGAGACCCCCGGTGGACGGCGTCTGGACGCGGCGGTCCTTCGGCTCAGTACCGACGGGCTGGTTGTCTGGATGCAGTCGTCAGTGAGCGAGCAAACGTGTCGACGTCTGCAACTCTACTCACATGCTTGGGACGCCATCGTTGGGCTTTAGCACGGGGTGTAAAGCAGCAGAGCGCTGTGATGGCTCCCTCGCCTTGAGCACATATAGCTTGTCTCGCGCAGTGCCCTCGAGCGCTTATGGTCAAGCGCCCGTGGCTGCGCCTTCGAAGATTGCGTGAGTTCCAACAACATACAGACGAACATCGAATTCCTAGGATGCACATTGCCACTTTCTGGCTGTGCGTCGAACGCCATTTCGCCTGCGCCGTATTCGCGGGACCATGAAAGAGTAGGCCGACTGCATAGAAGCACAGTTGGGGACACAGCACAAATACGCAGAAGACGGGAGTTCCTAACTCTAGAGTCTACTTAAGAGCCAACCGTGACATGTGACACGCTGCGCTGCGGCGTTTGAATCCCAACTTCGGCATCGCCCGTGATCCGGTCCTCGCGGCGCCCTCAAGCGCCGGGCGCTTAGCCAAGGCTTCCCGCCACCCCAACGTTGGCATGGAATATTGAATGCTTGATGGTTATTGAATGCTTGAAGGGTCTCCGAAGAGTCCCAACCCATGGGACGCAGGTTCGAAGTAAAAGTACAGTCATGATGATACAGTACAGCCACAAATTACAGCTCCGATGGTACTTCTACAATATATTTGTCCATTCCCTGGTATACAGACTCTAGAACTTGAGGACGATGCGTCCAGCGACCTTGCCCTCGGCCATGCCCTTATAGACACTGCAAAGACGTCAATACCAGATGCCGAGTTGGAAAGCAAAGGAGGACTGACCTTGTGAGGGTGGACAATTCCTGGCACACGTACTTGCACTCGACAAGCCCGCGCGCTGCGATGTCAATGGCCTCATATGCGTCCTGGCGGTTGCCAACGTAGGAACCAAGGATGCTAATGCTCTGCAATCCCGATCAGTCACTGAATTCACGCGATGAGCAGGCGATCGATGCTTACTTTGAAGACGGTGAAGAAGATGGAAGCTTCGAGACCGGCCTTACCTGGGAGACCGACAGCCATGAGCGTGCCGCCGGCGCGGAGGTAGTCAACGGCCTGGGTGTAGCCCGAGGGCGATGCGGTAGTCACGACGGCAGAGTGCGCGCCGCGGCCGCCAGTGATGGCCTTGACGTCGGCGACGATGTCCTTCGACTCCATGAAGTCGATGAACGCCTCAGCGCCGAGGTCCATGCAAAGCTTGCGCTTCTCCGCGCCGGTGTCTGTTTCGGATATCAGTATCTGGCGTAGGAACAGCACTTGCAAGAGGCTCACCGATGGCAATTGGGCGCAGACCGCGAACCTTTGCGTACTGGATGGCCATGTGACCGAGCCCTCCGCCGGCACCGGGGAGGACGATCCAGTCCCCTGTACTGGTCTGCGAGTACTTGATGGCGCGGTAGACGGTGACACCGGCGCAGAGGATGGACGCGGCAGCGTAACTGTCGAAACCCTCGGGGATGGGAGTGACGTGGTTGACGAACGAGACGACGTATTCGGAGAATGTACCGTCGACGGTGAAGCCAGATAGCTGTGCGCTGTAGCAGTTCTGCTCGCGGCCATTGCGGCACTGCTCGCAGTTGAGGCACCTGTGTACCGTGTAAGCTCGGGTACGTCCGAATGGAAGAAAGGTAATACGTACGAGTCGGCGAGCCACTTGACACCAACGCGATCGCCCATCTTCACGGGAGAGTTTGCTGTGTTAGCGCCTGAGATGTCGTGTGAGCTATGAGATGAAAGTGGGCTTCGCGATGAGCTCACCGATGGCGACGACGATGCCGACACCTTCGTGCCCGCCGATGAGAGGGGTCTTGGCTGGGACCGGCCAGTCACCAAGGGCGGCGTGCAGGTCGGTGTGGCAGACACCCGTGCAGATCATCTTGAGCAGACACTCGCCCGGGGCGAGTTCCTCGGGACGCTTAATGCGCACGTCCTTGATTTCTATGGCGGCGCCGCTCTGGGGAACGACCGCGGCCTTCATCGTTTCGGGGATCTGCTGCGACATCTTCGGGACGAGGATAGAGGTGGATGAGAAGGGAAGTTAGGAGGTTGGTTGGTTGGGTTCGCTGAAGAGGCGATGATGAACTTCTCCCGCAGTCATTCTGCCTTTTATCCGCTCCATCGGCGGGAGGAGGGTCAGCCTCCCCCGTGCCGATCCAGGCCTTCGCAAATGGTGGCGCCCGAATCACAAGTAATCCACGGTACAGATCGCTCTGGAGTCGGATGGACGTGATGACATTGACCAAGACACAGACGGAGAGCACATACGCTGCCCTGCGGTCCTGCGTCCTAGCAAGATCGCGGCCTGCCGTCGCCAGCGGCAGCCCGCCGTAGGTCACGCTGGTTCTGCCCATAGGCTGACGGAGGGCCGGTCTGGCATCGAGACCAGGATTGCCCAGGAAAGTCTCGCACACGCCTGGCATCGCAGTAAATCGGGGTCTAGAACATGAGTCACAAGCCTTTTGTCGTACCCCAGACCTGGACCGAATCGATCAGGAGACTGTGAAGTTGACAGGCACTTGTTGAGCACTTGACCGAGTTGAAGGAAGGAAGGGCCGGAAGGTGATCTCAACGGAGGCCGTTCTCCAGTCCGCGTTGAGTCCGCGCCACCTCAACTCGCCAACTCGCCAACTCGCTCTACCACAGGTGACTTTACGAAGTCTGGTGCAAGTGCGCGGTGGTGTATCCGAGAAGATGTTATTGATAGACGCCCGGGGATACTTAGAAGATGCGTAACGCGGAGGACAGATCCCGTCGTGATAACCATTCCAGCACGAACTAGGAATATGGTTGCGAATTCTGGACAAAATGCGATTCACTACT
The DNA here is from genome assembly GCA_007026445.1 of Schizophyllum amplum. NCBI lineage: Eukaryota > Fungi > Basidiomycota > Agaricomycetes > Agaricales > Schizophyllaceae > Schizophyllum > Schizophyllum amplum. The sequence goes on along the minus strand of VDMD01000022.1, from coordinate 1,041 downwards.
GCTTTGGAGTAGTTTTCGTCGCGAAAGCACTCGTTCCGAGTGAAAAATAGTGGTTTTTAGTGAGTTTTCGGTCAGGAATCACGCACGACTGCTTCACTCGCTGCGTGATGACTTGCGGGACCCCCAAATCGTGAAGTCCACGCAGAACGAGTGGTTCACTCGCCGCGTGAAATGACCACTATCAGGTCACTATCGTGGTTCACTCGATGCGTGAAAGGAGCGGTGATCACGATCGTTATCTCCCGTCAGCCGTCTCAACTGATCCGACCGGGAATTGCCGTGTTGTTCTCCCTTCTTGTTGTCACTAAGGTCTGCTGTTTTGAGGAAAAACGTAAATTAACAATGGAAGAATAGGCCAAGAAACGTCGTAACGCAACACTGGCGCTCATTACGCCCCCGGAGGTCAGCCTTTAACGAAGTTCGGCCGGGAATAGCCGAGGAGCTCCGGTTATCAGTGACGGCGAAAGCACTCAGAGTGATTGAATGCGTGACAACGAGTGCCTAGTGAACCAGTCGGTGCGTGATATCACACACCGAGTGGTTCACTCGAGTGCGTGATTGGGGGTCCCATAGTGAAAAATAGTGGTCCTCGATCACTCAATTTTGTCCAGAAACAACAATCATACTAGGAAGCTTACTGGAGGGTGTTGACAGTACTGGCAGTGGAGGGGAGAATCGACGTTTCACAGCCTCCGAGTCCGTTGGAAAAGCACCGGTTGTGGGTATTCGAGGGGCCCAGACAACCTGGGCAGGCGCAGCCACCATCCTGCGAGCGCCGAGCTCGAGCCTCGGAAGGACGTCCGACGTCGAAGTAGAACGTCGGAACCAGCGTCCGCCGTCGAACGTTCACGCAGTTCAGCGTGGGAAGAACCGCCACATAATGACTGACTGAGTCACGGGAGTGTTCCAACAATGACCGCCTCCACCACGAGGCGCGTTCAACAGAACATGAGGCACGGAGCGGGTCAATACGCGGCTGCGTCACACACTGCCCGAGCAGACGGAGGGCACGTTGAGGTCGCCCACAGGCGTCGCCCACGA